>NDXB01012961.1:17465-115377 GCA_002631895.1 Agapornis roseicollis | reverse complement strand
TCGGCTCGGTTCGGTTCGGCTCGGCCCTGCTCGGGGCAGCGCATCCCCCTTCTGGACCCATCTCCCCCCCGGCAGTAACGATATGCAGTGATTTCACCCATTAATTCACACGGGTTTTTAAGTAGAGCCAGGCGGGTGTTCTCTGCACCGTTCTGGTTTGGTTTGTTTCCAGTGTGACTGAGTGCTCATTTCAATGGGCTTTTTGTCCCTGTCTTAAAAGCTGGCACATTAACGGTGTTCTAAACCTGGGAATTTTAACTGCCAAATGCTGACTTGAAGCTGCTCAGGAAATTCCTTCTTCTGGGAGCAGGACCTAGCTCCACCATGTACATGTAGGTAGATAGGCACAGGTTTAATTTGTAGGTTTAATTAAGAACTTACTAAGTAACTTAACTAACAGCATACTTAATTCTGTTAGTTAATTCCAGCACACTGTGAGGGTGCTGAGGCGCTGGCACAGGGGGCCCAGGGAAGCTGTGGCGGCCCCATCCCTGGCAGTGCTCAAGGCCAGGTTGGACACAGGGGCTTGGAGCAAGCTGCTCCAGTGGAAGGGGTCCCTCCCAACACAAGCCATTCTCTGTGTTTTCCAGCCAGGTTCTATAGCATGCTGTGATGCTGGCTGGCGTTATTCTTTTAATGCATCATTTCATTTGTTTATTGTGTTATCCTAATGCGGCCAACGTTTTATCCGAGCCAGTTCCTGATATCCTCAGACTACCATACTCAGTCAACAAGGGTTTGTTATGTTATCAGAAGGGAGCAGATCTAATTTCTTTTGGAAAGTTATTGTTAAACAAGATTTCCATGCACAGAAAAGGCCAAAAGCCTCCCAAAATGGGAGTGGTTGATGCATGATGAGGTCTTTTATTCCCTAAAATGCAACAGAGTTAGTCGAGGTACTTATGCGTCTTGTAGGTTCTCTCATGTTGAATTATCCATCATTTAGTCCAAGAGCTGCAGCTGAGATGTCTTGATGGGGAACCTAGAACATACCTGATATTTAGCATGAATTTCATTGTTTATTATAAAGTGAGTTAGGACAATGTTGTGCCATTGGCAGGTATCTTGGTTTTGTTATAGTGATTTGCATACTAAATAAAGCCCCACACTGCGTTTCTCATAGTGTTCATCTTTGTGACATCTCTATGAAGGTGGTGTTACCTTATTTTTACCCTTAGTTGCACATTAACTACCAATAACGCATGGTATTTTTGGTATCTCTGTAGACCAGGGTGATGCTCTATGCGGTCATTAGGAGAACATCCTGCAGCAATGCACACCCTTTAAAAAACAAGAGCATATTGGTTCTAAGAGGCCCAAACTGCCTTCTATGAGGTGCTAAGTCTCTGTAGTTCAATGGGCTTTGTTGGAAATGTAATTTCCAGAGGATATGCAGTTTCCCACAGGATTGGGATGTTGGGCTCTGCTCTACGGTGCACTTGGGTACCTAATGCGCACTGATGTTTCTGGGGCTTGAGCACTGAAGTGTTTGTGAGGCTGTAGGTTTCAATGGGTGTGTGGAAAACGCTGTTATTTCTTACACAGCTGCTTGGCTTCTCTCTTTGTGCTGTTTTTCTCATTCTGACTTTACAACTCTGCTTTTTCCACTGTTTGGCAGTTCTGGCTTTTGGCCTGTGCACTCTATACACACATTCAAAAGCATTTCCATGAGCAGTTGTCTTGTTTAGCACTGACTTGCCAGTTATCCCCACGTGGATGTCTCACAGCATGAATGAAGAAGACTTCCATCTTTAGTCAGTGGTGTGTTGCCATTAAAACCAGAGCGGCTTCCCATGCCATTCCTGTGAAGGTAATCAGTACAGGAGGCAAAAGGAAGTGTGAACTGTGTCAGCCAAGCAACTGCACCCCATCTTCGGTAGTCAGATTCTGTGTGTAATATGAGGAAATGTACCTTAGAATGTTGTGTAATGGCCAGTTGAGTAACAAGGAGTCATGACTGTGTGTAAGTGCACACATACACAGTACAGCAATTAGCACCGTGCTGGCTGGCAGTTACGACCTGAAATTGTCTCTGGAGAAGAGTAAAAGCTGATGGATGTCACAGCAGCCCTGCCTCCAGGTTTGAAGGGTTTCTGGCGGGGTGGTGGATAGGAGATTCTGCAGAGCTGGTCTTCATGAGCTGCTGCAGATCCTGTTCTTAAGGCATGCTTTCATTGATCCCCTTAGCAGATAAGAAACCCAAATGTTTATGGGAGTTGTGTTTTATACCTGTCAGCGTGGAGCACAAATAAAACGCTTCCTGAGAAATGCTGATTGCTGCAGACTGAGCTGTTGTGTATTTTGAGCTAGGACACAGNACAAATAAAACGCTTCCTGAGAAATGCTGATTGCTGCAGACTGAGCTGTTCTTGTGTATTTTGAGCTAGGACACAGCAGTGAGAGGTGCATCTTTGTTCCCGTTCCATAAGCACCAGGGAAGACAGGCTGTTCCACGAGTGCTTGCTGTGGCACCACACCAGGGTTCTTATTCAAGGCTGAGGCAAACTCATTAAAGTGAGTTTTTATTGGCAGTTATTTAGGACTGTTACATATATATTGTTGCAAACTGCCTGCTCAGCTTGAAAATTATTTAAGAAAGGAAATACCATGTTCATTTCTAAACGAAATAGTACCAACAGCTCTATTAGGTCAGAATATATCTGTTGGTTGGCAAAGCCAATACGATTGCCAGTTAGAAGTCATTCTTTGTCTCATTTGCGGTACCTCTGGGAGGCATGCACACAAGTTCAGATCTTTTCTTAGCATTGTGACCTCACAAAAGCCATTTCTTTCAGTTATTTCACAGAGCAAGTAAAATCTGGTGCAGTCATTGCTTAGGGTATGTTACGAACCCTCATCCCAGCTGCAGTCAGTAGTCGAGTTTGCCTCTTGGTTATTTTTTCCCTTGCATTTCCATGTGTTAATTCATTCTTACAAATAGCTTGTTCCATCGTATCAGAGAACATGACAATGGGCTGTATTGTGGTGGTTTAAATATCATCAGTTAAACCCCACATTCCTAAAAAAATGAAAAGAACACCAAGCAATTGAAAAGAGCAGAGAAGCAAAAAAATGCTCAGCCTTGAGTCTCATTGCGAGCCATAATTCCAGAGGAAGGATTGCATGGCTTTGTGCCTTTGAGATGCCTTTTAGCTGAAAAGGAAAACCAAACCTGATAGCTTAGCATGGCACTGAGCTTGTAGTTTGGAAGAGGCAAAGTACGTTCAAGCTTGATTGGTGTGGGAAGTGATTATTCTTTAGGGGAATGGGTGGAAAGACATTTTTGCTGGATCCTGTTGAGAATGGAGCTATTGCTGGAAGAAGCTAATAGAGATGTGAAGTCAGGTTGGGTATATTTAAAAGCCGAATATCAAATATAAATACAGCAGTCATCATAGGGGTTTTTTGCCTTGGAAACAGGGATGTCCATTAGCATTTATTCCTGTTAGTTCTGAACTGTACGTGTGTGGCCAGAGCTACAGTCCAAACAGGTTTTCCTTTGTTCTTTATTTCAACCGGCAGTGTCTCTACTGAAGCCAGGGGGATTGCTCCTGTTCTCGGCTATAGATAAAAGCTGGGTTTGATCTGTGGGGAGCACTGCCTGCATGAGGTGTGTAGGAACAGCTGTATTGTCATGAATACAAACAAGCAGAGACCTGCAGAATGGCTGTGAAAGTGGATCATGAGTTTTCGGCACGAACAACTTCTGGATTTAGGGATGTTGTGCCTGTTCCTTTATTGAAATAACCATTGTTTAGTTCTGGTTATGGACATTATCAATTCTCCCAGTGTGGATTCTGTCCACAAATGATTTCATCAACATATGTGTGAACACTGTTTGCGTTCTTCGCATCTTGTGTACATTTCTTCTTTAAAAGATGTCATAGTGTACTGGTTTGTGTACAAGGGGCCCTTGTTATAACATGTTTTATTCAGGCAGATTGAAAAGTCAATGAAAGCACTTGAGAAAGTGTTTTTATACCCTGAGAGTTAGCAGGTGTTGTGATATTTAGACATAACTGTATGTATGTGGAACAGAAAAGCCTTTAGTAGGGTATAAAGCGTAAAATGCCCTTTTCCCCCCCTAAACTACAGTGATCTATTGCAGGACAAGTTGCATGTACTCATCTTTCCGTTAATACAGATAGATTAAATAATGATTGATTATGGATGCTGTTCTGATTTCCTAGCTATAATCACAGAACATATTTTCAGGAATGTGGGAATGTGTGGAACAGTTGAAAAGCAATATGTTGGTTGTAAGCAGGAGGACTATCAGCAAACAGAAGGGGAAGTCAGCTTTTCAAATTGAATTAAATGGGATTAGTTATAAATCAGATGCTAACTGGACCATGTCATGGCCATGAGCTCTGCAGAAAATGTTTCTCTGGTAGCTTTGGGTTGAAGTTGTCCAGCAAAAATGGAGCCTTATTGTGCATTTGAAACTATCAACAGCTATAATGCATCTTTAGTTTTACACTCATTCCTTCATAAGATAATAAAGTGCTATGAAAAGTAAAGGCCATTTTACTTGGCTAATCACTCTTTTTGGATATGTCTTATGAGAACCTCACCAGCCTTCCTTTTGCAGTTAATACTGGGGGGGCACTGATAGATTTGTCTAAGGACAATTCAGAGTTAATTATTGATCTGGAAAAGCTCTTTACACCGTTAGGAGCATCCCTTTACCCTTCAAAAGAAATCGTTGTGTAAGACTCTTGTTAGTGAACAGATCTGATCTGGTCTTTGTGGGCGGTCATGTCTACTGGCATCACAAGACCTTTGCTACATGCAATGTGACCTTAAATTGACCTTAAAGCTTATGGATTGGGAAGACTCATTATAATGATATAAGAGACAAAACAGGCGAGGGAAAGCATCAGAAGTGAAGTTTTAGTACCAAATAAGAACAGCTATTTTAATCTTCTTTCAGTGCCCAACCTACTTGTAAGAATGAACAGAAGAAAGTGAGAGCTGTGTTTTACCATGGGAAGAAAATAAGTACCTTCCTTTAGCCTGACCTTCCTGTACTCATTGTAGTCACCCAGAGAGCTATAGAAGCAAAACAGTACAGATGTCAACTCTTCATTGCACACCACTGCAAATAGAAGACCAAAAATACCCATTTTTTTTCCTTACTCCCGTTTACACATTTCAATACAAGTCTGTGAAAGAAACAAGACAGCCTTTGTGCTTCAAGGTTTGGTGTAAATCATGAAGAAAACCTCACAGTGGAAAGGATTAGATATTATCTAAGGAACTCCAGACTGACAGATGTCTCTTCATCTCTCTTGGCCTGTCTCTCCATGTCAACACTTGTTTTCTCCAAGGTGTGTATAGATATATGTAAGCTAATACTACACATTTGCTTTGAAGGCTTTGTTGGCAAAATATACGGCCCGAGTTTGCATTTCCCATATAAGAAAATGCAGCTTGTCAGTATTTTAGGACATTTTCTAGCTACAGCACTCTACAGAGCTTTAATGCTGTCAAGAACTCCATGGAGTGTGTTTGCCTTGAAAGCACAATATAGGTTCAGAAACAAAAGAACAGGGAGAGGAAGGCACCGAATATCAATACTGGCTCATAAAACAGTGCTTTCTGGGGTTTTATTTTTGGGATGAACTTTGGGTTGCTGAGAGCATGCAGTTCATGTAGGAACTGATGGGAACACTAAATGATCAGCCCTATTGAAATTGTGGCCAACCGTTTATGTACCTGGTAGTGGATGCAGATGTCTATATTAGCTCCTTGAAGTCTGATAACTCTGATGTGTCAAATACATTTTCCATTAGTCCAACCTATTTAATTTCTTCATCTGTCTGATTGTAAGGTTAGGAATAATATAATTATACTAATTTTCATGTGCTTTTTTGCCTGACTGCACATGGTAAGGAAAGGTATTAGGTGATTTATAGAATAATGGAATAGTTACAGTTGGAAAGAACCTTAAGATAATCTAGTTCCAACTCTAATCCTTAACATATATAAGGCCCTTTAGCTTATAGGAAGGTAAATATTGCTGTAATAACTATGGAAGGTTAAAAATGATGTTTTCCTTCATGAGTATTCAGTTGATAGGCATTTGTATTGTTAAAATCTGTTAGAAATCATATTCTTTTATACCAAAGTCTGCCTAGTCAGGTAATGGAACACCCATAGTGTATAACAACGATTCATTCACAATATTCTTTGTGACTAGTGAGCTGACAAATATGTTCCCCAGGCTGTCCTTATAGAACCCAGCCAGTTGTGGATGCTGAAATACAAGCAAGCTTTCCATCTTGAATGTCTAACTGAACACACAAGCAACCATTAAATACTATAAGGGAGGAGATAGATAATACACATGCAAACAATTAAAGTATACTCATGTATTGTGGGTGGGGAATAATTCTTTGTAGTCTTGCTCATGGAAAACGTATTTGTCATTTAAAATGATGATTTTTTTTTTTTCCCCAAAAAAATCATTATCATTTTCCCTATATTCCATCCTTATCTCCTTTGGTTCTTAGAGCATCTGTCATGATGCAGGGTATTTTGTAAGGCTCAATACCCAAGTAAAATGCATAGTGACATTTCATGCAGATTTGCAGTGATAGCTCTCCAGTGCAGCCTGAAGAGCTTTGTGAAGGCACATTGTAGGCATATTGAAGTGACATACCAGTGTGCATGTTGTCAGAAAGCAAGGAGATAGATGCTGCCCAGGATTAGTGACTAGGTTTAGAAAAGACTGAAGAAAAGGTTCTTTAGATTTCAAGTTGGGTTAACAGATGGGTTTACAGTCTGTAGGTGGGGAAAACTAGACTTGAACTTGGCCTGTGTTTGTATATGATGTTTTTAGTCTGCCTTAGTCTTGTTTCTCTCTTCATTTCATCGTTTCTTCCCAATTTTGGTTATAAGTGATCAGCCAATTTGGAATCCTTGGATATGTATTAAAATGCTATTTTTATTTTTATAAAGCATAATCCAGGGTGCTAACTTGTAGCAATGACATTTTAATGGCTTTTCTTGGGAAAAAAAGAAGTGTATCTTCCCTTTTTTTCCTATTTGTTGTCAGCAAACACTGAAGCGGTTTTGGATTCTATCAGTTTTGCACTTGCAGAGTTCTGAAGCTGGTTTTACAGGCGCACTCCTGGCTTTGCATGTACTTCACTTGTGCACATACTTCATTTAAAGCACAAGCAGCCACATGCCATGAGTCATGTGCAGAAATGTTTGTAGACTGGCTTTAGTAAAAACCTGTTCATGTGCTCTCCAGAAAAATCCCAGTCTCTGTTTAGGAGTTTTTACGTGTCTGTTCTGAGATTAGTCTTGCCTACGTGATTTAGGAATACTTAAGCTCTGTGGGAATTGCCTGTGAGCATGCTGAGTGTGCCTTCTTTTCCATTTCATCCCCCTGAATGTCACACTGGGGTTAATGCGTTGCTCGATTAATGACTATGTTTAAATTTCTTTCAGTAAAAATATTATTGTAATGCATGGCAAAATAATTATGTGCTAATGACACTTCAGTGTAACACATACTGTTGCTCAATTACTTGATTAACAATCAGTCACTGATGACAGTCAGAAACACAAATAATTGTGGGCTCATTTTCTATACAAGTTATTAAAAAATATCAAGTTAACCTTTTGTGTTCATGTCACCAAGGTACGTGAAAGGTTACCAAATCCTGCAATCCGCTCTGAGACAAAACCATGTATTTATCAGATAAAGACAAAGGTAATTCTGTTGATAAGCATGAAGTTCTTACACCTGCCAAGCTTGTATTTCTCCTGATTAAATATAGATGGTTCTATTTAGGCAGTCTCACTTGTAAGGCCCATTGGATATACTGGTCCTAGTATGTATAATCTTATCTTCTGAATGACGCTTGACAGATTTATCCAGCTATTTATCTGACATTGTCAGGTTTTCTTTGAAAGTGCCCATTAGCTGACCTTTAAGTAGTATTTTCATTTAATAAATGGTTTGTGCAGTGACTTGAAATAAGCTGAATGAAGCATCTGACTTACACATGATTCACTCTGCAGTAACCTGCCTGTTTCTGTTCTCACACAGGCTTGATCTAAAAAGTCTTTCAATCTTGCTTCAATGGACCAGTTTTTGTTTTGCTTCACTCTCTGTGAAAGGAAAGTCATTCAGTGGAATTTAGACCGCAATAATACCAATGAGTTCTGCTGCTGATGTCAGAGAGGCTGAGATTTCACCAAATATGTATGACAAAACCCAGCATATTTTTAGAAGAGAAACATTGGGAATTTAAATTCCATTTTAGTCGCATGATGCGAATCTGAACTAATTCCATTGACCTCAGTAGATCCATTCCAGATTTCTATCAGTCTCATCAGAAGTAGACTTTAACCAATGGCTGTAAACCAGAATAAAACATAGATGTTTCAAATCCCATGTTCTTAACAAGAGAGAAACCGAGCTGACGTCTCTAAATCGTTCACATTCTTGCCTGACCTAAAAGACGTCTTCACACAGTTAGATCAAGCCCCAGGTTTGTGTCAAACTCACGCTAATGCCTTTGAGCCTACATGGAATTGTCCAGTTGCTGTTCTCACACCGCCAAACTTGGCAGTAAGCTCTTCACGCTCAATTTTCAGCCCTAACTCTGTAGAAGCTCTGATTCTCTGTTCTTTCTCCCATTTTTGAGGCCTTGGTCATACTCCCAAAGAAGAAAGCCTGGCCAACCCCAGCAGGCACCCGGCCAGCTGGCAGAAAGCTGCTGCTCTGAACAACAGCCTGCTGCTCCTGCTCGGCCTCAGTCTTGCAGAGGATAAGGAACTGTACAGCACACTGAAACAATTGATAATTCAGGTCCCTGCTGAGTGTGAAGCTCAGGCTTGAATCTCCCTATTCAGTTACCATGGATCTCTGCAGCCAAACTGAAGGGAGCACCAAGTTCCGAAAGCTCTCAAATGTTTTAGAGGGTTGCTAAGTTTATTTGCATTTCCAAATGTTTGCTATTCTGTTAAGCCCAAGGAGGGTTGTTTGTTTTGTCTTTATTTTCCTTTCTTTCTTTTCTTTTTTTCACCACAGGGATGATTCAGTATGAAAATGTGTTTTATATAGTACGGAGACTCATACATTTGGGATAGGTTGGGTTTGAGGGGTTTTTTCCCCATCAGCTTCAATGGAAGCAGAATAAACCCTACTACAGGGATTATTTCTTTCTTGTTACTAGTTTTTCACTGGTTTGCTCTAGTTGATTTTCTCCAGTATCTCTGCTCTTTTCATGTCTGCACATGAACTCACTCAGTCAAGTGATGCCCAACTTCTAAATCTATTCCAAGTGGGTTTGAGATGAGGCAAATAGCATTTTAGTGGAAATGTTATGTCATAGTTACAAATGCCTATGGATTAGTTAGTTTATTTCCAGGACCTCATGGGCTATACATTGCTATTTATAATTTAACTTTCTCAAGCAGCCACGACTGTGTTTATGTTACCATGGTGTTACTTGCCATACTTGAGGGTGGATAGTAAATGCTGTAATTGAAAATAGATACTCCCACTGAAATAAGTCTAACAGGTGGTTATGTTTTTATTTAATCGTGCTGTGAGAATGGTACAAGTTAAATGTGGATGCCTCTGACCCTGCCTTTTCACTAGGACATTTTCAGACATGCCAACTGGTCTTTAGTGGCCAGAACTGGAGTAAACATGAGCGATCTGTCTTGTGACAGTCCAAGGAATGTCAGTGGCAATCAATGAGTATCCTCTGCTTCAGACTTTAGAAAGCAAATGTTCTTATGTGGGGCAAAAGGAGATGCAGCGATGCAGGGGGAGGTCTGTATCTCATCCTTTTTCTGTAGACCATAGTCTGTGTAAAGCTGCAGTTCCTCAAGAGCATTTGAGGAACAGCGATTGTTGTTTCCTTGTGATTTCCTCCTATTAACCCTCTTACCTCATCTCATCTCTTAGTTTCCTTCAGTTATCCATCATAAGGAGTTGCACATCTGTTTTGAGGTCTGCCCTATCTTAATATTATGTGGCTTAGTTTGACGTTAGTTTACACCTACCTTCCTGGTGCTGGCAACACACATCCTACTGGCAGAGCTGTTCAAACCGTCCCCCTCTCCAACCATAGGAATAGCTTTAGATTAAATTTTGTCAACTCCCATAAAACCAGTTAAATGTGGTTTATATATATATATAACCAGTTAAATGTTATAAATAATACATATATACAAATATATATATGAACCAGTTTTATATATATAAAATACTTAAATCACATAATTTATATATTTTATATGTGAATACATATTTTTCCATTCTTCAAAGTAAAAGGATGGAAACATAGGGATATTATTCTAAATTCTTTAGGGAGGAAAAAAAGGATTGTAGATTTTTTTCTCTGAGAAATACTCTAGAAAGTGAAGTGAAAAATAACTAATTCAAAATAGCAGGATTGTTTCACACTCTGACTTACTGCAGAAAGTCATATGCCCAAGAGTATTAGGTAACCAAGTACAAACACTTCAGTCAGGTTAGTATGATTATTAGCAAAGGCATTTGTAAAATATATTTTAATAGAACCATGCAAAAGAGGCCTGATTGGTGCCACTGTATGAACAGCAAAGTGCAGAGCAGAGATTCTTGCATGAGTTTTGCACAGCAGTCTCCTTTTGAGGATTGATGTATTCTTTTCAGAGGTAGCTGCCAGAGTTCTATCTTTACTCTGTTGAGTTTTGTATCAACCAAAAGCTAATTGGCTCCTCCAGTTTTTCCTATAGCTGTAGGGTATACAATTAATTTGCAGCAGCAGCAGATGTTGTGTGCCTACAGAGATTTCTCTCTCGAACTCAGTACATGGTTGTTTCTTAGTTTTCCTATTGCATTTTGCCCAATGAATAAAGCAAAGCCAGAAAACCCCAGCACGGTGGTTCAGAAGGCAGTATGATTTGTCATGGTTTGGTTTCAAGCTGGTTTGCATTGGCTTGAAATATTTGTGTTATTTAAACCAGTATCACATCCTGTGTACACAGGAGCAAGAGTCAGAATTTACATCTTAAGAGTTTTCCAAGGAGGTCCTTAAGGCCTTTTACAAGCTTCTGGCAATTGCATTCCTCTCCACAGGTTGTTGTACTTCACATGTTTGGTTGGAGACCTTTTCCACATGTTTCGGGAGTTAGACCTGCAGATTAAGTGAGCTACTTCAGCTTTCCAGGCTTACCTTATAGGTAGCAGTTGAGTGACTTTATTATTACAGAAAAGCTGAGGAAATTCCCCAGGGCCACTGGGAAATTCCCATGTAACAGTAAGCGTGCAGTAAAGGACTAGTCTTAAAAGTGCGTGCATATTTAATGGTAAGGAAAAAAGATGCAGGTTCAGCCTTGCAGTCAATCCAAACCTCTGACAAGAACAAGGAGTTAAGAAAAAAGGCACCAAGTTTGCAACATGCTCTTGATCAAATTAAAAACTGAGTTTCGGAAGGTGATGAATATAGATGAAAAGCTTGTGTCTCTTGAGAATTGTGCCATAGATCCATGCATCCAAATGGAAGTTCACTGTCAAGCTTGAGTGTGTTGCTGGCTATGTCTCTGTGTAGCTGTAGGATCTCTGCTTTCTTTTGGTGCTGAAACTGAGTTTGAAAGTCCCAGAATCCTTGTGTAAACCTGTGGTGCCCTGGAGCTGCCTAAGTCTTAACTAAAATAGACTGTTGACAACTAGCATTTCCAACCAGTATAACCCACATGGATACAAGAGTAGGAGTCTTGAGTCAAACTGATGTTTTGGCAAAGTCCTCAGCAGTTACAGACCAGAATTTTGTCTTGATGTTTATGAGATTTGCCATTGTGCTCTACCAAGCTTCATTCTGTTGCGTTTATATCTGGTTGTTTCATGCTTTGCTTTAGCAGTTATCTATTAATATTCATTCTTAACAGTCATGATGCTATGTGTGAAATTGTAGCCTGAATTTTTATGTTAGTGTTGATAGGTGGTTCCTGATGTTGTCCTGAGTATTCACATTTCTGGTATCTTCCCTCTTAATCCCAGGTTAGACAATGCAGTGCAAATGCTCCAAGACTTTTGGACTAAAACAAGATTTAACCCATTTTGTCAGCTAAAAGAAAGGAAGTGAAAATAGAAGAAGGATGTATAGAGGAGGCATTTCTCAGAGAAAGGAACTGAATAAACAAGGATGTATAGCAATAGGCAGAATTAACTTGCTCCATCAGGTGACAGTTGAAAGCATTTTCCATTTCGCTGCAACTGGAACTATGAGACAGCTATGTAGGAAAAGAAACAGACTCAGTGAATAATGAAAGCTTTGCCATTCTTTAAATGTTTTGTCACGTAATCACTGACACACAAATAATTTCAGAGCTGATGGGGTACGGTTTTGCCTTTCTTTTTTGCAAACCCTTATTTTTCTTCTGCACTTCTGACACCTTCCAGTCAAGAGTTGCAAAGATAAAGGACTTTCTTTCCAGTTCATCTACATAACAGTTCATCACCCTCTGATTTCTGTGTGCAAAGGATTTGCATATGTCAGCTTTCAACATGCACTTGTTTGGAGGCACAGTGAACTTTGCAAGCTGACATATAAAGTCAGGCTCGGTAGGTCGGCTGAAGGTTTGTTCCCTGCTGTCAGTTCTGTGCCGGATCAGTGCACTGTATTCTAGAAAGCAGGGAAAGACAAATACTATCAAAGTTTAAAAGGTGTGGAGCATCTGTTTTGGTTTTTGACCATGTCCCATACCTGCAGATAGTCTGCTTCAGACTACTCTTGTTAGGGTTCAAATATCAAATATTTCTTCGTATTTTTCATTTCTGATGAGCTGAAAGGTTCAGAACTGATGGAGAGTTACTGGGTTTGTCCCTGTTAAATCTTCAACATTTTTTGATAAATCCCAAGAATATATAACTCTTCTGTGAATCATTTCTTGACGAGAAGCACTGTTTCAGTCAGTCTGTCTAATGAAGTTGCTGAGGAGGTTCACGTTGAGGAGTTGCTGTCATAAAAGTGCGAAGACTTGTGGGTGACATAAAGCCGTTCTAACATACTAAGTATGGGATCTTTTTCAAGCAAGCTCTGAACAACTTTACAAATTACTCATTACCTTAAGGTGGGATGGCACTGGTGGTGTCTGCCATTATCAAGAACGAGAAATAACTAGCCCAAGATGGAATGCTCGTGTACTGTGTTCCTAAGGAACCACGCACTGGTAAAATGGGAGGCCTTGTTTCCTCTGGGTGAACCTTTTGAGATGTTACTCTGTGATTTCACACTGTTAAGTCTTGTGTCCCTAGCAGTACATCTCTATATGTTTCCTAAAGTAGAAGCAATAGCTGCATGATATGTACTAAGAAGTGGTAAACTGTGGGCTGTGTGGTTCCTCTGTCTGTTGAAAACCATGGTGAAGCCTAAATTTGCATCCCTGAATTCTTCCATCTGTCATGCACTGAGGTGACCCTGTGGTGAATTAGGACTGAGGAATGTTAAGCTGATGTTCCAGGTGTCCATTGCCACTGGGGTCAAGGAGATAAAGTTACTCAGCTTTTCATCTAATCAAGAGTTGCTCCCTAAGCATTGCAGGCTGCAAGTGATCACTGTAACTCTGTATCCTCTGCTCCGATGTTCTCTCCTTTGTTCTCTTTGTACTCTCTATAATAGGCCTCCCACTCCCTCCTTTAAATCTTTTTTGTAGGAGGTTAATTACAAAAATGTAGCTTTCCATCCTTGTTGGGTTCAAGTCATCACTTGTTCCTTTTATATATTGTTCACTGGGGATTTGTTTTTTTAGTAAGCTGTGGATGAATGTGCTGCCACCATTAATGAGTGTGTTGAACACTTGGAGACCTGTGCACCTTCCTCTGGGACTCCACCGTTGTCCTCTCCTCCAGTGATAAAAATCACCTGTCTGTTCTTTTTACCTTTTATAATATCTTTTAAAGAATGGTTTATCCATTTGAGGACATTTCTGCTTATCTCATGGCAAATACATTCCTTTTAGACTATCTGCAGAGTGACCTTGGCAAAATGGGCTTTTGATACTGAATTGGCCCATATCAGGTAGGTCTCTTGTGTCTGCATTACCCGTTGGCCCCTTCAGAGACAGATTAAGAAATGACTTCTCTTCACTAGAGCTGTGTTAACTTTTCCCTCTATATTTATACATCCAAGCTGTGCTATTCACACTTTTCTTTTTTTCCCTTGAGTAATAGGAATCACCCTCATCCACTCTTTCACAGCTTTCTGTTCAATCCATTGAATTGATGACAGCAAATAAAAAGCATATGAAAAGCAAATTAATACAACTCCTGTCCTACTGGGTGGAAGTACAGAGTTTTTACTTAATGCTAACACAATATATTGAATTAATTATGAGTGCAAAGAGACAGAATTCCAATTAGAATTACCAGCTGATACTTCTTTTTAGCATGGGTATCTGCTGCATTTAAGCACAAAACTTTGGTAGAGGATTCTCTTTTTAATACTTATGGATTGAAATCATTGAGTGTTTAGGGACTGCTTCTTGCAGGGAACCAGGGGTAGCAGTAATGCTAACAACTTGAATTTCAGGGGGTTTATTAATCTTTTTGGCAGTGATGTACAACCGTATTTCCATATTATATTAGAAGTTGTTTTGCCAAGTGCTGGTTGGCAGTATGTCATGTTCTTTAGTTTCCATTTGGAGCTGAATACTCTTCTGATCATTTTATCTGTGAAAGGAATTAACATTTGCTTTATTTTAGATACTAGCTCCTGTAGGATGCATATCATTTAACCTAATAGGGTACTGTGTTATGAGGCATGATTCTCTTGTTTATCCAGGCTTTGTTATTGCCAGTAGCAAACACTGTTCTGCTGCCGTTCCATCACAACGCTCCTAGTTCATGCCCAGTGCACACAGAATTGGCAGTCTTGAAAACAGAGATAAATTTCCATGTCCATGTTTAACTTTGATTTGCTCTTACACTTCTGCTCTAACCTCCTCCCACTGACTGTAAATCAGTAAGTGAAAAGCACACCGTGTAGACTATCTGCAGCCAAGCGTTTGATATGGTTGTAATTAATTGACAGCATTCGTATAGTGTGCTGATAAGTGAGATTAGTGCCCTTCTCAGGTCCACTTGTACTCACAGTGAAGTCAGTGGGAGCTTCCCTTGTTTTGTATTAAGAATACAAAAATAGAATCCTGAGAGAATTCACTGAATGAGGAGCTGTGTGAAGCACGAGACAAATTCTGTACTGAACTGCACTCTGTAGGATTCCATTGGCTTTAGGTAAAGTAGAAGACACTCCGGTAACTTATCTGTCTGCAGGCTTGTGAGTTTTGAATTAAAGATTTACCTCAATTGCGGAGTCATCAGATTGTAATAATACATTAAACACATTTGTAATATGATTAATGGGCCAAGTTAATACCAACTATGCTAAAAATGGTAATGAAGACAGGTAGGTTTGTAGTAGGAAGGTACTAACTTGAAAATGAACTTTCTAAGGTAAGGTCTAACATAGAAAGAAAGTAGTATTTCTGTGGACTATCACCTGCTGTCATGTCAAGATCTTGTGGCCTTGGAAAACCAAATAGGTCTCTGCAGAACATGCTGTGACATATTTCCATCTTTCACCCTTACACAGGAGGTGTGTCTCTTAGGTATAATGGTCAGAAGGAAGCAGGATCAGGAAAACCAAAAGCACATAATGAAATGCTGATGGCAGCATAATAGCTGCCCAGCATTTGATCAGCGCATTAAATTTGCATTAAGAAGATATCCTTTTAGGTTGCACATGTTTATATTTAGTTCCTGCAATGCCAAAGACCTCCCTGTTACTATTTGTATAACACAATGCCAGAAAAAAAATCACACCTAGTTTCACGATTCAAGCAAGTGCTCTTTGTCTTACCCTCCCACAAAGTACTACAAGTCATTTCTCATGACATGCACGTTTGTGTGTTCTTTAACTCTCTTCTACCAGAGGGCCCCATTATGTTAGAAAATTCAAACTGCAGGGACTGTTATCAAGTTTGTGGAACATAGGATTTGATAAATGGTATATAATATGGACAAAATGGCACAGGTTGAAGCAGATTTTTGTCTGGTCAATAGACTTCTAGGAGAGATGAGCCTCGCTTGGTAAACACTAATATATTTTTCTGGCACTTTCTACTTTGCTGCTTCACCTTCTTCACCCAAGTGAGTTAATAGTAAAAAAAATCTTTATGTAGACCTCTGTTCTTCAGCTCGGGCGATTCCATTGTCTTCTATGGATATAAAACCTTAAAACCTCTCCTTTTCAGGAGAAAACCTGTTTTCCTCACCAGAAAATGAAAGCCTCCCATGATACAAAGGCAGGAATCCCAGCAGTCTCTGCTATGCTCCGCATTCAAATAGGAATGACATCAATAGATGTTGGGACCTTTTTGGTTTGCTGGTCATGCTGTCCTGCAGTGGCCTTAGTCCTGAGACTGGTGGCCCATGGAATCCTTCACTGTCAAAGATGGGGAAATATGCAAATATAATAATAATCTTATGAATCATCTTTTATAAGGTGTTACTGTAGTCTGAGACTGAATTACAAGCCACCAAACATGCACATCACGTTTGTGAGTGACAGAGTGAGGGTGTCCCTGTGTTTAAGTAGGGCATTACTCAAAATAGTACTATTCCAGCTTTCCATGGGAAAGTACTTTCTGTTCAGCGAGATGTTTTCTTTCTCTACCTAGTCATCAAAACCACCATCAATCCCATTTCCAGTGAGGCAAGCTTCTGTGGAATGTGACATTTGTTAGTTCCCTTACCTGATAAGAGCTGTATACCTGGATTTGTACAGAATGTAATTCCTTTTTTTTTTTTCTTAATGTATTTTTCATGCTTGAAAAAGGGCTTGTTCAGGAGAACTTACCCCCAAAATTTATTTTCTGGCTAGATGCAGGAAAGGCAAATTCAATTTTTCTGTTGTTTTCGAGCACCTTAATGCAGAGGAGGAAACAGGAGTGGGTTTGTTGGAGTCGTGAAATAGAGCATGTGGTTGGAAGTAATTCAAAGGTAACCTCCTGCAGTATTTCTGCATCTGTTGGAGAAAAGAACATGATCATAGCACACAACTCTCTGGCGAAATTGCAGAATTTACATACTACTGGCCTAGAATCTACCGTGCAGGTTCTGATTGTGCTACCAGCTTAGTGAATGGGTTTGGTGGGATTAACAATGTAACATTAAAGTCTGTATTGGCTGTAAACATCTTATTCAACCCTCCTGGATCTTCAAGCTTGATCTTTTTTTTGCATGCATGGAATTTGCACAGGCATCAAGAATTTCATAGTAATATATAAGTCTGTCAGTTGTCTTGGTCATATAACAAACAAGAATCCAGTGAACAAAGAATAAATCTCCCCCTCCATCCCCCCACTATCCAGAAGTGTGATTACATCACAGATATATTGTTGGATATTTGGATATAAGAAGAAGCTTTAAGATGTTACAGAACACAGGAAATAATGTGTCATTTTTATATTGCTTTAAATGGCTTCAGTTTGTCTTGTAGAATGAAATGTTATTATTCATTTTTCTGCATTTTCTATGAGTTTAAACAGTTAGGATGATGCTTCAATTTAGTTTGAAGTACTAAAGGGGATGTATTAATTGCAAGTGTTAGTACCATTGTATATGTCCTTCTGAACATCAAATTCGTGGTTTGAGTTAATGGAGGTTAAAAGGAATTTTAAGTGCTGCTTTAATGAGGACAGACACTGACATCTTTTGATGCCTTGTATCGCATTTAAGTCCTATGCCTATCTGATATACTATTATAGTGGTGCCCGCTAGTGTTTCCGTAATTATGGGCCTGTCAGCATTTCCATTACAAACCCCTATATTACAGCCAAAAATATCACTCCAGGATGAAGTTTGCACAAAGCCTTTCAGCCTCCGATGAAGAAGCTTTCAAAATTAATTTGGCTGCTTCTCCAATTTGAAACATGAAGTTTTGCGGTTGCTTACTCTACCCTGTATTGATGTCTTGTGGGGTTTTTTGCTGTTTCTTACTCTACTCTGAATTAATGTCTTCTTTAGAGAAAGAAACCAGAATACTGCTGTTTGTTTCCTGTAGCATGAGTACAACACATCCAAAAGATAAGACTTGAAAGCTGAACGCTTTTATTGAACCACAAAAGAGAAAAAAGGGGCAGCAAAAGCAGGGAGAAGGAA
The DNA here is from genome assembly GCA_002631895.1 of Agapornis roseicollis. NCBI lineage: Eukaryota > Metazoa > Chordata > Aves > Psittaciformes > Psittacidae > Agapornis > Agapornis roseicollis. The sequence goes on along the minus strand of NDXB01012961.1, from coordinate 97,199 downwards.
AAAGCATCTCTGCAAGCTGCCACCCCATTTCAGTGTTCATAGGCACTCCGTCTGTAGCCTGTCTACAAAGATTTCAGTAGCCTGTGTGTTTTATCATAGATTCCAGAACAGTAATCAAATTATAATTTCATTTTTTATCGACATAGGCTGGTTTAATAATTACTATTTAAGGTTTCAAGGACAAGCACTTAGAAATAGGAGGTGCCAAAATTAACATTACCCATACAGTTTTGCTTTTGGGATCTATTTTTCATAAAGCTGGCTCCTGGCAAGGCTGGGCAGTGCTCAAGTCAACACCATTGTCTCATTATAGAGTTCTGTAGGCTTTTTCAGTGATTTATTACCCATCTCTGAAGTTGGAATCACTCTGTCATAGGTTTGAGTGCTGCTTATCATTTAAGTGTCTGAGTGTTTTACTAAACATTAATCAATTTATTTTCATTACACTTCCATAAAATGAACAAATTTTCTAATTTTACAGACGATGAACATCTGCATTGAGACTTTGAGTTGAAAATATTAGCTTATTTTGAATATTTAACACTTGGAAACTGATTTTCAAGTGGAATTATATAGCCCATTCAAAACACAGTTCTCATTTACTTTAGCTATCTGGTAAATATTTAGCATTTGTTTGAATCAGATCTGTGTCACATGGGGTACCTAGATGGTGAGGAACAAGGGGATAGCAATTGCTTGTGAAGAATTTGGGTTTAAGCAATTTGCCTTACCTAGATTTCTTAACTTCTGTCATTTCTCATCCTTACGCATCACAACTGGGAGCTGTAGTGCTGATGATGCCCAGAGGACACGCGCTGATGTGGATTCTTCAGTTCATATGACCTTGAGCTGGCACAGTTCTCCTTTCCCAGTATGTTTTTCAGCTCTTCAGCAAATGAAGCAGAAGCCCTATGTAAAATCATCTACATTAGTATGCAGCGACTCCAAAGAGGAAGGAAAAGTGGTACATGATTATTTAATTGTGCCATGGTGTTTATGTACACAAGGGCACCAATATCCAGTAAGCCATCCATCACTGTTCCCACAAGTTGATAAGATTTCCTTAAACATAGCTTTTCTTTGTAATTATTTTGGGGCTTTTAAAACATTCTGAGGGAAAAAAAAGCTTGGCTACATAGAATGGTTTGGGTTGGAAGGGACTTTTAAAGGTCATCTAATGCACCCCCCCTGCAAGGAGCAGGAGCACCATGTGATAGAGGATCATACAGCCTAATGTGAGTGCCCATCTGTATTGTCAGTATTAGAACCTTGAGATGCACTGCACAGACTTCTGCCCTTGAGATAATGGAGTGGTAGATAAAATAATCATTTTAAAGGTACATAATAACATATGATAGAAGAGAATAAGCAATAAGGAAAAAAATGTGGCAACATACAAGGAAAATATGTATCCTATATATGGTAGGATCTGTGAGAGGCTTGAGAGCATGCAAGAAAAAACCTGTATTTTGATAATTCTCCTGGAAAGCTCTAAAGAGCTTCTGTTGAGAATATGGACTGTATTTGCAAAAGCTTGAATTTGAAGGTTTATATTTAGCCAAGGGGCTAAATATGAGTAGATTTTCATGAGAATAGCATAAGTATTTATGCAAAGACTACATGTCTGCTGAATTTCAAGTCCTTTTTCTAGCCCACTCAAGGCATGAGAGCTTTCCAAAGGAAAAAAATTACAGCACTTATTTCCAGTACAATAAATATTATGTTTAATTTAATAATTACTATTATTCTTACACATTCCAGAGCCATTCTGATTGTGGCTTTCTGAGCCTGAAGTAGATGCATGCAGCTAAAATTTAGCGTTGCTACCAACAAGAGAACAATCTCTTCTAATGGAAGTTGTCAGCAAGCTTAATGATAGGTAATCTGTTACTTTCTCTGCTTATGCTTTAGATATAATCTCTTCAGTGCGAGTGGTTCATTTTTATATTACCATTGTTGGTGGCATAAACTTTAAATGCAGTTCTGTTAACAGGAAAACACTGCTACTTATTTACACAATATACTGCCATGTCAATTGTAAAATAAATAGTTGATGGTAACATAAACTTGTGTTTTACTTAACTGGCAATGACCTGCTATAGTATCAACATCATTGATAGCAATATAAACAGTAGAGCTGGTAAATACACAACACATTCACTAACCTGCTTCACTAGTTATTGTCAGGGCAATACTAAGTGGAACTGCCAGCTGCTTATGGTATTTTAGGCCAGATTTATAAAGACAGTGACCATCTTCAAGTCAAATTCGGATGAGTAGGAGATAAGAGTAGTTATCTGACTTCAGTTATAAGCTCATTTATCTTTCATTCAAAACAATACTAATAAAACAAAAGCAAAGTTACCAAAAGTTAAGGAGGAGCTAAAAATACAGGCACACTTGGGAATGCAGTCAGTTATCTACACCTGCAAGTGTGAGGCTGCAATCTAGCCATGGTATTACAGAGCAGGTGAGCCAAACAAATCAGCCCATGCTGAGCTTCCACTGCAGTAAATGTCTGTATTTTTATTATTTTCATACTGTTTCATAGATTAAGTATTTGCTCCCCCTTAAATCTCATTTTCTTTAAACATCATCCTCATATAACCTTCTAAAAACACATCTCATCTTTCATTTCAAGAAAATCTATGGTTGTTCTGCTTCTTTGAGCTTCTCACTAGTTATTTTTACAGATCTTTAAGCTGATGATGTTATCTGAGAGATTTAAGATTAATTTCTTCTATGTTTTAGTGTATTTCTGAAAGGATAAAGTACTGCATTTTGCTCATGGTTTTGTATTCTTGAGTGGGAATTGCAGTTCTAGGAGTTTCCATGGGCTTGATGTGACGTCTAGAGAATGATTTTGAAGCCAATATCCAATGGCAACCTGAGAATTTGTTTAATGTCACTTTTTCTTGTCATTGGAAGGAAAAATGTCAGTCAGATGGCTTCAGTGAAACATTTGATCTGCGGTTGAGTGGAGAGGCAAGCGTGTCTCTGCAAGCTTCCCTTTGGGATTGCTTGCGTTGCTAGGCTTGTAAAAGTGCATATTGTGCTTTGTTGTTGCCCTCAATGCATATCTTCACAAAGATGAAATAGAAATACCGCAGTGGCATCTTCCATTTAGTCACGTGGCAAATGTGCTCTAACGTAGAAAACTCTTCCTCGTCACCCTGACTTCACAGCCACCTCAGCTGCAAAGATAAAAGCATCCATTTTGTAAAGGCTGATGGTTTTGTGATACAAACCTCACCAATAGACAGGAAGGGAAAGAAAATAATCTAAAAATGGAATAGCAGAGGAGCACAGTATTTCAGCCCTGCTTGATTACCTTTAATAGTAAGTGGAAAACCAGTGCTGGTTTTATGTTCCTGATGTAATGCAATTGCTGAATTATCCTTTCATGTCTACAGGTCCAAAAAAAAAAAAGGAAACTAGTAAACTTCATCCTTCATAGGTATTTATTCATATGAATGAATCTTTAGTCATTCCTGGGGAAGTCAGTTGTCGGATAGTTGGGGTTGTCAGGTCTTCGTTGCAGAGTGAAGGACTAGAATAACAGTATCAGTAGCAAGCCTCAAATTCAAACCCTGTGGCTGCAGGAGAGCGTGCTGTGTCTCTGGTGTTTAAGGCAGTATAGCCAGGTAATACAGGAAAAGCTAGCAAAGACAAACCCAAGGTTGAAACTCTGGCTTTCATTTCCTCCCTTCCACATATTATAATCAAGTTCTGCAATACAAATCTATTTGTTCTCAGCATCCTCCGAGATGTTAAAAGAGCAGCTCTGACCCTTCACTGAATTAAATTGAATTCAACACTCTGCCCTTTTGGAAGGCTTATTTGGTTGCCAGATCTCAGCTTTTGTCTTCTGTTGATTGTCATTATGTGTTTATGTGCTAGAAATTATTGAAAGACTAAGAAAATAAAGCAATAATCAGTCATGCTTCCTGGCCTCTGTAGCTTTGATATTGCTGAGTGCCATGGGAAAATGACATGAAAACACCGTATTGTCATCCAGCAGCCTTGAATGCAGTTTTGTGTCTTTCCTTTCATTAAGTGAACTTAACTTTGCTTTGCAACAGTAAGTCCTCGTTTGTGTTCAGGCCTCACTTTAAGCTTCTTAGATATTTTTAAACAGTAGTTACAGGCTTTGGCAATTGAAATTTAAAGAAGCAAGTTGCAATCAAAAAGTTTGGTTTGATTTTTTTCCCCCTTTTTGGCATTAAATGTGATTTTTAAGATCCGTGCATTATCTGCTCTATCTTATTGTAACACCATGGGTGTTTTTTCTTTATTAAGTAATTTAATTTATGTATCTTGATTGCTTTTTTGGTGTGAGTTGCTTGGACATCCAGATTATATCAGGTAGAGCTATTGAGCTATTCAGAATCATGATAAGTGAATGGGCACATGACAGGTTTAGTGGAGTCAACTAGAGGATACACTTCCAGTATACAAACCCATAAATGCTTGTGTGCACGCACACATCCCACTGGAAGTGCCAGATTTCTTCCCACATATTGCCCTACTTGTCAGCATTTGTGCTCACAGCAAGACAACCATTTGGCTCCAACAGAAGTAACACTGCAAGCTTCCCACAGCGCCAAACTGATAGCTGGCTCTCAGTGACAGTTGTGACCAATTAAGACAGCAAATTTCTCATTACCATCCTTTCAATCAAAGAGTGGAATTTTAGACACGAATTTACTTGAGTTTAACTCCTTGTGTGCAGCCTGGCTAGAGGCAAAGATTCAAGTCCTGTGTAGCCTGGTTGTCTGCAGTGGCAGGGACTGGCTTTGATGATCCAACATTGGAAGCAGGTATATGAGATCCTAATGACAAAGATGTAACTAAAGAATATGCCTACTCTGCTGTGTAGCTTTAATTTGTCTGTCTGAGGTGCTGGATGGCAGTTCAGCCATGGCAGTGAGGAATTCACAGCCTGCCCAGATGGTTATCTGCTTCTCAGGAGAATTGTGCAGTCCACGCTAAGCACAGGGCAAAACAACAACAGAAAAAGAGAAATAGAGAATTTAGGTTTCAGAGTTGGGTAATTAACCATTAACATTCCTTGTGTGTATTCATTCTGTGCAGTGAATGCGAGAGAGGGAGGAATGGGGTATTACAAACATTAACCAGTGGTGGAAAGTGGATCCTGCAGTAACAATTTGCCAGGAGCTCTCATTAAAACTATTCTCTGAACTGTCTAAAATATTCCTAGACAAGCTCCAGACCCCAGGGAAGAGATTTACATTAAAACAGCCTGAGAAGCTGAACGCTACAGCACTTAAGTGTGTTAGGAAATGCTTCAGCATGCATTTGCTCAGCCTTTGAGTTATAGAATAAAGCACTGAGTATTCCCATGCAGGTTTAGCATTATCTGCTTAAGAAAACTGGTAGTTCATAAAGTTTTTAGAAGAAAAAAATGCTTTCCTAAAAATGTGTCACTGTCACATGCCTGCAGAAATAAAGCACATCTTAAACCAGTATAAAAGCGACATTTGCACCTAAAAGTAATGCTGTTATATACTGTTGGGAATGTTTGACTGAACCACATCCATTTAAAGGTATGCTAGGCTACAATTTGATTACTGACTGACCTGGGAGACCAGTTTGTAGTGAGATTCATTCATGTTTTAATCTGTTCTTCCATCTTTTCCCTTTATTATACCTTTTTGTGTTTCCTGAGGAGTAATTTACAGCCACATAACCATATGTCAAAGCATTCTATAGTCTTGTCTGAATACTTCGTGAGAAGTAGAAAGTTTATCAAACCGGGAGATGATGAGCTAGGGGAAGCTATGTCTGCGTGCAACCACTGTGTTCTTGCTATCTGCTCTTTCTGCGTGCTATAAAAAGTGTATTAGACAAAGAGCTGTCATTGGGTTGCCATTGTGGCAACCACTTCCTCTCTCTGAGCCAGAACCAATGACTTGGTGAGAGTTTGTTTGGGTAGTAGAAGGCCATGGGGTAGCAGGAAAGGGAGCGATGACATCTTTTAACTGTGTTTTTAGACTATAGTGAGAGGGGCTGGTTTTGTTTAGCTCTTGGCGAGGGGGGGGAGGTTTGGGATTTTGGATGTTTTTTTCATGAGGTCTACAGCAGAATGCTCCAGATTAATTCTCCTTCTTTGTATAAACCCAGCTTTTTCTAAGTCATACGCATTTGAGCTCTATGTTTTCCACTTTAAACACGTGTCTGTGCTAGCAGGTTACAGCCTTGCTATAACTTTACAGTACTTGCACAAACTGTAATCACATGAGTATCTCAGAGCACTCTGCTGTAATTTGAAGGCCTGGGGGCAGAAACTCAGGTCCTCTATAGACAGATCTTATCTATTTATACGTTCTGTTGTTATGGGTTTAGCTTTTTTATTCCCTAGTGCTACTGTACACCATGAACTCTTATACCCAAAGGACTGGTTGCAAATGACGCAGCTGGCTCTAACTCATGAGGAAGTGGTTGACTTGGGAGTAGCAAGTGCAGAAAAGCTGTTTGTTCACTTACATTCAAAGCTATCTGGAGCCAACAGGAGTCTTTCCACTGAACTCAACAGGATCTGTTTGAGCTGAAGTGACCTTTTAGAAACTTCCCTGTTGCACAAGTTTTGAACACCAGAGAAAATTCTTTGCAGTAAAATGATATTCCTACTTGCAAGTACTGAGAAATTGTTTTCTCTGTTACATATGGTATACAGGCTACTTCAGAAGGGTGCTCAGTTCAGTACAGAACCAGGAGCTGCTCGTTCGTTTGCTGTTGCTAATGTCAGCTACTGCAATTGCTGGTATCCAGCAGAGGTAGAGCAGCGATATCTGTCCTACAGGTTTTTTAGTTCCCTGGTATATTGTCAAGGCTCCATTTTTAGCATTGGATTCTATTACAGGCTGCATGTCTTCACTGATAGATTGCCAGCTATGGCTTACAGCTCCTGTGTAAAAAGATTGTAGGCAGAATATAGGTATTTACTTGCTGTATAAGCCCAAGAAATTCCATCCCAGTTACCCCAAGCATCATCAGTTTAACTCTGTTAGTATGTGTAACTTCCTTAGGGAAAGGTGATTCCCTCCCTGTGTGCATGCTGGAATGGTGTATTTTTGACCATGTGAAGTTTTGAGGGATTGTGTCTGGGTCCTTAGAAACGTTTCAGTTTTTAATGAAATCGTTAGATTGGTTTGCAGTCCTTCAATTTACTGGATTCCTCAGAATAATGATGTTGTATTATGTATCGTGTCGTATGGCAGACAGGATGCATTGCTGTGATATCAGCTTTAAAGATTTCACTGGCATTTTGCAGATATAAAAGTGGACATGAAGGATTACTGCATTTGAGATGTCAGCAGCAGGATTTTTTAAATCCATGTGCTATAAAGATACAATGCATTGTAAAAGGTTTTATTTCTCTAATCTTTGTGTAAGTACCATGAACCTGTGTAATTCTGTTGTGTTGGTTAAAATCTGCAGCCTTGCTGTAGTTTTCTGTATCTCCCCCTGTACTGTTTCCAAGTTCAGTTCCAGAGGAGGTGCTGGTAGTGTTTTGTTATGTTCACATCCGTCCTGACAGGATTTGTTTGGGATCTGACACTGGTCAATAAAACCAGACAAGCACTGGTAGAATGCTTAATGCTGTAACACCATCTGTCAAAAACATCTGCACACCACATAGCTTTGCGTTTCTGGATTATGATAAACTTGAACTAAGCATCTAGAGTCCTTGGCAGGAATTCCTTGCCTTCATCCTCCTTTTATTCTTCATGTGGTATTGAAAGAATGTCTGATCTGGAGGCTTTGGAGTCTGTCAGTGAGTCAGGAATGTGCTTCTTCCTGGAAGTTGTACTTCCACTTACGTAAGAGCTTCCGTTCTGTGTTGTGCTGGAAAGCAGGAATTCTGCTCATCTGTGTATTGCAAAAGTATTTGTACCTTCAAGGGGGAAAAGTTTTAAATGGAAGGCTCTGTATTCTCTAATTAGCCCAGGCACAGACATTAGATGGCACATCTTGTCCCGAGCATCCTCCCTTTGCTGGCATGTGCACTCACAGATGTCTCAGTCGCATTGCGTTCTGCAGCAAACTTCAAGTTTCTTGCCTGGGAGTTTATTTGGCTGCAGTTTTGTTTTTCCATAAACCAATAGCAGGCAAACAGATTTCTACCCTAAATGTACTTTCTGCATTTTATTATGCAAAAAAGGCATCAGTGCAAAAGGAGTAAGTTGCTACAGTAGTGACTTCTTTCAGCATGTTTTAGGGTGGTTTTGTCACTTGCAGACTTGGAGGGTAGATTCTTAACTTGAAAATGTTTGTTCTAATGAACTAAAATGGGAAAAATATATCTGCTTTTGTTATTAGCTCTGAGATTTCAGAGTGTTTTTATAAATCTGGGGATGGGGAGGAAAGTATGTCTTCATTTCCTTCTTATATAACTCAAGCCTTGCTCTCATGTACTTCCTTTCATCAGATGACTTCAGATAACCATAATATCTTCATCACCCTGATCTCTAGGTTAGGCACAGAGATGTAGGAGTGACCTCAGCTATTTGCAGACACAGGGTTGTGTTTAACATTATTTTTATCTTCAGCATGCAGTCATAAAGCAAATGTGTTGTAAAATCGAATTGAAGTCAGTTTTATTTTAGTAGATCAGAAAGTAAGATGAAGCATTTGTGATAACTACGTGAAATGTTCTGGACTGTGAATATATTTTCACTTCACTGGAAATAGCAAACAATTTCACTTCTGGCTAAGGTATCAGAATGCAGGTTGGGTTTTTCTGGCTCAGCTTGTAAACAGCAAGTTCTAAGTTCTGGTGCTCGAGTTTTCTCACTGTAGGTTGTGTACCCTAAGAAAGTTCTTTTTTCATATCTATAAGCAGAGTTCTACTGCCTAAAATGCATCATAAGGAACTTGCTTGCCAAACAGTGTAATTGCAGGATTATTCCCCTCTGCAATTCTGACAAAGTTTATGGAATCCTTTGTAGTCTCTTTGGTGCTTCTAAATTCAAAGTTGACAGGCACAGTTTTTTTCTGAAAGCATCATATTCTCTGCACTGGAAAGTTGATGGTTTTGCTATGGGAGAGATTATTCTAAGTCACAAAATGAGTAATTACTGAAGAAGAGTAATTAGAGAGAAGAAGCCTGAGGGGAAAGAAGTTCTACTTAAACATTAAGCAAATACCATAACCCATGCAAAGAGAGAAGAATAATTTCTGAAGGTATGAGTAGATGCACATGTGTTGGGTCTGTTTATGGTTAGAGATAACCCAAATTTCTGCACTTGTTTGAATGGGTCAAAGCATATCTGCAACTCTGAATACTCCCAGCTTAAACTGAGCTGAATTAAAAGAAATGATTTAAATATCATTTAAACATGCAGATATTTAAACATCCTGCACTTGAGAGGAGTTAACCTTTATGTTCAAACTCTGCTTTGAGGCTCAAGCTCTGTGATGTATTGCATGGTCTGGCTGTCCACAGCACTTCCTTTCTCTAGGCAACAAAAATGTGTTTAGTGTGCATGGCACACTAGTTTCTTCTCTGATTTCCCCCCAAAAAATCTTACTTATTTTAATAGAAAGCCACATCAGAGTTTTTGCTGTCTTTCACAAGCTTCTCCATCACCGTCACTAATCCATGGAGAATGTCACTGCGAGTGAACAGATTCACGTGTCGCCCTGTGTATAGAGTAGGTGCACGTGACTACAATCTCATGAATGAATAGTGGCTAACAAATAAAATATGCTTTGGTGTTGACTTAGGAAAACCATCAATAGTATTTGATGGATATCAGTCCGGTTTTGCACTGCAAGGCTAAGTAAATTGTGCCTGAGAAACAATAAACTGTAGATAAGGCATGAAGTGTTTGTGGCTTAACCAGAGGCAGATGCTTGTAAGTAGGGAACAGTAGGTGAGAAGTGTTTCAGGATGTGTTACTGACAGACTGGCTGTAAGTGGTCAAGCCACACAGGAAGTTCCTTTTAGCTGTTCTTTCTGGCTTTGTGAACAGAGGGCATTTAGCCTCATGAAAATGTATGTGCATCCTTTGTAGGAAATCCATGTATCTTCCTAAATCTGAATAATAGAATATTACTGGTATTTATGTAGGAAGCACACAGTGTAAATGGTTGAAAAATGTAACCAGCTGACTCACTGTAAAATATTGTTAATAAAAACTGATTCTTCAGAATTGTATGAGCTTGTAAACAGCTGGCTTTTTTCAATAGCACAGCTGGGGTGGAAACATGAAATTACTGCCATTGGAGCAGGACATGAGCTATATTTGGCAAAGCATTTGCATGAAAGCTGAAAATGTGCAACTTAATTTTCATGTATTTTAATTTTCATTGTACACCTATTAACCACAGATCTGGACCTGCTCCCCTTGATTTCAGTATCACTCCTGCACATTGCAAGCCTTATTATGTGCCAGGAAGCTGTACATTTATAGAGTAGGCCATGCTGCTTTAGCTGAAGATACTAGGGGAGGATACTGTCTTTCTGAACGCGCAGTGTGTTGTTGCTGAACTGTCACTCACAGGAATTTAAGCAGATGAAGCATCTGAAGGATGTAATTTCTTCCTTGAAAAGGCAAAGCAAACGTGAAAGCAGGAAGACTTGCACTTCACAGCATGCAAACTGTTCCTGCCGCAACTGTTTGTTTGTGAGGCTACAAAAGCATGTTCCCATGGGTGTGGGCAATGCTAAAGAGGACTGCTGATGCAAGTCAGCAGATGTGTATTGCATTGTGAACCACGGGTGCAGGCAGGAATTAATGAAAACAAAACTTTCAAGCCAAACCCTAAACTTTAACTAGTCAGATTCTTGACTAGGGTAAAGTGACATTATACCACTAAATGACTTGCATGATTTTCTAGGGCCTCAAGTCACAACAATGCATCATACTTCCATGCACATTTTAGGACCTACATGTTTATAGTTGCTACTACAGCCTTTCTGCTTAAGCTTTCTATAGGCCTTGTTAATCTGGCTGGTTTTTAAATGAAATTGCTTTAAACCATTTGTTGTCTGCTAGCTCAGAAAGTAGTGTTGCCTTCCTGACAGCTCGTTCTGTGCTTTCCCGTCCTAGCTTTAATTTAGTCTAAGGCCTACTAGATGGGCAGATTACTACACAGGCAAGGTTGGTTCCCTCATTTGTGCTGTACTGAAGCAATGGAAATCCTGTAATAGGGACAGCATTTTGCCAGAAATTAAATCTTTACTATTTATTTGGCATAGGGAGTTTCACACAGATCACTGTCCTGAGCAGTAATGGCAGAAATCACATAAAATCATCCATAGACTAAATAACTCTTTGAAATACTTAGCTTTAATTCTTTTGCATCTATTATTTCTCCCGCTGGTTGTTAGTGAGTGCCATCTTGATTTCTCATACGATTTCTCTTTCCTCTGTGCCCATTTTTCTCATTGCTGGGTTTTTTTGTGTTGCCTTGCTCAATTCAGATTCTTCCTACAGCTGGTTTTCAGGAGCCAGCTACACCTTTAAGATGTTTAAACTCAAAGATAAAATCACACGCGGAGCTATGGCACTCATGTAGTTGTGACACCTCACTAATAACCTGTAATTAGATAAAGTCAGTCATGTAGATTTTGGGTGTTATTCCTTCTTGTAACGTGTGAATTCTATTGTTTCAGAAGGTTGATTGATCTTTTGTGCGTGTCAAAATAGATCTGCAGTTGAAGACAATAACTTAGAAGGCTACCCTTGCTTCTGGAGCTGCTGGGTTTGTGCCTCAGGGACAACCATTTTAACACAACAGTTCATAAATTTACTTTGCACTTCACATATATTTCTACATGGCAAAGAGCGCGCAATGCAAAGGTGCCTGGTTTGCTCTAAACAGCTTGGAAACTAGAAGTCAAATGATGTGTTAGACTGCTCGCTGCTCGTCAGGCAGGCTAAAGGAGGTTTAATAGCAGTTCAGTGGTAGTTGGGTATCTCCAAGGCACTACACTGGAGCAGAACATCCCTTCAGCATCTTCTGTTTATATTCATGCTTTCCTTGCAGATTTTCCCATCAGTCAAGCCCAGCAGTACTCTTTCACATGACCCTGGCCCACACTGTAGTTATTTTACCAGGAAAATCACTGTTTTAGAAATAGAAACTGCTGCCTTGCCACTGGTGAATTGTGCTGCATAAGAAAGACTCCTAAGCTTGAATTTACAGTGAGGTTATTTCCCTCCTGCACATGGTTATCCAGGCAAAGAGAATCATTATTTGAACAGCAGAAAGTTTTCTACCTCTGCAGTGATTACAAGTCTGACTAATCTTCCTCCATAGCCATGTCCTACAGTAGAACCTTGAGGTGGTGGTTAATAGGAGATACTCACTTCTATTGCTTACAAAGTAATAGTTCTGAAAGCCAAGTCAATCTGAAACAAAACTGAAAGGCAAAAAACTGATTCAATACAAATCCACCAATACATGAAAGATCAACTGCCACCCCATTGTACACTCCTGGATGCTAGTTAAAACCAACCTAGGAATGTTAATAACACGGAAGACAGATCACCTTGCCAGAACCTGGAGCTTGTCATGGAAAAGATTTTGTTGAGTTACTCTTAATAGCTGTGTATCATCCTTTGCCCAAGTGAGGGGATCAGAGGCACAATCCTAGTGCTCTACCAGCCGTGCTGTGAGTGCCCAAGGGTGAGGGATCTGCCTCAACCTCCCGATGAATATGAGGATGTGTGAGGCTTCCCCATTTCAGAATAACAATAATAGGATGAAGGATTTATAGTCAGCGAGTGTGATAAGAGAAACCACTTCTATGTAATTACTGTTTAGAACTTCAAAACCATTACAGGTGTGTCTTGTGGTAAAAGCACTGAGCTGGAATCATTAGATAGAGGCTAAATTCCCTGTTCTGTCACAAACATGTTTTTTTGAGGTTGAGGTATTGATTTCTGTTTGGATTAATCAAATACAAAATAAGACTAATGCTTTCTTTGCCTGTCTTCAATATCTAACTGAACTTCTCATATTTATGGCAATGTGGGGCTTAGGACTTCATTAAGACCTGAAAATAATGCTCTTTAACAGAATCCTGCAAAGACTATGACTTGAAAATAAATCAGAAGTATATCCGGCAGTTTGAAGATTGTTTCTGTTAATGAGACAGCATTCCCTAAATCAGAATTCCTTAATCAAATTGCTACTGTTTTGCTATGGCAAAATATTTCATCAATATCCTTGGATTCAGTGTAGCTAGGCAGATACAACTGATGATGAAGTCGATTCATTACATTTTCTTGCTAGAAGTAAATCTTTACTAAATGGAGGTCAGTGACAGAGCACCTATTGGCATCAGTAGAGACAGGGTTTTGTTCTTTATAGCTTCCTCTGTGAAGGAGCACATTTGTGCATGAGCACAGATCTGTTTCACTTTAGTTGGTGGTGGTTTTCTTCTTTTTTCCTGTTTTACCTTTGCAGTTTTCTGAGGTCAGGACTAGAAGCCACTGACATGTTTAAGCATGAATCACTGTGTGAGAAATACTTTCCATTGTCAAAATGCAGTGTGCTGAACAGTCATTACCTTGAATAGGTATAAACCGCATCTGGCATCTTCTGGACTCCAGCTTCTAACTGCAGGATCTCGCTGCTGACTTGGAACAGTAAATTGCAGAAATTGAAATGGCAGCACCATCCCTGATGGTTTAGTTTAGTTATAGGAAGTAAATGTAGATGAAAAGGTGCAACAGCTCTTTTGAATATGAGAATTGCCATGTAAGATGAAGCCAACAAGAAATCTGCTACATTTTCTGTGAGCATTCAGATAAGAACATCAAGGGATGGTATAAAAATTTCAGGTTATGAATAGTTTTGGAGTAATTTTGCCCTTGAGAGAATGTTACTTTTACATTCCACATGAAGTTGGAAAGGTTGTACTCCAAGACTAGCGTTAGATTAAAAACTCAGCAATAATCAGTCAGGCTGAAAAGTATTCAGACATGTCTCTACAAAGATTTCTTGTGCAGCGTCTGCTGGAGACAGTGGGAGCCCTGCAAAGAAAGGGTGTGCAGGGTGGACTCCCTGTTATTTTCTCTTCCTTTTTTTTCCCCCTCCTATGTCAAGAACACTAAAAAAGTGCCTCTGGTCTCGTTTGTAATTTTAAACAAGGTTGTCCATCATTATGCTGTAGCAAACATAAACCTTGGGTTTTGTATGAATAAACCCCCAATAGGCAAACACCATCTGCCTGTTGAAGGAAGAGAGAAATCAGCACTGAGACAATGTCTACTCATTAGGAGTTGAGAAGCATCAAGTCCACTAGGTAGCAATATCTTCAGAACTCCGCATGCAGTGCAGCTGTTTATTGAAATGCTTCTTTTGATATTAAGGTCATTTTCCCATATTATATTGAAGTGGTTTTAAGCAAAGAGCTTTTCTCCAGAGCCAAATTCAGATCAGGTGCCACTGCATGAAATTTTACTGATTGCCTTGAAGCAATATCTTACAGCTAAGAACACAGGAATTCAGATTGTGATAGAGAAACCTAAGTAAAAGTGGCATGTCAGCTCATCCTTACAGGAATAACAAGTAGTGTTTACTGCTCTAAAATGTTTCTTAAGTGATATTTTTCCACACTTTTGATAGAAACTTAGAAAAATCTATGACTTTTTTTTTCAAGCATTTAAATTTCAGAAATTTCTGAAAGATAGATTAAAAATTTATATAAAACCAAATGACCAGCACACAGGAGAGCTGAGTTAGGTGCTTTAAAGGACATGTAAAAGTATGTTTCTTTGGCAAAAAGAACCGCTTACAAGCAGACAGTGCAATCATATCACTAGTTATGAAAGGTGGATGTTTCCACTTGACTGGTGTTGGATCTGTAGGTATGGAATGGCATTGCCTAGGGAGGGGTGGGCAGCAGTAGGTTCCTACAGAAGAGCTGTCCAGCACTAGTGGTGGTGCCCTTCTGTTTCCTCAGCATCTTCCAAGTGAGAAGCACCACACTGAGCTGCCTTGGGTACCTTCTGTCACATCTTAGGTATAATTGAGGTGTGTGTGATTTTGAGTCACATCACAAAAGTAGAACCTTTCTTTAAGCACTGGTTGTGCAACATCTGTAAAGCAATTTCTATTTGACAGCACTGATCATGATCTGAGGAGTGCAGTGGGTGTGCAGCTACCCACTCTTAACCAGGTACTCAGGTGGATTTACAGCCTTTGTGACTTTATGGTAGTGTGTGTCCATGAAAGAACAACAACCTGTGTTAGCAAAACATGATGTTGTTATAGGTGAATATCTCTGATTCATGATGCTGGAGCAAATGAGTGCTTTAGTAAAGCCCCATTATTAGGTGTCAGCATGACCGTACACTCATCTTAATTCTTCTGAGCCAACATTTCCAGCAGAAACTAAGATGTCTGTATTTGGCCATTAAAACTGAGAGCAAAATCGCAAAGGACTACACAGAAGTAAGAAATCAAAGCATGCAGTGATACGTGCAATTATGAAATGCTTTCCAGAGATGTCCATGGCAACTAGGAGTCATAGCTTCATGGCACAGCAAAAATCTCAACAGGTATATCAAAAGAAATACTGGCTTTATGGCAATTTGTAGTTCCTCTCCCCTCTCCTCACCTACCCTTTTCATATTCCACAGGCTATAAATTACTGATCTCTTTCTTTCCATTAGTAGATAAGCACTTTATCACCTTTCCTCTTTTCTAACATCCTTATCACTCCACAGGCGGTATCTTTACTGTCAGGTCTAATTGATACATATCTAATTAAAGGCAAAGCATGTTTTCTCAACTTGCATTCAGCTTTGAAGTACCTTGCTTTGATTTAATGGGCCTGAAAGTTATCCTTTTCTCAACTGTACTAGTTGATCAAATAAAATGCACTACCTTTTGTCCAAAAACCTTGCCTGTGTACCAATGCATTCATTTACTGTTAGGGAAAAAGAGAAGATGAATTCTCATGGAACCAGTTAAAAGGTGTGTGTGAGGACTTGTGCTCTTCAGAGCCTCGAAGTCTAAGACAAAATACTCAAATATGATGAGATGGAGAAGAAAAGGATTCAGTAGAGACTGAGGTAGATAAGTGGATTAGCAAGAAAAAGAGTTTTAGGATTTATCCCTTAACTGAGGACATTTTGTGTGAAAGAGGTACCAGGGATGAGAAAGCTGAATATATAGACAAGAGATCGTGCCAGTAGCAAATAGTTTAAATAGCATTATTCCACTTGCCATTTTACTGAATATCTTCAGAACATTTCTGGTAGTGACAGAGTAGATTCTTCCAAGTTACATAGGATATAAAGAGAAAGAATGATCATTCTAATGAAAAAAAAATAAATCAATTCTCTCTCATGAGAAGAAAGCAGAGGAAGAAACACTCTGAGCACGAGTAACACTGACATTTCCAGGCATTTCCAATGTGCATAGATGTAGAGATTTACTGCAAACGTTACAGGGGTCACACAATTAATTGGCCTGACCCATATGACATTTGACAGCTTTATGACAACTGTATCTTTTCTCATGTTTCCCTCTAGCCCTCTTTTTCACTAGTTCAAACAAGTTTTGTTCTTCACTGTGAGGAGATGTTTGAGGAAAAATAATGGAAAGAAACTCACTGAAATTACCTTATTAGATAAGAGGAAAAGAAAATAGATCCAAGCTATATCACCCTTCCCCTAGAGCAACCTTTTGCCCTTAAAGAACCTTTATATAAACTTGAGGCATTCTTAGTGCTTTGGAATTCTCAGCTGAAAGAGACTTTTGGATGCAAATCATTTTGGTCCCAGTGTGGCTGGTGAGGAAGGAGGTGTCCATTCAGTGCTAGAAGGGAAATCCCTGTCCAGGTAGAATGGTCCTTGTGGCCTGCCTGCAGCAGAGGAATAAAATGGAGTTATGTGGAATTCCAGAGCTTCTGTAGGGAGCCCATCCTTACCATTTTGTTTAGTCAGATTGGCTTGCTGACAGTTAATATGGTCTATATGGTTTGGGGTTCTTTTCCCAGCTAATTGCTCTTTTGATTTCAGCTTTTTGGGCTTTTTAAAGTATGTGATAGGATTGCTGTTCACAACACGGAATAACCACAAGAATCTTGTTGTTTTCTGAGGTCGGACTGTTACTATGCTTTTGTTTGCTTATGCTGAGCTAGTACTTGGCAGCTTAAGCAGTAGCTCAGCCATTTTCTAAATTAACAGGTTGCGCTTTGTGTTTGATGTGATTGATGTGATTGAAGTGATCAGCATATATGTATAAAATATATTTATGCGGAAATAAATTACTCTGGGAGAGAGAAGGATCCAAATGGAGAAATTAGATAGGTCCAAAGACATTGTAGGAACTGTGGTACATTCAAGAACGTAGAAAGGACTTAGCACAAAATATCTGACCAGAACATATATGAAAAAGTGCAATTTTACTCTGAAATCTTTGCTAATGAAGGTTCAAGGATGTACTTTTTGTTACATTTCTCTGAAGGCCAAAGCCCTGCTGTTCTCTCAGATATACTGAGAGAAAAATCAATTGCCCATACAACAGTTTATTTTCCTATGATAGCAGCATTGGGTCAACTCTCCTAGGGTTTGGCTTCCTAAGTAACCAGAGAGCCTATAGAAAGAGGATCATTTAAGTGCTTAAATTAATGTTAACAATGCCAAATCACTCATCTCCAACTTCTTTTTCAAACAGCCTGGAGTCTACATGGGTTTTTTCTAGCATTCCTGTTTCTGTGAACTAGCAATAGTTATCTTTTTACAGGGCTTCATTATTTAGTATCCTGTTGGCATGACAGGAGAATCCTGTGTCCCACAGACCTATTAGGAGTTCACTCACTGGTTAAAATCTGCTGACATGTCAGCACGTGGAAGCAGCAGATGAATTGTTTGTTCTTAACTTATATACTTACAAATGCAGTCTAAAATGAAGGACTGTCCTGACCCTGTACATCTGTATATATATATATATGGGGTTTGTTATTTTTTCACAAGTGACACCTTGGACTTAATAAGCCAATGGGGGTACCCCAACTCCTATGTAGGTCTAAATGGAGCTGCAAAATACTGGGTGTTGCCCTTGAGCTACCTTTTATTTTTACATACCACTGTGTCATTGTATGACATTGGCCTTTGAATGCACATCTATTACATAAAGCCAATACATTGTCCTTGCTTTTGATTTGCAGTACAGAATTGGCCAGCTGTACATGATAAGCAAGCATAGCCATGAGCAGAGTGACCGAGGTGAAGGTGTGGAAGTGGTGCAGAATGAACCCTACGAAGATCCAAACCATGGCAATGGTCAGCTAACAGAAAAACGCGTCTATCTCAACAGGCAAGTACAATAAAACTGTTTCTGTTGGCATGAGCTGTAATAAAAATGAGCAAGGAAACTCCTTCCAGGCAACAGCCTTTCTGCTTCTTTTACACTTAACTGTCTGTCATTTTGTTTCCCAAAACTGGGGGAAAAAACCTGAAACCAAAACCAATGAGCACGCTAGCGCTCAAAAAAAACCCCCACAAAACCAAGCCATTAGAATGGTTTAAGGGTTTCTCACCTTATAATAATGTCACAAAGTCAGTATCCCATTTTTTTGATGACGAGAGTTTTGCCTCAGCAGAGTTATTTGAGCTTATGAATGACCATTAGGCTGGTACGATGATGGTCTTCTGTACCAAAATATAGGATTGAAGACATGATGGAAGAAAGCACTTTTCTTTCCCCAAAGTTCCATCATTTCTTAAAGTGAAATATGCTTCTTCCTATGGTGAAATTATACTGCTGAGTTATACTGCTGAGGATCAATGCCTCCATGCTCACAGGCCAGAGATTTTTTATTTTCACATATATATGAAAAAATATATATTTGTGTCCTATGAAATATATTGCTCAATCTGTTCCCGGTTGTGCCACTGCTGATCAAATTGAATATCCCTGCTTTTCTGAAGTTCTCCTTTCCCTCTGGGCCTGTTTTGTTTTATTAAACTTACACTCTGCAGCATTTCACAGTGAGCAGGGAAACACTACGGCTATTGCTTCTGTATTATAAGTTACTCCTCCACTGCAAACCTGACATATCTAACGGGCTAAACTGAATCACCAGTAATGTTGTATGCACGCACACATGTCCAATAATGTGCGTCTCGCCAACATTTAATCTGTTCTCTCACAGGCTAGATACAGGACTTGGGAGAAATCAATAAATGTGTTCGTGTTGTAGAGCTCACAGAACCTGTAGGAGTTTTTGGATGTTTCTGGATATTTCTTTCCTTCATGTTAGAGAGAAGGGTTTAAGCACTGACGAGCGTGATCGTCAATACAGTTTAAGGTAATTCACAATAACTGGAGGACTGTACCCTAGAAGGCATGTACAGGACATGCTGAGGAAGCCTGAAGTTTCTGGCAGGCAATGGAACAAAGGATCTCTTACCCAAAGACAGGTACCAACACTGACAAGATCTGTGTGGCGACAATAGCTTAGGAAGTTTACCTAAAGCTATGGTGGATGTTTGAAGTCAGGCTCCCTGGGTTTAATGATGATTATGAATACTCCTTGATAATCCTGACCAGATTTGCTATTTGAATCTGGTTCTGCTGTCACAATACCAGCAGATATTGCAGTACTGGTAAAAGCTTTGTGGGAAGAATCAGCAGGTTTCCAGGCAACTATGGATTTTGCTGGGAGACCAGGATCTCTCTGGAAGACTTCACTCAAGAAGACATGCTGCCATACAAGATGTGCTGAAAACTTCTCTGCCTCTCTTCCTTGAGCAACAGGACTCCCCAGAGCAGCACTGTTCTCTCCCTTATTATTCTTCTTCCAGGGGCACTGCTGTGATAAACTTGCTAGCTTTGCTTCACTTTATTTTGCTCTGAACTGATCTCTCCTGGAGAAATTTGAGTTTATATATTTCAGTGATGGTTTTGGGGGACAAATTGTGCATGATTTTAACTTATCTTTTCTTGCCTGCTAATACTTCCATTTTTGCAGAGGGGCTTCTGGTCCAACACTTCCTATATGCTGAAAGACTGAATTTCATCTGGGGAAGGAGGATATAATAATAATAATAAAAGATAATGTGATCCACAGGTACTGGTGCTGCTAAAATAGACGTATTACATTTTCTTTCTCTGAGTGAGCTCTTGGAACAATTTGTATGTATCTATGGCTGTGACTTCCTGGCAACTCTGAGTATAATGTGTGTTTTGCTCATAAAATTATTTGTTTTGGAGATGTGCTGTACCGATGAAGATAGGTAGACAGGCAAATACAGTAAAAACAATAACCAAAGAAAGTGCCAAATGAGCAGCTGTATGTTAACAAAGACATTGCAGTGAAATTTTCTAGTGTCAGTGTGAGCCTGAGTTATATTTAGAATTGTTTACTGCCTCTTCTCTCTGCTGGAGCATTGTTTTCAGAAGCTGAAAGTCTGCATCCTCTGGTATTTATTACTGAGGCATCAGAGTGAAGTGTAGCAGGGGCAAGGGAGGCAGCAGAGAGAGTCAGAAAGAGACACTTGACAGGCTGACAACCTAAATAAAAGAACTGATACACTGAAGTCTGTTAAGCAGTATGTAAAATGCTGCTTGAGAGACTGTACACAAGAAAGGTTTATATAGAGGAAAGAATCTGGTTTAGA
Source organism: Agapornis roseicollis (assembly GCA_002631895.1). Lineage (NCBI taxonomy): Eukaryota > Metazoa > Chordata > Aves > Psittaciformes > Psittacidae > Agapornis > Agapornis roseicollis. The sequence continues at coordinate 76,584 of NDXB01012961.1, read as the reverse complement.
GCAATGTCATCAAAGAGCAAAAGTCAATGCACTTGACTTTGAATCCTCAGATAACGTACTAACTTCTGCATTTTGCCTCTGGACAAATGAAATATTTATGTGTAGCTAAATCATGGTTAAATAAACCTCAGTAATGCAAACTCTATTTTCTGAGAAATTTGCTAATAGGGAAAGTTAACGTACTTCTGCACACAGTTATCTAAATGTAACTGTTTCAAACATTGATGCTTAAAAATTGAAGTTTGGAAGCATTCACTTGAGTTCAGTGAAAATTCAGTCTTAGGCTGAGACATCGCCAGACTACCAGGGTTTTAATCTGAAATACAGTGATAATTGTGATCTCCAAAGCTCTGCCTTCCTCTGGGGGACTACTTCTGCACCTCTTTTCCTGGCAGCTTCAGTGATTATAATTGGTGTCATTAGGAAAGTGTTGAAAGATGAATTATCATGAACTTGCCTTCTTAAAACATGTGTTTGTTCGTCATTTCTTTTGTACTCTGTGACCAGAGTTCTGGAAATGAGAGACCGAATATCCATGGTAAAATAAATGCTCCTCCTCTTCCATGGTATTATTTAATTACTCTTTAATGATCTTTGCATGTGCTGTATCAATGTCTTTCATTTCTTATTCTACTGTTGTTGTACCACTGCATTGGTAAGTTCTCCTGTCAGATTGCGCTCTGAGCTATGAAATCAGTTCCATTAATTCTCTTCACTTTTGTGATTTGCTTTTCCCATCAGCAAAATGGGACTAAACCTACCAGCCTCATGGCGGGGGGTGGTGGTTGAGTGACTTGTTGATTTTGATACAGAAGCTTCCTACTCAGAGTTGGTGTTGGTAATGTGGGCAGAACAGCATGCTAGGTGAGACGAATGTAAGGGTTTGTGTGCTGGCAGAGAATATGGAGGAAGAAGAAACAGTCTCCAAGAAGGGATTGAAGTGGATTAAAATCCTATGTTTACTCATGACCTCTTATTAGAGAGTGCCTCCCTGTGGTTAGGGACGCTGTGAGGCAGTTACACCTTGTATGGGCAAACCTGCTGAGTTCATCCATGACCAAAGGGTTGAAGCCACAGATTCTTGACATCTGCACATGTAAAGTTTAATGTGATCAGAGATTATTGCTCTGGCAGCATGTCACTCACTTTGAGAGGAGAACAGACTGAGTTTCATATGTGCATGTGGGGAAAACTGACACAGAATGCACAGTCATGAGATGAAAATCCTCAGAAGTCTCAGTATTGCTGTGTTCTGTGAAACACCTCTCCAACATGAGCACGTTTGCACCTATCTGCTCTGCTGCAGTACTCATAACTCATCACATACTCTAATTTTATATTTTCTTTCTATTTTCAGCAAACTGCCTAGCTGGGCTAGAGCCGTTGTGCCCAAAATATTTTATGTTACAGAGAAAGCTTGGAATTATTATCCTTATACAATCACAGGTAAGGACTAAAGAAGTGATTACTGACTTGTGCTTTTGGGAGAGTTTAGCTCATCTTCCGAAGCTCCAGGTTACTTTCGAGCCACAGGTATCAAGTTTCTTTAATAATTCCTGTTGAAGTGCATATAATTTTCCCATCTTATATTGACTGATATCTGGAAATAAAGATCATAGAATATGGCTAGATAAAAACTGGAGTGTTGTATCGGTGCCATTTCTTTGTGGCAAAGAAAACACCACAGGCTTTCTTATTATTAATGTACATTGACTGTAGGGATCTTGTATCATTGGTTTATGTCATAGATTTCATATTTCTTTTTTTTTCTTCCCCCTCATCATGCTTTTATTTACAACTGGACAATTGGGAACCAGAATACACAGTAAGTTCTTCTTTTTATTCTAAAAATAGAGTGAAATGTAAGAGTAGAATCCAAGCTGATCCCGTCTTATTGTAACAAATACATAATGCATTCAGTAGTGGAACTTTGTTTTAGCTATTTGCTTAAGAAATTTAAGGTTAAATCTGCAGTGTTGCTGTAGGATTATTTACCTTTTGGGGTTTTTATCACTTTGAGATATTTTTAGTCACTGTCTGTACTAAAGAGAAGCTTCTATAAAACAGGGCAAGGCTTTTAAGGTTCCAGTTATTACGTGGAGACATAAGAACAGATTTTATTTTATTTATTGTTTCATTAACTTATAAAATGCTCGTCTCTGGTATAGTATCTGGGAAACTGTACAATCTGTAGACAAAATTAAACATAATCTGGGCACAGTGCCCAGAAAAATCAACTATTCCCCCTAGCAGAGCTAAAGCAAAATATAGCAATTAAATCATGAGAAAAATTGTTTTAAATGTGCTGGCCTCAATAATACACAGTAGGTTTGCAGCAGCTTTTGGAAAATGAAGAGGAGATGATGTGGAAGTTCCAGGTAAAGAGACCTGTCAGTAACTCCTGCCTTGATTTTTCTTAACTTTGCAATGCTCAAACTGTTGTGGAGCACACAGAGGGGAAAAAGGATTTAATGTGATAAATGAAAAAAAAAGACATTTAAAGGCTCGGACCTGAAAGCTGGAGGCTTTTCAACATGCACTGTAGGTAGTGATTACATATTCTGCTTTGTTTAAATTTCATTTGATTGTCAAAGGTAACCCAAATGTCCCATAATGGGCAGTAGTAATGAGGGGACAGATCCTCAGCTACTTCTGTCAGAAGATGTCTTCAGTAGGGCCTATCAGAGTTTCCATTCATTAAGGGTTTACCCTTTGATAGCAGGTTTAATCTTAGGCTGGGAAGATGACACATGCTCTGTTGGGTCGATGGCTTTTACTTCCGCTCTGTTGCATACGTTTCTTTAACTGAAAGTCAGTTAGAATGTTGATGTGATTTTTTTCTTCAACTGGAAGAGACATGTCAGAATGATTAAAGGGGTGGTAGCACACAGACAGAAATGTCTGGATTTGACATGCAATACATTATCAAAAGCAAACAGCAATGCTGTACTGATAGGATTTGAATCAGGAGGTGATCTTTATCTAACCTGAGGAAACAACACCTGGAACACAATTTGGTGAAGGTCTGTGCAAGGGGTACAGCTACAGAGATGTTCACAAATGATTGCAAGGGTGAAGAGACTTGTAAAGAAAAAAATCGGTCTACAGATGTAGAAGGTAGGCAAAACAGTCACTGACAGTATAACTGCCTGTGGGAGCTGGGGACTAATTACTCACCATGGTGCAAGGAAACACAACGAGAAACATGGGGTTGAGATTAAGGAAACTACTTCAGACAGAAAGCTAAAATGTATTTTAATGTAGCTGATAGACTATGAAATTATCTTAAAGGGAAATAGAGAAAGTGCCTTTGCCTCAAGCTGTTTAATCTAGGACAAAAATGTTAAAGACACCGCTGGGAATAATTCCTGTCCTTATCAGGAATATTTCTCTAAATTTTGATCTTCTGTATTCATTAGAGAATTCTGAGGGAAAGAGTAAACCCACAGGCATTGCCCAAAATACGTAAGATAGCTTGGAAACCCTGTTCTTAAAGACAGTAAATTCCCTTCAAAGGGTCTGTGAGACATTCTAAGCATTAAATTGAGCCTCATTTCAAGGAAAACTCATTCTAAAGGCAGGCCAATAATTGGATAAATAAAGCATAATCTTATCAAGTACATACTGCTATGTAGTATGTTCATGCCTTAGTTAACCTCCTGAATTCCACTCTAAACAAAGAGCAAGGACTTAAAGGCTCAGTAGTGTTGTTTCAGTGTCTGTTGGTGAACAACAGGCTGAATCTTACTTATAGCCTTCAGGTTTTCAGTTATAAAATATGAAGGCTTTTGAGAAATTGCATTCAAACACATCCACTAACATTGAGAGATTCAATGCAGAATAATAATATCATCACACTGGTTTTCCTGTGAAATATTATGTATTTCATAAATATGACCTCTTAAGGACATGAAGTTAGGACATCTTTGAAGAAAAAAGGTTCAGCAGGCATGGAAAATAATTCCCGGAATATTGCTCCATGCAATGCTTGTATAAAAAGCCAAGAGTGACTAGCTGCATGAAAACAGGGATGGAAATTAGATTATCATGAGGTTAGTACTGCGTCCAGTTATGATGGTATCTGCTTTAAGGAATGGTATTTGATACACAGCAAACAGCAGGTCAACTACCAAGTCTCAGCAACCATATTAATTTATAAAGCAAATAACACACTTAAGATAATGAGTTTAACAGAACTGCTGCACAAGTGATGCTTTTGTGGTAATACGTGAAATACTGTAATGTCAGGAGAGCATTTTCAAGTGTACGCTACACTGGTTGTGGAGGAGGGCATCATTAAAACTGCAGTACAAAAGACTTCCTATCAGGAAGAAGAGACGTGGATGATGTCTTCCTGCTGACATTGAAAGGGAGGAGGAAGTAGGAAAAATACTTCCAAAGTTGATGCCAAAGGAAGTAATCCACAACCGGGGGTATTATTTAAAGAATAGGATACTTCTATCAAGTTCAGTCCCTTGGTATAGGAGCTGGGGCATGCCTGAAGAATTGTGTGTGAGCAGGTCTCTTAACAAGAGTTGCTTTGGTTTTGATCTTGTATCAGAAACCTGACGAGACATGCTAAAATAATTGTTTCTTTTTATTTATAAGTTCATTTAATATAGTGATTAGATTGATGTTAAGCTCTTAAATTTGGGATACTGTATTTGATACAGCTGAAAGGGAGCTCTCCAAACCTAATTCTTAGGGATTCTGGTCTGTGAGTGATTACAGGACGTGGGTGCTGGTGAGTGCCTGCTGTCAAGCTACACATGCAATCGGGAAATGGGTGTTGCTAGCTACTAGCTTTTAGTTGCTAGCTACTAGCTTTTAAAAAGCATTCCTGTGCTAGTCACAGGCTAAAGCCTTTATCACTTGGAGGATGGAGGAAAGCAGCTCTCAACAGCCCTTATGTGCCCACTTATAACAGCATTTGTAAATACGTGTTCTTAGTGTATAATATTTATGCTATTCTTAGCTATGTAGACAAGAATGAGTGAACTTTCAGGAGGCTTTCTTATTTTTCCTTCTTTGTCCAGCTGGATTAGAAATAATTAACTAGAAAGCAAACCTGCCTGTATTGCAAACCAAACAGAAAAAGGATTGCATAGAACTAAGTTTCTTTACCTGTCTCAGGTTATTATTAGACAGTAAGCATCACAGAGCAAATATCTGTTTGACCTGTTCAAGTGACAGCTAAAATTCTGGGCAAAAAGAGAGGAGCCTCAAGCAAGCAAATAATCAGATCACAAATGTATGGAGACAAAACCATGGTACAAAAAAATTGTATGATCCAAGTACACTGAAAATGAGCCTAGAAAAGTTTAGCTATTGAATTGGAGTACAGAGAGGTTAGGAGAAATATAAAGAGAATGCAAACAAACTCTGCTGAATTCGAAGGTGCAGTTGAGGTGTTTACCAGGGATAATTTCAGGTAGTTTTGCTTTCTGATCCAAACAGCTTCAGTGTTGTAGCAGTATTTCAATTCTGGGGTTGAAATTTAAAAGCTGGATAATGTTTTGTTGTGGATCATTTATGGCCAATTGTTAGTTCCACAATTATAAGTATATAAAGCAAAATAAACATTAAAACTGACATGTCTTACTCTCTGCAAGAAAGAAACACATTCTTTCAACCTGCTGATGTCTCCAGTTAACTTAGGAATAGGACGTAAATTCAGAACATTTATGAAAAACAGTTATGGAGCACAAAGCAGAAGACAATGATTCCTTTACTGATGTCTCCCAGTGACAGTAATTCTTCTACAGCAAATGACTGAGGCAAATAAAATGATTTTATCTGGTATGTGTCAAGGCCACAAAGTGATAATTGAAGGTTGGTTACTGACCTGCTGGTTTCTGATTACTTTTGAGAACAAGCATGTTTTGTGCTTCACTTTGTTGCAGTTTATCCATGAAGTAAATTACCTGGAAGGAATGTTTTTGTGATTGTCATTTTCATGATGAGATGACTTAAGAAGGACAAAAACTTGTTTCCGATCAACACTGTGAGGAATCTGTAGAGCTTTTTCCTGTGTTCTCTCTGTCTGATTATCAGTGCTTCAAATCTGGATATGACCTATCAATCTTCAGTGCACAAGCTTTTCTTCAGCTTGAGTATATGAAGAATCTGCATCAAAAATGCAATGGAATCTGTATTGCAGGATTAGAGCCTAATGCACAGTTACTACCAAAATTCCACCTCTTTCACTCCCCAGTGTGGAAAGTGGGCTAACTAGGGGCATTACTGTAGTAGAACACACATTTTGCTCCCTTGGAGGTTCTAGCAAAAGAAAAGACCTCTGTAGTATTTATAAGAAACAAATAATGTATTTTTAGAAAGCTGCAGACATGTATTCTCGTTTAATCGCTTCATCCCATTGAAACAGCAAACCAAACTGCTTGGGAAAACTCCCTTTTTCCACCACTGGCTTACTATAAAGGAATCCAAACCCCTCTCTGATGCAATAGGACTGTCATTTTCACTTGTGCACACTGCTTATTGCTTTCCTTCTGTTCTTCCTCAGTAAACAGTTACTGTTCCCATGTAAGTAAGAGACCCTAAGGGAAGGGAAAACCAGGGATAAGTGCTGAGTTTCATTGTGGTTGGAGGCAAGTTGATAGTTGACTGTTTCATCTTACTGTATGTAACATAAACAAATAGTGTTTTCCTTTCTGAGCTTGTTTATGAGGGCTTATTTTCAAGCCTTTTTTTTACATTGCTCTGACTCTTTCCGCCCAACAGCACTTTTTCTGCTCTTTACCACCTTCCTGTGCTTATCTTGCTTTCCAAATTCTCCTCCCTCACATTGAGTCACACCTTCTAAATTCTGCCATGGCCCTGCCCAGCCCTTTCCGTCTATTCTCTTCTGACTTTGTCATCCTGATGGATGCTAGCTTGTGTAGTAAGTAACCCATATCGCACAGCAGGTCTTAGCTCTGTGCAGTGCTGCCATGAGTATTCTGAAGATAGTTAATAACATGATGACCAGTTTCCAAAACATTTTGAATATTCAGTTAAAGAAACTGTCTTTATTCTTTTTGCAAACAGCTGAAGGAAATATTGTAGTTTGGAATATGCTGTAGAGCCATCACTCTTCACATATCTTCTTGCATGTAGAGACAATATCTTGTTTATCCATAACCAGGTGTGGTTTTGATTCTCTCTTTCATCCAGCTCTCTGTTCTGTCCTCGGCATCATCCACTGGCATTGCCAATCTGCCGTGTTACACCTTCCTTCCATTCCATCTATCCTTGTTTATAAATGCCCTCTGTTGCTCTGGGGCTGCTGTGCATGTGTCTGCCTGTTTTCCCTCTGTGTCCCTTGCTGTGCCGGGCATTCCTCCTGCCTCAGTAAGTCTAGGGACCTTCCATCATCCAGGTCTGAATCACAGACTGGGGTTCCTATTAAGGAGAAGCAGGGACTCCATTTGTCTTTCCCCGGTTTTTGATCTTCAATGAAGAATTGCTGGTTTGTCTCACTGACTAGCCAAACAGTGCCTCAAAATTCTGAATTCAAAGGATGTGGTATCTGTAAGTTACCTTATTAAAACACTCTAGTTTTGCTTGGCCAGACTCAGCCCACTGTAGCAGTTACTGTGTTCTTTACCTCTAGGCTCCATAGCAATTGCTCTATAAAGGCTCTGGTTCCACCTGTGTTGACAAAATAATGTATATGTGATCATATTAAATAAGAAATCATCAGTCTGCAAAGTGGCAGGAGATGAGAGCACAGTTACATGAAATGTCTGCCTTTCCTGGCATTTATGTTAAGATTTAGGGGGATATGCTTCTGCTGCTTAAAGAAAAAGTGGGATTAATTTTTACTGTACAGAAATAACTCCCAAGGATTGTGGATTAATGTTCAGAAGAAGCAAGAGAAGAGCAACAATGAGGTCTCTGGCAGTTCTCTGAACACTGCAGAGAAAAGCCCAATGGAAAATGAAGGCAGCTGAAGCTGTATTGATGAAATGGCAGTTTACGGAGGGTGAAGAAACCTGTCTCAGTTAGCCTTTATCCAATTTACTTACTGGCAACGGTAGTAATTCCTGCAGCCACCTCAGGTGTAGCTACTATGTAAAGGCTATTTTACAGTGCTTTCCATAAAGCAATTTTAAACCACTGTATGTGTTTGACTGTCTCTTTAAGACTTTGGCAAGTGTTTTGGCATACTTAGGTTCTTGTAAGTGTTCTTCTAAGTGTTGCTTATTGCTATGGCAACACTAATCAATCATCATGCTAAAAATAGGCCTTTCATTTTTCAAGAGGTTATCTGTAGTGAATTGAAAATGCAAGTGCAGTCTGTGTTTTCTCTATGCTGCTTTTATTTCACTTTATTTTGATCTGCAAATACCCGTGTGGTAATTACTATTACAGACTCCAGTTATCCCACTGGTTACTCTCCTGAGCCTTAAACCTCTTCCAAAAGGGGTGCCAAATATAGAAAGTTTAAGAAAACAAACAAACAAAACCACCAGGATATTCTCTTACTTGCTTTTGAGTGTCACCAGTATACTGGATTAGAACACAGATTTTTAAGAGTTTATAATACATCTGAAAATCCTGGAGGTGACAATATAAAAGACTCCTCCATTTAGAGCTTCTCGCAAAGGAATGTGTTTTATTGAAGACACAATGACTCTGAAGATTTTGCCCTGTTATGTAGAATTCAAACCTAATTTCACATTCAAGATTCAGTTTGCCACTGTTTTCTCCAAAAGGAACCTTTTGGGCTATAGAGACACTGAAATGGGAAATTGGAAGTGGTGCCCAGTGCGGGTGCTCAGCGCATCCATCACCGCCAGGCTTGGGCTGGAAGAACGCGCAGCCCAGGAGGCAGAGCAGAAAGGGAGTGGTGCTCTGAGAGGAAAGCTTTATTACCTGCCATTCACTCTCAAGTTTGACTCTGGCTCTTGCATAAGACTTCTAATCTCCAGCTAAGTAAATACACAGACACTTAAGGAGGGGGGGAACACCCGACAACTTTTTGCATGATGAATAATGAAGTCTTTTGAATGATGCATAAACAGTTTTCTGGTGCTGCCAGAGCCCTCTGCCAATTAGTCAGAGTGCAGCTGATGAATCATGAGACACATTCTGTGAAATGTTCAAAAATCTGGCCCCAGCTCCATGTTCCTGAAAGCCAGTGAGACCCCCCCAGCTGCTGGAGCAGTGGTTGCCAGTCAGTTGAGTTTCTGAGAGAGATACTCGCAATGGAATACTTTTTGGTGGATTTTAGTTTGGGTAAATTCATGTTTCCATTTAGAATCTCAAAGTAAATGGTTATGGTCCTGGCCTTCATACTGAATACACAGAGAAGTTGACTTTTGATAGCTATGTGCAGAGAATTACTTTCTGCTCTCTGATGAGGTGGCTTGAAATAAATGGCACTTACAATTCTTCTGTAATACTCTGAAGATCCTTGGTCTTTTCTTAATGTTTCTTTTATCTTAAATACAAGGTTAGAAAATCTCTTTTGTTAATTAGAGTTTAGCTTCTGGGTCACAGGAAACAACAACCAGATTCAAGCAGGGGCTTGCTGAGCTGCTACAGGCAGCCTAATGCAGTTTGAGTTCAATCGATGAAATGGCTGCATTTCAAAGTATCACGATCTGACTCATTGCTGGTAAACTCCAGACTGTGACTGAAAATAGTAGAGATTTTTTAATAGCAAGGTGAAAAGGAAATCTAGCATTTGCCTTTATTCAGAATTTCCTCTGCAACTGCAGCCGTGCTTTAAACACACAAGTTTTTCTTATTTGCATTCCTGTCCTCAACGGTACCTGGAACTGGAACCTAAAAGCAACTGTTTTGGTCAAGGTAAATGGTTTGAAGTGTTGAAAAATGTGCTCCTGCTGCATCCCTGCGTTTCCTGGGTCATTCCCTATTTTTTTTTTTTTTTGTAACCACATTTAGAACTTTTCTTACTTTAGGAACATTTGCTCATAGAATTCTTTATCAATCCCTTTTATCCATCTCTTCTTCCAGCTAGTATTAAGATAGTTCAGGGATGTTCATTCCACCTTTTGTTTCATTTTTGAGACCCAAATTAGAACCTTATGACAAACCTTGGTCCTGGTTTTCTTTTTTCTTTTCCCCCAACTTCTTTCCCTGTAGAGCCTATTGTGTGCCAAGCCTTTTGTTTGCAGATGCCTGTGATGTCTGCCAGAATAGGAGCAACATGCTGAGGGTACACGATGAAACCGAACTGGGAGAATATCTGGATGGTTTTTTGGTGTTACAAGATCCCCAGTTCTGACAGATCACTTATAAATATTGTATATTATCAGCTGGCACTGTCTGATAGACATGCATAGGAAATGTTTAACTGCCCACAACAGACAGGTCGTAGGAGCAGATCTGTCACTGAACTTGCCCCATCCTGCACTCCACATAACTGCTGATATTTTACTGTATTTTTCCTCTCACATATTCACTCAGTGAACAAGTTCCATAGCTGAGAGCTTGTCACAGCTGAGGTTGGACTGAAACTCGTAAATGTGCTACTCCACAGACATCTAAGAAAAGGCAAAACCTTTGTGAGATCTGAAGAGAAGCCTGTGGGGTCTGGGCATCTGCAGCACCAACATGTCACAGGGAGGATTTCATTATGTTAATGGGAAGACAGTTTGACCAGACACCTTCTGTGGCACCAGAACCCTATGCTGGCAAAACTCACTCCTTTTTTCAACAGGGATTGATTCTAGATGTGCTTGTTGAATAGTGGATTTCCTGTGAGCAGAAGACTGAATGATGATTTGTTGGGTGATATCCATGGAAATAGGAATAGGTTTTCAGCTGTCTCAAAGGAGATGGCTTCTCATTTCCATTCTGTTGCACCACAGCTGGCCTTCTAATTCACCTCTGTTCTTAGTCACCAGCCCCTCCCTTAGACAAACTCTTCAAATTTGATCAAGTCCAAACTTGGAGCAACAGCAATGTGAACTCTGAGGCATCAACATCCTTGTTGTATAATCTGTACATACAGCACATTCAATAGTCATGGTCTTTACAAAGATACTTTGCCACAGGGTATTAGTGCAAAGAGCTGGCACTTCTGTTTCACTGGCGATTGATGCAAGAGAAGACTTGCTGACTGGTAGTAAAGATGCTGAGCTAGTACCTTTCAGAGTGAGACAGCTACTCTGCCTATGTGAAAAGCTGAGTTGAAAGAACTGTGAAATGCTAAAGAGACTTGAAATATTTTTTCCACTGGAACAGTGTTGCCTGATATTAGAAATTCTAGTCTTGATAAGCTTAAGCAATATGCCTTTTCTTGAAGTTATGTGAGTAAAATGAGAAAGCCGATACCAAACAGGATGTACAGAACATGTCCGTGGTTGAAACAAAGCTCATTTTCTGTGTCAAACATATTTTTTGTTTTGTTGCAGTGTTCATTTTTGCCTAAATTCTCCATTCACATAGAGACAAAATATGAGGACAACAAAGGAAGCAATGACAGTGTAAGTATGATGATGGCTTTTGCAAAATTTGATGTAATCCTTGTAGTTAAGTGTGGCTGTGGGGGGGGGTCACAGGTCTTCCAGTCTGGGAGAAAGGCCTCACCAGGTTGTACCTTTGCACTCACCAGGGTGTCCTGTCCATGAGCAGCTCCTCACCTTGGTGTCCTCTGACACCTTTATCTGAGGAGATAAAAGATTCAGGTACACAACTTCCCTTCTGCCTCTGTATTCTACTTGTTACTTCTCTAAACGCAGTGTAATTTGCATATGTGAATTTAGTCCTGATCAACATTTACAGAGAGTAAAAGAAAGATTACTCTTTTTTTGGGTGCAGTTGCATTCCATGTTATCTATTCACATTATTCTCTCTGAGTAAAGGGAGTTGAATTCAAAGGAGCTGTTAGGAAGAGCAAACAGGAAGCTAAACAATAGTTAGAGATGAGAGACCTCAGTAAACAACTTCAAGGGAACAATGGCTAGACTACTGAAGTGATGCTTTTGGCAACCACTTACCAAAAGTGAAGAAGTTCTCAGAGTTAGAGCTTAGAGATGAAAAGGGTAATTAACTATGCAGAATCCTCTCTAGAGGAAGGGTGGGAGCAAGCAGCCAGCAGCTGCTGATGGGGAGATGCTCAGGGATAGAAGGTAGATCACTCTGGCTTTGTGGCCTTGACAGGGAGCAAAGCAAAGTCAGACAACTTGCAAGACGAGAGTATCATTCAGTAAAGCCAGGCATATAGAGATTCAGCCCTCAAATGAATACGCAGATGCATTTCTATATGTTTCATTTTGGTGTGCTTTAAACAGTTGTTTGCTGCAGACTTAAGAATTTTATTACAGGTATGAAATGTGGGTTAAAATGTCTGAAACATTGATCTGTAACCCAGAGACCTAATGAAGGAGTCTTTAAACTCGGTCTGGAGACAGAAGGCGGCAGAAGAGCATATCTTAAGGGGTGTCAGACACTGAGCTGTTCAGTTTTCAGAGGTGTCCCTCCAGCAGCCTTGCAGAGGTGGAAGTGTGCTGCTCTCCATGTGGGAAGTGCGCTTCCCCAGCCACCCTGGGCCAGTGTACTAATGGGGCTGACAGCTGTGCACTGCTTATGGCAAAGTAATTACATGTAAAAGAACAAGGTATAATTTTGAATAATGCTTTTGGCATACAGATACTTTCCCAATGGGAACATGACAGAGATCAGGCATCAGCCACCAGATACCAACAACTTTCAGTCACTGCTAGTCTCAGCCAGAGGGCGGGGGGGAAAGAAGGATATTACATTACCAACTAGATGAGCATTATGTAATTTGTGCATTTGTTAATGTTCACTTTTGCTTTTTGGCAGCATTTTAATTTAGAACAAGCCCACACCTTTGCTTTTGGGAGGTACAGACTAGTTTTCTGGTACATTATAATGCCAGCAGTGAGAAGACACATTCTGTACTGATGCCTAACAGAGGAAGAACTGAGGGTATTTATTTTGTGGCTAAAATATTATGACTCAAGCCCTGATTAGTACTCAAGTACCCAGCCAGTGAATTGAAGATGAACGTAACACAGAGGTAGGATACCCAGATGATGTAAATCAAAAAATCTCTACTCTGCTTGAATCCAGCTCTTCAAATGTAGTTTTTACCAGAGTGTCAGTGGGGTAATACTGTATTATCTTTATATTGCAGTACCTGAGTCACAGAGACTAGGCAAGTATTTACCAAGATTAACAGATTTAATTTGACCCTTACTTGAACTAAGAAGGAAAAAGAGAAGAGGGCTGCACTCCAGCCCTGATTTCCATGTCCTGAGAGCTGGGCTATTCACTAGTATGAACACAATAAAGCAGTGGAAGATAGACATTTTTTGCTGTTGATCCAGCGATGATGATGTGATGACACAGATGTGGCTGATACAGCCCCAAAATGCTGGAAGGTTGGTAAATATGGAGGGATGTTATTCAGCTTGTGGAGAGATTTCTGTTAAACCAAACACATAGGACTCAGTTGGTCTGGTTTCTGTTCCTCAATGGTAAGCTTACATCTCACTTAAGAAAATGCAAAGTATTTCTCCTCTGTATTATACAAATTTGGATTAAATTTCACTGTGTTTTCCTGGTCAGAAAAGAATAGGAAACACAGTATTCATTCCTAGAGATGTCTACATTTCTGTATTTCTCAGCTATTTCTAGATACGTTTTTGAGATCGTACAGGGTTTTTTGAAATCCTTGGTCTGCTCTTCATTTCCATCCTAGCTAATAGAGTAGATACTGATTGTGAAAAGCAATAATTAGATCTAAGGATACTAAACTGATTCCATTGCTTAGTGGAAGAAAGCAATATAAATGCGCTTGGGTTCCTGTTGTCATTTAGCAGGCTGCTGTGCTATTAGAATTATTTTATTTAACATGTTGCACTGTCTGGTAAAATTCTACCTAATTACTGCAATATATCTTGATGCAAAAGTCCTTCTGATTTTTCTTGCCAGTTGTCATCATAGAAGGAACTAGTGCAATATAATGGTACCTGCTTTGGAACTTGATTTTTCCACGTCTCCAGCTTTGTCATCATTTTAACCTATTTTAATTGCGCTTAAAGCACTGTTGTTCCAATCTGTTCAAGTTTGCACTTGATTTGCACAAATGTAAACCTTGCCAGAAAGAACAACGGAAAATAAACCCCTATATTTAGATAAAACGTTGTGTAGATGGTGATAGTGCAGCGCCATAAATCCATCCAGTTGTGATTTGTAGTGCTCCAGCACAGCTGATGTTGCTGTAGCATATCTAGAAGCTCACGTGTCAGGTCCTTCCTTAGAGAAACAGAGTCATTGTTGGGTGAACGTGTTAGTACATCAAATATTGTCAATGCTACCTTGACGCTTTATAGCTTCATTAGTAGTGCTAGAAACCAGACCAGTGAGTTGGGGTCATTCAGGGTTCCCTCTAAATGGTCTTTTTAAAAGTAAACTTCTTAAAGAGAAATTTTATTTTTATTTTACTTTTATTTTAAATTACAGAATGGACTTTCTAAAGCTTAGAATGATTTATAAAATGTAAATGACACTGTAGGTGGTATCTGTGGAGTACGTGGAAATGCTGCTTCCCGCCTGCATCTTCAGCTGCTTATGTAAGGCAGGGTGGCAGCAGAACCTGCTGGAAGAGAGAAGTGCAGGTTCCTACAACAGCCAGCAGCAGTGAGCACAGACAAGCTACAAGAGTGCCCATTAACCACTCAGTGCACACTTTTTTGCCCATATGTAAATAAGCAAATAGGGAATTTGACTCTAGATGCACAAAGTCTGTATTTTGAATGTTAAATCCGTAAGTTAAATAGAAAAGAGTTCTTAATGAAATGGTTAGAAGTGACAGGCAGGAGTGGTGCAAGTTACTGGTTGGTTGTGAAGAAATGGTTAGTCTGTGGTTTTCATAAGCACATAAACCCCCCTATTTTATTTTATTTGGACAGATATGATTTTCTTTTAACTATTCATTGAATGGTCAGTATTTATGTATAACTTCATTCTAAACGGTGTATTGCTCTCACTTTTCTCGCATCTCTCTTACCATTTCAGCTTACACAGACAAACTACAGACATACATTTTGGTTTTAATTTTAATGAGCAATGCACCAGCTTGGGCTTTGTTGATTACAGAGGATCCACCACATGGCTCTAGATGCTGTAATCAATGCACAGTGATCTCACGTGCTGCAGCTCCGTATCTGTTCATGCATGCCACAGTCTAGTCCTGTGAACGTTACTGCCTGGTGAAGGCAGACATGCTGTCAAGGTTCAAGCAAATCCCTGGCTTTCAGACACATGTCAGTTTTGCTGTTTGTTGCAGAAGGATCATTATGTTTGACTGGGGTTTGTTGGGGGTTTTTTGTTGTTTGTTTTTTAGTCACAGAATTAATTTCTGCTGATATTTGGGCAGTGAATTTTTGCCATCTGATACCATCTGGGGAACGTGAAGTACAGCTTGTAAAAATAATCCAGTAGTTGTCAATAGTGGAAATTCAGTGTGTGCAAAACAGTGCCTTGCTCTTTGTAGCATAACATTTTGCTCTGGAAGACTCAATGGTTGGATCTTGAGTATTAAGGAATAACATGCAAGACCTTAAAGTAACTTTCTTTTTCCTAAAGGACCATATTTATTAGCAAGAATAACATTATTCTTAAGGGCAATGTAAGGATTCTGAGGCAAAGTTACATTTCAAGATGACAAATTATGAGTCTCATTGAGCAAGTTCTCATAAGAGGATGTTGCAGCAATGCTGATAGAGTCATCAGAGCTAATTCTTTCTCAATCAAGAGAAAAATAGATTATCAGCATGTTTCTTGCCTTTCAAAGGTAATATAGTTTTGAATGACCACTGCCAAATGAAACCAGGAGGTAGTTCTGAATTCCCTATGGTTATAGATTAACACCAGTATCATCTGACACATTAATAGCTTGAGCACACCAAAGCCAGCCAGCTGATAGCAGATGCTATTTAATACACAACCTAAGTAAATTGCAGTGCCGTCAGTTAAAGTTAGAAAATCCTTTCTTGCCAGTGACTTCTCATTCTGCAGCCCCACAAGTGACCATGTACACAGTACTGAATTGCTCATCGTGCTTCATCCTTAGTCTGTATTTCTGAAGTGTGTATTCTGATTGTGAAATATTTGACAAAAGTGAGAGCAATTTTAGATATGGCCAGCTAAGAAGAAAAGCTAATTTTAGTGTTGCTGGTTTTAGGGTGGTTTATCCCCCTATTTTTGTCTCTTATCTTGGTAACACAGAGCTAGGTTGTAATGCACTTAATATAGAACATGTAAATTAAATGTAAATTCCCTATTTAAGGAAATTGCCATAAAAAACCTATTGTCAGCTGCAGTGGAGTCAGCTGTGCCCTGGCTTGGCCTCATCGCGCTACAGGATATCATGGTGTAAATTGGCTAAAGGATGCCAGGCATCACTGCAAATATGTCAAAATCAAGGTTCAGTTTTAGGGATGATTTTATTTGCACCTGGACTTTTTCTGTATGGTGCTGTTCAGTACCTGTTTGTTTCATGATTTGCAATGAAAAATCTTGATTTTGTGAAGCTTTTCCCCCTCTAAGAAGTTTCAGAGGATACACACAAAGAAACGGTGAGGTTAGTTGAAAGTTCCTTCTGAGCCAAGAGCTCTCCTTTTGGTGAATATAATTACATATAGTGAGTCCCTAACACGTATGGCTACTACAAAACTAAGGCCCATACTGACAAAATGTGAGCAAGTAATATGGTTGTGCCTCTACTTTCTGATTTTCCTAACTGAACGACTGAAGTGAATTAGTAAATGTAGCACTTGAAATGGATGTGGCTTTAACGAAACTAATCCCAGTTAATATTATTGATAGTCTATTATGGCCTTGGAGCTACTTTGATGTAATTACATGAAAATACAATTCTCTCTTCAGAAAGTACAAATCTAAGTGAGATATTTTATGAGAGATGGAATAATAGAGGAGTCGTGACATAGAGAAAAAAGAGAGCAGGAAACAAGGCTGCTGGTAAAGATGTGGCTGCTCTTCCTCTCTGCAGCAGACAGTGATATTCCCATGCTGATCAGTGAGCCACGTTTACTGCTTCCAGGGAGGGATTCAGTCTTGTTCCGTCGAATTGCTCCCGGTTATGTATGTCCACATGAAAGTTTTAGCCAGTGAAGAGGTTTGAAATTGGGCAATTCCTGTAATCTTTGCCCAAGTAAATCTCAACAGCAAATTAATGGACTGTAGGGGGGAAAGGGAGGTGGGAACATGACTTAGTGAAAGTTACACACTGAATAAAACTCCAGAGTTCAATTTCTGAGGAGGTGGCCTTTTATTCTAGACCAAGTTTTCCTCCAGGAAAATGAGAGTTAAAGTGGAGCAGATGATACAACCTGCTAAAGGATGCTGTAATACAAAACTGGAGACTAGCCAGTAGTTCTGACGATGGCGATTTAAGGGGATTAGAATTTCAAGGTGGAGAGCAGGTTTTGTACCTTTTTTAATAGGAAAAAAAACCCTATTCTTGCAGGCCTTACTGCAATTACACCTCTATAAATTTTTCATACTATTAAATCTAGATTTAAAGCGTCCTACAAATGATGAATACATATATATTCTGCTCTTGATGATAGGAAAGAAACATCACAAGACATATTCATATATTATGAAACAAAGCCAAGGCAAACAAGCACTGATCTGACTCTCAGAGTCCTACTAGCATAAGCGAATGGACTCAGCAGGGTCTGACTTTATACCTATTTCTGTCCAAACCAGATTGGCTGTTGGGATTTGCCATAAAAGTTACATTTGGGATTAGCTACATCTGAACGAGGGTGAAGCCAGCAACGTAGCCTGAAGATGAAAGAAAAAGAAGAAAAATGGGAAAGGAGCTTGTAGAACAAGATACTGAATTCATTGTTGACTTTCTGTCATCTCATAACCTGACTTTCCATTCAGGCTTTGGCTACAAAGAAAAGTCAAGTCTCTTAACAAAGTATGTGCTAGGATGTGTAGGTCATGAGGAAAATGAAGGAAAGAATTCTAAATACAGCAGCACTTGGATTGCTGCAGTATCCTCTGTGATCTTCCTTTCCTGAGGCACTAGAATCATCTGCCAGAGTCTGAACATTTTCCCCAAAAGACACTATTGACAATCGTAAAGATGACCCAACTGAAATCTTTCTTCCACTTTTTCTGTGGGTGAGTTCACCTACATCATGATGAGGTTTCAGTCCTCTTGAAAAGTGGAAGTGTATAAATGTTTGTCTGTTGTACAAAAACTGTCACAAGCCCCACCCCTAAGAAAAGTCAAACCCCAGTGCAGAAAGGACTCTCCAGCCTGAATATTACTCCTTGTTTTCCATTTGATTGTGTATTTCAATCTCAATTAATTATTTGGCTTCCAACTGTAAAGCCTGTCCAGCTCTTTCCAATATAATATTTAATATTCTGCCTTTCTACATCATCTTCTTAAGGATACAGATTGTTCTCACCATTCATTTTCTGCACATTTGTGAATACAGTTGCACAGATTGGGAGCCTTATGCTTCTTTTTGTGGCCTTTAATCTCTTCCTTTAAAACTTCTAAATTTTAGTCTCTTTGATCACAAACACAATAAACCCATCCTTCCTACAGGTTTTAAGGCAATCCCAGATTATGGGGCTAGGAGAGGCAATAAGAGAATTAGAGCTACGAAAGAAATCAGTCTTGTTCTCTAATGACTTCTTACTTTCTACTGCTGATAGAATGAGAAGATTAAATGTCTATCTGCAAATCTTGTGAGGACAATCTAACAAGGGGAAAAGCATAAATGATTAGACAGCAACTTGTGTCAGTAAAGGGAAGCCAGAATGTCATTCAGCAAACTTCTGGAATAGAGGAAATGGTCAGAGGTAGCTGAAGCAGCAAATAAGGCACGGTTGAAATGGTTGAAAAATTCCTCCTGTTTTTGACAGATTGGCAAAGGCATCTGCCATCCCCACTTCTAGCAAAGCATTTGAAAGAGAAAAAGAATGTAAAACTATATTACTTAGAGGTGCAATATGTGGATCAAGCCTGTGACAGAGCAGGGCACATTTTTTCAGATAAGATATTGGGTAATAGTTCCAATTTAGGTCCTTGCAAATGTACAGTTTTGTGTGTGCTTAAATTTATTAGGCTTGGACTTAAACCATACACTGACTGATTCAGGGCCTCAGCTGAGCTGGTAACGGCCATTTAAGAGAATTCTCCATTATTTTATTTAAAGATCAGAGATTATAGTGGAAAGCATCTTGTTCTAGAAATAGCTCAGCTGATTTCATCAAGGGACTGCTCTGTATATCTGAATTTGCTTAGGAGAAAAGCAAGCGGGGAAGCTTGTAAAAAGCAACCTGTATTATACATATGAAACACAACAGCTATTTTAAGAATGTATTCCAAGAAAGAACATGATGGGGAAAGGACCCCTCAGCTCACATTTGTTCAAATAATCACCATGTTTTGCAAAACAAGGACTGGAGAAGGAAAATAAGTACACAGATAAAAGCAGACTGGAGTTTCCCTTTGTTTTGTTCTTCTGCAGTTTCAGACACATTAACATTATATATCCAGTTCACAAAGCATTCAGCATTGCTTATTTTATTCCAGTGCTGTTAATGACCAAGACAAGTTAAAATGGTAGAGTCAAACTTCAGCTTTTCATGTATTTCCTGAGCAACGTTCTCCTTACCAGCTGGTAAACTGGTTCATCATAGTTCATTGCTCACTTGGAATGTTCTAAATGGGTAGTCGCATCTTCCAGAACTACAAAGTAGTATTCTTGTTACTGAATAGTTGCTGGCATTTTGTATTTTTAACTGTTCCTTTAAGATGAAATTAACAGAGCGTTCACTGCATTTATTTAACAACAAAAAAAGAGGAAACAACAGTATTTATGCTTCCTGGAAACATTCGCTATAGAACATTGTGCCCCGAAAGGGAAAAACACATCCTTGGCTTGTTACTGATCTTGACAGTGTCTGCAGAGCTTCCCTGAATTTGATGGTTCATAATAGCCTTTTAGCTAGCCACTATTTCCAGGTCCCAGAGTCACAAGTAGAATTATATTGCAGAGATAGGATCAGTCACATGGGTCACCAAGATGCCTCAGCCATTAAATTCTGGGCACAGGCACAGATGCAAATGACCTGCATTTCAAATATAGCTATCGTTTGCCTTGCAAAAACAAGAGACTTGAGGTTCAAAACAAGCTCCTAAAGGATTTAGATGAAAATAAGCTCTGAGTGTGCTCAAATGGATGGAAGTTTCCAGCTCCCACTGAGGACAGTTCAACCAGGATTTTGATTCTCAGTAAAACAGCACCTTAGCCTGAGTTGTTCACACTAAGTATCTGTATTTCGTTCTTGTCCCTAGAGTGAAAAGGTTAGAAACAGCCAGAATCCAAAAACTCCAGTTTTTTACATAGTGATGTAATCCAGCTCAAAGAGTAGAGAACACAATAAACCCCATCCTAGATGTTGACTTTACCATTTGTGACCAAAGTCTCCCTTCCAAAAAGTACAAGGAAGACCTGCAGCGTGAGCAGTAAGTGGTGAACACGATGTGTTAACGTCTAACAGTCCTCTGTTGATCTGACACAGTGGATTGTTCCCGAAAAAGTCTGTGGGATAATTCATTCAAACTGTCATAAATCTTGGTTAGGAACACCTTGTTTATGTATGATCTTCCCTTTGACATCTGCTAGAGAACGTGACTGTGTCCCTGCAAAATCTTCAGTCTCTTACATCAGATGTTCAGATGCAAGCCAAAAATACATTATGTTGCACAAGTCATTGAAATTGCTTGTAACGGTTATTCCAGGTGGATTTTGTAAGGGTGGTGTTCTGAACAGTGCTGAGTCTCTTTAACTCTTGCAGATTTTTGACAAAGAAGCTAAAGACCTGGAGAGAGAAGTCTGCTTTATTGATATTGCCAGTGATGAAATTCCTGAGCGTTATTACAAGGAATCAGAGGTAAGAGACAACTCGGTTGTGAATTGATGAAGAAGGGAATGTAAGAGGCTGCAGGAAAGCCTTGATAGTAATCAAAGCAAAGTTTTTTGTATGAAATCTTGCTGGTCAGTAGTATTTAAGAAGCTTTCAATTTGAGGGGAAGCCAATAGCAACCTCCTTATCTAGATTGCCTGACACCTCCTTTTGCAGATGGTTCCTCCAACCTTTTGAAATGCTTTCATACCCCTATCAGAACATATCCTGTACCAGATCTTTGATGTTCAGCTGAATTCATTCAAAGTAGAAAAAGCCTTTTCTTCAAATCATGAAGCTCAGTTAAGCGTTTGCAGGTCTGAGGGGTTTTAAACGTTCCTGTCGTCCTTACCTGCATCCCACCATGATGAATATGTCGTGCGAAGTGTCTGAGCCCAGGCAAAGGACAAGCAAGAACAGGGTTGATGCACAAGGTAACTCATTGATGACCATGACACAAGACCAAGAGGGACCGAAGTAGACTACATGCTGCAGTGAATCTGCCAGGAAGCATCAATGGCAGCAGACACATTTGCTCCCTTAGAATTCCCTTGGAAATCACTCCATGTATATTTGATAGCTCACATCTCTAAAGAGCACTCTTCTTTTAGGTCAGCGCAATTCACTGGTTTGAAATCAGCAGCCATCATGTGAATGAAGATGAGGTCTCAGTGTTTTAGCCTCAGACTTAAAAAATGATGGTTCACAACAAGTAGCTAGAGAGGAAAGATCAGATCTCTGCTTGCATTTAATTTTGGAGATATGATTTTCCTCTGGAGCCAAGTATATATTCATAGCTGGCAATGAGTATGGCAGCTGTTTGACTATACAAAACGAGACTACATAATCATTTTTAGGACAGAAAATGAAGAACTTGCCAATGAATTTATTTCTATACCATAGGAGACATGAGTTTCAGACTAAAAAAGTCGGGTACTTGTTATCTTCCATTTATAGATCCTATTTCAAATTTTCTGTATGGGTCATAAAACCAAATTGGGTCTACAGTAGAATGAAAAGTAATTTTATTAGTTCCCTTAGATAATGAAACCCATCTGGTTAGTACCAAAATTGTATAACACCTCATGAAACAGCTTACTGGTCTCATCATCTTATCTGAACTCCATAGTCCCCTGGTTCCATTTAGGAATGGCTGCTGCTATTGAATGGGTCAGCATTTCACTGGGCTTTAAAGAAATCATGTCAGATGTCGATGTGTGCACTTCCAGAAATGGTAAACATGGAGGTTTATCACCAGGCTTTTCAGCTTTCCTTCCCATTTTTAATAGCCAACTATTAAGTATAATTTCCACATGGTTACTCTTATGATAGAGAAAATCAGCCTCATGTTAAGCAAGAAAGAATTTCAGTCTTTGTGTTGTTATTTCAAACACTAGAGACCTGATTCCAAGCAAAATGGAATTTTACATGGGTTTAAACAACAAAAATAGCCCAGCATCTGTTGTTTTTTTCTGTACTGATGGATGATGTGTATGTGCCTACCAAATTCTGTTTCAGAATTTGTACAAAATAGTGGAACACCTTAGCATTTAACTGCACATACTGTAACTGACACTGAATTAAAAATAGTTGAAATAACTATCTTCCAAAGTTTACCAGCTATGGGGTTTTATGCTACCGTATGATGAATGTGAAGCCAAATTCCCAATTCTGATGAAGCCTCATACATCATTAAGGGACTATAAAAAGATTTTTAATGTTGTAAATGTAATTTCTGCCTGTCTTCAATCAGAACAGGGTAAAAAGTAACTCTGTGTAAATGAGAAACGGTCTGTGTTTTCCAAATAACAGTTTTAGGGATAACTAAAACCCATTTACTGAAAGCTTTTGGAAGGCATTTTAGTTCTAATAATAATTTGGCTGCTTTTAGTTCATTTAGCTGAATTGATACTAAGATTAAAGATTAAAAGTGATTTAAGAATTAGATCCCGCAGGGTAGTGTTCTGACTCCCATCTGGAAAGACCATTGAGAATGATTTTAACTTCAGGCATGTTAGTAATCTCTTCAGCTCAGTGGAGCTTCTACATGATTACAATTAAGTGAGTTCTGGATCAGGGTTGCATGTGTACATATGTGAAGCATATGTAGCAGCTTCCAGACATGAGCTTTAAATTTCTTTTATATCCTGATGAAAGTGCATCCCTCTTCAATTAAAAAACATACTTAATTTTTTAACATCAAATTTCATTATTTAGTTGAATTACTGTATATTAGAGGTAACTTAAATAATGTAAACCTTTCACACACTACTTCAACTGCTTGTAGATGGGTGATTGCTGATATGATCAGACAGCACTAATTACATAGTTGCTATTAAGCTAGTATTTATGATTTCTATTATTTTGAACTTTGAAGTGCTCAGTTACCCTTCTCAGGCTGTTTGGGTCAAAAACGTAAGTTTTTCAGAGCCCCGTATATGAAAAGCCCCTGCCTGCAATTTGGCTGTGACCTTTCTTTGGGCTACTGTATCAACATTGATTGTAACAGAGTGAGCCTCTGCAGCTTTAGTGTTGTTTTTCTCATTTCTATGAATGGAAGATGTGATTGTGCAATATTAGTATCATCAATAGAGGTGATAATAGTGCAGCAACCACAGGAGGGTTCAGGAGATACCCAAGGAGCCCACAGTAACAAACTCCATACAAAGTGAAGGAAACCATCTCTTATTCCTAGCACCTGGGATCTAAAACATGACTTTTCACTTGCCCTGACATAAACAGATCTGTATTCTACCTTCCATTGTAACTTACATAATAGTGATTCACGCATAAAAAGGCAACATGTATAAAACATCATACATAAATGTATACTCCATTTGAATTGCACAGCTCATTTTGACTTGTGCTGGTGCTGATGAGAAAGGAGAAGTGTTCCATGAAAATGTCATGGTGGTTGAAGGAAAAATGATTGAATTCAGCTTTGTGCAAATCTGCTTTTTCTCTCCTTCTAGGTATTAACTAAAATGGAAAAGTGAAAAATATAGTTAGCTGGAGGCTTCAGTAGAGCTGTTGTTTCACTGAGCAGGAACCTCTGCCAATAATACTGGGTGATCTCTTGTCCAGAGGCCTGCAAGTGATTTGAATTCCCTTCGGAATGGAGAGCTTATCAGTCAGTGTGTGCAGAGAACAACTTAAATCACCAAGTAAATAGTGAATCAGAGCCAATTTGTAGCTATTACGAACACACACTGAGTCCAAGTCTGTCTTGCATGGAGGTGTACTGGTTTCTGCTATCCAAAAAGTTGTCCTTACAGAAGCCTGGACTGCAGCAGTCTTGGGCCTCCCAAAGCAGATGACTTAATTTTAACTTCATGACCATCTACAACCTTTGTTGTGCAGTGGCCACCAGAACACTCCACAGTGCTGCCATATCTTAAATAAAACAGGGTTTTTTTACTAGCATGAGCCTAAAAACCCTTAAACTTCAGAAGTTTAAAATGTGAGGTTCCAAATGGAGAAAGCTTGAATCTAGGCGAACAAGTTTGCCTGTTTTTCTGTAAGGACTTACATATGTGTCCAAATCTGAATGTGTGTATTACATCAAATGCAGAATTTTCTATATCTATATAAAGAATGTGCAAGCCTACAGGTAAGAGTAGTTGCACATTTTGTAAATTCATTTCCTTGCAACTTTACCATCAATGAATATGTATCACCAGCCATCATGTATTCCCCATATAGACATACATATTTATCTGAGTTATAGAAAAGAATAAAACTGAGCTATGCTGAAGAGTGAGGGCCTCAAGTGAATCATTCACTGAAATGAAACATCTACTGTAGATGGGAGCTACTGAGCAAAATGTTCTTTGCAAACATATTCAAGTTCTCAAAATTAACAGTGTTTCATTTCCTGTTTATAACAAAGCAGTTGAGAGTTGGACAAATGGAATAAACTTTTTAAGTTACCTCTACACAGAAAGATTTCATGCAGCTGCTGCAGTGTTCTTCAGTTGCTGGCTGCTTTTACTTTAACACAGCTGCACTGTAATAGGTCCAGCTTACTACTGTCCAGGTGCTTTCAGAATAACAAAACCTCTATCACATTATAGAGCCAGAGAATTATGTTAGTTGTGATAACACAGCTGCCTTGGTCCCCAGTGAATGTGTACAACATGTTGGTACAGGGGATCAGAATAGGGCATGGCAAAAAGAGGTGAAAATTTCCTTTTCCTTCTGACTAACTTCATTTGTGAGCTTATGTGAAGCCTGGCTGCATTATCATATCTTAACACCTCAGGACTGTCCCAGTATATACAGTTCTGAAGTATTTAGCTGTCTCTTCCAGAAAATACATTCTACTGGGAATTCAAGAAGAGGGGAGGGAAGAAAGTCTTTTAAAAATGGCTCCACATATATGTCTATGGCAGTAGCATTTTTACATCAACAAATCTTTCAGAGTCCTTGCTGTCTAAGCTGAAATCCAAGCCCTAGCAGCTACAGCTGATGGTGAAAGGCCAGATCACATGTAAGTATTGCCTTAAGCACAGTGGTGGACTGTATTGATCTGAAAAAACTAATCCATGCATTAAAAGGAAGGAATGGAGGAAGAATCTGCTTTAGATCTGAGTGCCCCCAGTAAGAGAACAGCATGCATGGCATATGCACATTGCACTTTCACCTCTGGAGAGCACATTCACCTTGGGGGTCTCTTTCCATGCTATAATGGCTGTACAAACAGTAAGACATTTTTGAGACAGATCTGTGACAAGGTAACAAGATGTTCCACGCTGGCTTCCAGCACACAGACAAAGTAGGTGTTGACAGCTGCACAAGAGTATGGCATCTGCAACTCCTGCTGATCCCATGGTGAAGCTCAGGGAAAGGATGCCTATTCAGATTTGGAAGGTTTCTGTAAACCACAACTATATCTTATTATTTAACTTTAAGTAAAGCATAACATTTCAGAATAAAATCTGAAAAGGCATTGCAACAGCCCAGTGCTATATTGTCAATACAGTGGTGTTGCCTCCTGGAAAGGAGGCTGCAGTTCCACACCGATGTCTATAATGTCTGTGGTCCATGGGGAAAGTTAAGTAAATAAATGCTAAATAATGAGCATGTTGAGCCAGGACCAACCATACATGGCCTAAGAAACACTGGGATAGTGCTGTGTTTAAAGCTATATCCATCACAGCAGGGCTTTTGTTTTATTTCATTATAATTTTACATTTTACTCTCAAATAAGCCCAGCTCACGGGTCATGTTGTTTCTGCTTTGTTAGCAGAAGAGCTATTTTTAAATCACTCTGCACCTGGCAATAATGTATTGCAAATACAGAGTAGGTTTTGCTCCTCTGCAAAAGGATTTGCCAGATGGGCTTTCCTAATAAATTGTGTCTGATAAAAGGACAAGGAGGTTATTTAAACAAAAAGATTTTAGCTATGCCATTACATTTAAAATGAATTGAGGATTCTGCCAGTAGATAAATTAAGGGGGAACAGTGAATAGAGGCAGCATTCTTTGGCTGATGGCTCCTCTAGAAAGGAAGGCATGCATGGCTGAAGCAAAAATAAGGCACATGCAATTAATGATGTAAATAACAACATAAAAAGGGGGTCAGGGCAAAGATTAGCTCACCCAGTTTCTAGTCATGGACAGAAGTGTTTCAAGTACATGTGCCACAATTCCTGCCTATAGAATGTGCTGCTTCACTCTATCCTCGTGCCTCTGGTATCTGTTTGGGAAGTTGCCATGCCTTTCACAGGGGGAGCAAGGAATGGCCATGGTCTGGTACAGGCAGGTGCTCAGCACTTCCTCCTGGGACTTGCAGAGATGTGAGCGTGGCCCATGAGTCTAATTTGTTCTGACTAACCTAATCAGTGAGCTACAGCAAGAGAGGCAGGAGGAGCAGCAGTGCTGTGTACCAGTGCTATTTCTACTTGTATTTAATAGAAAATTATCCTCCTAATTAATTATTACTTTTTTAGAAGGACCTTATATACTGATTGCAGAAAGGACTCCAGGCTGGGAGTCTGAACCTGGCAATTTGAAGTCATGAGTCTGACACATGAATCGTTCTGGGTTGTGGCTTTCATGCCAAAGTTCTCACCTTCAACCCCCTTTGAATTGATGGCCCGGGGATTCAGTTCTCAAATTCACTTTGTTTAATATTGCTGTGTATCTTATGACCTACTACTCTTACCCTAAATCTGACTGATCTTATACACAGTCTTCAAGTTTTAGCTTGCCTGATCAAGCACTCAGTGAAATCTTTAACATCTTCATTCATTCTGAATTCTATCACTTAATGTTTTCAGAAAGGCAGGAATTTCCATAAAAGCTATTAGATACAAGTTGCCCATGCTGTCCATCATTGCCTGGCTCTCTGCTTGTAACTGTCCAGCCAATTTGTGACTAAACATCATGTCCTCCAAGAGAAAGCGATGTGATTAAGGGAAACAAAGGTGCCATCCCTGGGTGCCATTAAAGGAATTTGAAGCTAGGAGTGATGTGGTGGATGAATTGCATTGCAGTAGGTGGATTATTTGTGGGACACCAATTTAAGAATGATTTCCACTCTAAATGCCCTTGTCCACTGGGCTGGACATCGCAAAGCCAAACCAAAGCAAAACACTTTCACAGCATCCAGGGGGTTCTGGCAGTTTGAGACACAAGTTCCATGCAGGACTGGGCAGTCATGCGGCATAGCTGTTTGTTATTTGATTTTTATTTGTGACTTCAGAATAGTTGATACTGATTCAAAATCATTGCAGTAAATCCCTTTGGACTGCACTGAAGTTATTCCATTACCAATGTGGTTATCACTGAAGGACTGTCAAGTGTAACACTCAGTATTACTAATGTGCATATCTGAAACGCTTCATCAAGACACTGGCTCCATCACACTAGCACCATATGTGTATATCAGAAACAGCAGACCCTTCCTTACACTAAACTGATTTCCTTTCTAGAAATGCTTATTTAGCACTGGAATATTTTGCAGGAATATTTGAAATTGTATTTCCTGTAGTTATTTCTTTATTCATAGAATAATCTACAAGAAATTTGCATCTTGCTGAATATTACATCTTAGTTCTTCCCTTTTTTTATTATATTTTTTATTATATTGATATATTTATATTATTTTTTATTATATTGATGAATTCAAGCAGAAAACATCTAGATCAATCTGAGGTCAAGTTGTACTGAGTGAGAAGATTAGCAACAGCATGAGACTATGAGCTGTGATGTATGGTGATATATTGCTCTGATAAATGATGACACTGAATTGTTTCTTGTCGTGATTTAACATTGGAACCTTATTGTGCTGCAAGATTCAAGTTTCTATTTAGAAAAGAGTATGTCAGCAATAAAAGCAATGACTTTCACAGAGCAGCAAGACTATCACCTCAATAGAGCTTTGTAGAGAGGCCTTAATGACAGCTTCAGTTTATGGATAAAATCAGAAGCTGAGTCAGGAGATAGCTGAACATTAGAAAAAGGAATGCTGAATGATATATAAGCTTACAATGAATGAAAGAAAAGATTGGAATAGTTTTATCAATTTTTTGTTAGATTTTCTCCTGTTTGTTTTCCATTTAATTCATAGTTTAAACATATGTAAAGACATGATTAATGTTTGGCTTTTATAACAAAGGATGGATTCAAAAGATCTTCCCAGATCTCAGCTTTGGGGAAGACAGCATAGGCAAGCATGGGTGGTTACTCTTGAAGAGAGATTTTAGAAGCTCCACTATGAATTTACTGGAAGCACATTATTTTTAAGCTTTGAAAATCAATGTTTAACTGTAAATTATTTCTATTTACAAGTTGTAATTATCAGGATTGGACATAAAGTGAAATGGAATTATACCAATATGGAAAATTACTCATTGACAGATGAAACTGTATGATTAACTAATGTCATTATTGGGGTTTTGATCTTGCTGTTGTAATTTCAACACCAATTTATTTGATTTTCTGTTTTTTAAAAGAGAGACAGAGTTCAATTGTTTAGAGTTTTGGCTGTAACTCAGTTGTAACCAGAGGTGGCTGAATTGAAGGGGTTTCATACTTAGCTGCCCACCTGGATATACAAGATACTTAACATTGAAAATGGCATTGTGAGGGTCACATCAGTGTCTGTGTGACCAACTGGACATGATTTCAGCAGGAAGAACGTGGGTAGACAGTACTAGTAAGTTATCCTGAAGGAGCAGTGGGAAAGCAGCTCTGAAGAAGCCATGGGTTTGGTTCTTTTCCAAAGGCCATAAATAACATCTGGAGTGCCCTGTATTGTAATTACTTGCAATAATCTATTTTCCTATAGCAGAAAATGCTCTAGATGATAGGATTGTCAGAGCATCTCCAAGAATATGCTGCCATTGATTCACTGGCTGCTGGACAAAAGACAGATTGGATTTTAGTGTATCCTGGTGCTTATTTAAGTCAGTTTCATGTTACTTTTTCATGATGTTTATTAGCACATTGTAATATTTTATGTCTTATCAAAACATTTACTTTCACATACTAACAAACAGGACTTCCTCTCCTGCATTTCCCAGCGTGTTTTCTTTGTTTTGCAGGATCCTAAATATTTCAAGTCACAGAAGACTGGGAGAGGCCAATTAAAAGAAGGCTGGAGAGAGACACATCAGCCCATCATGTGTTCCTACAAGCTTGTGACTGTGAAATTTGAAGTCTGGGGGCTTCAAACCAGAGTAGAACAATTTGTACACAAGGTCAGTGAAACACAAGCTGTTTCTTATCCTTCACGTAAGCAGAACTTGAGTACTGCCCTGCACAGGAATGTAACTATGACTGTGTAGAAGCTGGGGAGCTCAGCTGAATCTGCACTCAGAATTCTCTCCAGGGGCTAGAAGATCTGGAGCAGAGCCAGAGAGTTCTAAGGCTGAGAAAAACTATCAATATTTTCAATACTGTATTAAATGTATGAGCTGAAACATTTCTGAGTTCATGTGAGTACATGTAGCAGTGATGTGCAGAATTTCTTACAAACAAAAAGTGGGAAAGCTTTCCAATCAGTCTACTAAAAACTAATGGATGAATGGCGTAACAGCCAAATGATAGTATTTGTCAGAGTATAAATCTGTTCTGTTTATCCACAGATAAATGTGGTTTATTCACATGTTTAAAAAACTAACAAGGAAAAAGGAAGAGTTCCAGAAGGTCTGATTGTCCAAAGATTAATAAATGCTGAACACATTCCCAAATGGTCTCCCACGCAGGTCACAGCCACACTGATGTGATCCAGTGTGGGCAATAGATCCATTTGCGGTGGGAGTCTGAGCCACAAGACCTTCAGAGACAGTATGTCTGACTCCCTATGACATGTCTCCTTAGACTGACAATATTTTTCACTTTCAATCATGTTGAAAGACAAGAGTTACTTCTCTAACACATTTCCGTGTACTTGCTGCAGAGGTATTTAACCTTTCCCTTGTTCCACAGGTGGTCAGAGATATACTGTTGATTGGTCACCGGCAGGCGTTTGCCTGGGTTGATGAGTGGTACGGTAAGTATTCTCCAAATCCAGCCCATTTAAAAGGCCTGTTCAAAGCTAATGTCAGCTCACAAAAGATTTCTGTTTACTTTCATGGATCATCAGGTTCTAATACAAGTTGTTCATGAAAGAGGGAGAACTATGTGCAGTTTCTGTGGAGCATAGGGAGCTCATTCACAGCAGGTTTGCCTAACAAAAGTAGGCTGTATGGTAGGCAGGCAGCACACAGGGACACCATTACATCACTTGCCAGGCAGACATCAGACTCACCACCCTGCGTTGGAGGCAGGTAGAAGCTGCCCCCACCTAGAGTCATCTACATGGAGAACCACATTCAGGTTTGAATAAAGCTTCTTATTAAGACTGCATTAACCTGCAATTATTTCCATGCAGCAAGCTCCTAAGGCCTCTCATCCAAAACAAATTCAGCTTTTTAGGAAAGTTTTAAACTGTGTAGTGTGGATTGCAGTAAAGATGGAGCTCAAAGTCCTTTCTGGAAAAGGGATATAAACATTGTGGAGCCTCCTGGGTCTGGTTCAGCAGCAGCTGCATGCAAAAACTGTTCTAAGTCCATGCCCCAGCTGTAGGAACAGGCACTTCCAGTAATACAGAGTAATCTCAACATCAAAGAGCCAGTTACACTGCAGAAAATAAGCTCAAAGGGTTTGTACTTTTTCCATGTATTTTCAGTAAGATATGTCCATAATCAAAGATACTTGTAGAACCGTTTCTAAGATACTCTTGTAACATACAATACAACTGGGGAATATATTTACAACATTTATTCAGACCCTCCTTAAGCTTCACGAAACACCCTGTTGGGCATTTCATGGGCTGGTGCAAACACACACATCTCCAGTGTCTTCAGAAATCTGCACAGTTTTACATCAGAGTCTAGCAAGATATAAAGAAATGTTAATCGGAAACAAAGAGAAGCAAAGAGTCATCTGTACTGTAGCAGAGTTACTGATGATAACAAGTAATCATGAAGTTAAACATACGGAACAGCTTTAGCCAGAAAACCATTAACCACAGATTTTCCCATCTTAAATTTGAATACACCCTGACAAAAATACTCTTTCCCCAAATGGGATGTTGTGATACACAATTATGTCATGGATTTCTGTACTGGTGAGTCTTTTTTCTAAATAAGAGAATATCCTTTTGGAACTTAATTGTCAGGCTAAGTGTAAAACCTAAAAAACCTGGTCTCACTAAAACAGATATGAATAAAGGCTTAAGAACATAGCAAGATTTGTAATAGAAAGCACAGGAAGTTAGTTTAAGTAACTCTCTGCTGTGTGCAGCCCTTCTGCCACTGCATTCCTCTGAAGTATAGCACTTGGTAAGACTTGCTGCCTAGCAAGTGAGTATTTCATTATCCAAAATGAGAGAGATCCAAGTTGTATCCACCCAGTTCAGTTTAACAACTCTTGTGGTTTGCGTGCGTAGGGAGAGGTTTTAAAAACACAGAATTTTTAAAGCATCTGTATGTCATCAGTGTGTCTGTTATCAGCTTTTAAAAGAAAAGTTTGAGAAAAACTTGAAGATGATGATAGTCAGTAAAGCAGAATCAAATTATCATGTCATAAAATCAGTTATTATAGAACATGTTATGTTATGGATATTACTGACTGATTACTGATACTGTAAGTATGAATGTGTCATGTCATTAAATTTACTAAACTGTACGTAGCTTTATTATTAAGAAAATTTCTTTTCACAGCATTATTTACAAATGAAGGGCATGTTCTCTGCTTGGCAAAGTGCATGCTTAGCATGGCTCATGAGCTTGTTTTTCATTCTAGATAAAAGACTAAAGGAGTAGGATTTTGTGTTATTCTGTGTTTACTTTTGATCACAGTCCTAGACTGCATTTCATTTTCACTGATGAAGTACTGCATTGCACTACTAATGTAACAGCTGAAAGTTATATCTTTGCTTAAAAGCTGTCTCATAAAACGCAGCAGGAGCCTCATCTCACATAACAAGGAATGGTGTGATACAAGAATTCACAAATCCAAGTGGCACATAATAAACTTGAGAAAAATTACAGCCTCAAGAACAAAACCACCATGTACATTACCAAAAGGGGAGCACATTTGCAAGTTTATCATGCTAATAAAATGCCAGTTAAGCTTTGTGAGTAAAAAGTTGATGGCTATTTTCATGAAGCTCTGAAGTTATCAAACTGTTGTAAAGAACAGACCAAAATCCTTACAGCCTTCATGTTCACTTACACGTTACTCTCAGGTAGATTTATTGAAAGCATGGGAATACTCATCAGAGTAAGGTCACAAGTCAATGAACTGGTTTCTTCATAGATTTACTGGAAGTGTGGTTTATGGTAAATCTTCTAAAACCTGTAATGCTTGCCTGGAGTTACAAAGCAGGCACCTAACAGGTTATGTGCTGCTTTGACAATCCCAGGCATGCCTAGACAGTAGTAAATGACCCTACCCCTAGAATCAGCCTGATCTGTAGAATATTTCTAATTCTTACAGTTTATTCAATTGCTTGAGACTACAAAACTATTCACATATTCACTATTCATTCACTTACTTGCATAATTGTTAGTTTCTGGAATCTAAGCTGACATATGCTCCAACTGTAAGAATGTTTGCTGGTTATGGGATGTATTATGCAAAAATAACATAAAATCTTTTTGAAAGTGCCTGGAAAGGTAAGTAAATATTTACAATATTTCTGTCCCTATCCTTTATTCCAAGGGATCTTCTAAAATCTTTTTAGAAGATCTTGGCCTTTGCCAGGGCCTGCACATCAATACTTTCTGCCTACTTTGTGTTACACGAATACTCCTAAACAGTTTCCACTCCTTCCTGTTCTCTGACTCCCTTTGACTTAACCTTCTTATACCTTTCTTGGCTGATACAACTACCTTTATGAGTCAATTTTCATAAAGCTAGTTGCTCCATGCTCTTTTCTTTTAATCCGTTTTTGGCTTCTGCTGAAAGACTGTTCCTAGAACCTTCTCCTTAAGAAAAAAATGAAGTTTGCACTGAATCAATGGAAAATGCCAACAATTTTGAACTTTTTACAGATATGACTATGGATGATGTTCGAGAATACGAGAAAAATATGCATGAAAAAACCAACATTAAAGTTTGCAACCAACATTCATCTACTGTGGATGAAATAGAGAGCCATGCCAAAGCAAGAGTATGTCTATTTTTAAAACATATTGCCCATCCTCAACTAATACACCTGCACATATCAGAGAAGAGCAACCAGCTGATCTTGCTGACCAGTCAATGGAATCT
This sequence comes from Agapornis roseicollis, assembly GCA_002631895.1. Lineage (NCBI taxonomy): Eukaryota > Metazoa > Chordata > Aves > Psittaciformes > Psittacidae > Agapornis > Agapornis roseicollis. The sequence goes on along the minus strand of NDXB01012961.1, from coordinate 42,846 downwards.
GGGGGAGGTTTTGCTTCAGTAGGAAGAGAATCTTTTTCCATTAGATGGAATTCCAGGAAAACAAAATGCTTACATTTCCATTGGACGCATGAAGAGGAAGTTAAATACAAGTTTTATTTTCTACTATTTGAATAGTTATAAAATGCAGGAGTTCAGATTGCTTCAGTCAAAAAGCCAGGAACATGGGGAGTGGAAAATTTCTATGGAACTGATAAAATGATTTGCTTCACTAGGGAAAAAAAAACGCTAATGAATTTTTCACTGTTGTTGAACTACTTTTAATGTTGTCATTGATTAAGGTGAGATCTTTTTCAGCAGTATGTAACAGCAGTTTGTGGAGAAGGACAGGTTTCTATGTAGGTTCTTTGATTCAGATTCTGGAAAATTCATTAAGTATTGAAATTCATAATTTGGACACCTCAAGCAGTGGCCTAGAATCAGAAGTTATTACTATTACAAATAGGGAAAATAAGTGATATGAGTGATACTGGCTTCTGAAATGTTATTAGTCCTTCATTTCTACTAACTGCGCTGTAGAACTCAGTGTGGGGCAAGGCCTGAAGGGCTTAAAGTCTTTCCTTTGTTTTTGCTCAGTAAAAATGCTCACCAGCTGGAGAAAATGTTGTCCAAGTGAAAAGCAGGAAGGTAATTTTTGTGTTTGTAATGCTGCAGCTCTGAACACCAAGTTAACGCCTTAGCTGAGCAGTAAATGGAGAATCGGTTCTGCCTTTGGCTCTACACTTCAGGATTTGGCTTTGAATGAAGTCTGACATTCATCCTTAGTTCCCATGTGGAAAACTTGCCATTGAGGTCAGAACAGTTTGTCATTAATGAAAAGAAAAAGAAAGTCTGAGCCTTCTTAGCTCATGGTAAAGGCTTGTTTTCCTTGAATCTATGTCAGAATGGAAGGGAATTTAAAGCAAGTATAAGCTAAAAAGTAAATGTCAGCTGAAGGGACAGTATTTCATGTCTGAATTTACAGTGAACAGTCTTGCAGGCTGCCACTTAGCAAGACTTTAATCAGTCTTCACTTAAATGGCAGGTAAACTGAGAAATCTTCCCGACCTCATTCATTTATCCAAGACAGCTTTTACTTCAGATTGTACAGAAGTCCTGGATTGAAAACAGCTGAAAAGAATGGATGGCTCCCTTTGATGTGAGGGTGCTTTAAAACCCTTTGAGTTCAGAAACACTACACACATTGGTACAGGGCATGAAACAAAATGTAAATCAGACAAACAGGTTGAAATCTATCTCCAACACAAGTAGGTACAGACACTCTGAGACCATCTGTTTATTTCCACCACTTACCTCAGATTTGAAAATAGCTTCATCCTCCCTCCTAATAACTGGCAACGTAGGCTGGAAAGGTCTCTGGAATGTTGTCTGCAGAGAAGAGAGAAAGCAACGGGCAGTATGCATGCTTTTATTGATTGAATATGATCTTATAATGCAACATAAAGCTGCTTCTACAGAACATTTGCAGCCAAGGCTACAGATGCATGCAGCTGGCTAATATTAAAGTGTTTAGGTATGGAAAGTATAGGATTTTGGCATATATATGGCAAGCACCATTGCCAGGCCTGTGGCTTAGACTCCCAAAAGGGGGAGAACTTTTAACTTTGAAATGCTAATGGAGTTATTCCTGGTTTTTTGAGCTTTCGGAGGTCAAAAAAGAAACAAGAAAAAAACTCTATAAAATGATTTAATGAAATACTTCCAATGTACAAATTGAATACGATGTTCAGTGAAAACCCTCGAATTAATTTCAGTTGGCTCAGTGCACACCTTGAAGGCAGGGTAGATGCGAAGCAGCAGGTTTCAGGTTTGTAGCAGATGTCATTTGTCTGGGATTTTCCCGAAGTTTTGCAGGGCTCAGCTCAGAGCCCATCCATGCTGGGAGCGCTCTGCCCTCTTGTGGGTTTCCACAGCACTGTGGCACCTTTGTCACCTGCGTGACAAGACTTCCCCCTGCAAAGTGGTTGTAAAACCTCACATCTCATCTTGCCTCTGTCTTGCAGGGCGTTAAGCAGTGGATTTGTTAGTTGGCCATATATGTTTAAGTACAGATTCTGGATGGAAAAGTTGGCAAGCATGTTTTGGCTTTATCAAGTGAGAGGGAATTCTTTAGGCTTTGCTAGTAGAAAAGCAAACAAGCCTCAGTTATATGCATGCAGCTGGAAGCCAGTGGAAGCTGCGCATGGGGGGAGGGAGAAGTTTTTATCCCTTGGGAAGTACAGCAGATGAACATCCCAATGACAAAACCCTGATCAGTTTTATTTTGTTTCTGAAAAATTCTACTTGCTGACTATGTATCTATGTGTATTTTCTAACTGCCTGTGAAATAGCTTGAGTTTTCCAGCAATTACAGAAGTAGCAATCTTTATTCAGCTCAGACTCAGGTAGAAGAAGAACCATTAGTATGTGATTAATGCACTTAACTTTGTTTCCTTTACATTTGCCACTGATTGTGTTCCGATCAATGTGTTACCATAAGAAGGCATTCATGTGGAGAATCGTGTAATTATATGCATGATAAGCAGTCATTCCCTGATGACGGTTTGGATGGCAGTAATTTAACAGAGTTAATGAAACAATCATTTGAAATTATTCTAATATGTCTTTGTTTTTCTTTCCTTCTTATTGAAGACATGACAATGGATGAAGTCCGAGAGTTTGAACGAGCAACTCAGGAAGCCACCAACAAGAAGATTGGGATTTTCCCACCTGCAATATCTATCTCTAACACTTCCATGCCTTCTTCAACCCGCAGTGCTCCATCTAGTGCTCCATCAACTCCTCTCTCCACAGATGCTCCCGAATTCCTAACAGTTTCCAGAGAGCGGCCTCGGAAAAAGTCTGCTCCAGAAACTCTCACTCTTCCAGACCCAGCGAAAAAAAACCTTTAAATTCACCCAGCATGTTTCCTCCTGATAAGCCATGTCTACCACAGCAAGAGTGATGTAACTCAGTTTCTACAAAGGTCATGGTGGTTTGTTGTTTCTTTTTTTTTTGCTTAAAATAGTCTTTCTGGTGTGGAAAGATTACTTCTTTCCTCAGACTCGATCCTTAAAACCTTCAGAGAAGTGCATGCAAGAGAACGTAGTCTATATATTCCTAAAGTAGTGTTTCAAGCCATCTGGTGCATTATCCTGACATACAGTGACATAGTCTGAGGGGAACGCTGTCAACTAAAATCTTTCTGTAGCAGTATTCTACCTGCAAATCCTCATCTAGGTCATAGCATTTACAATTAGGAGTAGGTATTTAGTAAAGCTGACAAGGACTTCTGTGGCAAATGAGTGCCAACTCGAATGCAGGGTTAACAGGAAAAAAACCTCCCATTTTCTTCTTTTATAGCTGATTTTAAAATCCTTCCTGCTCTCAGGCTTTGGTGTATTCGTAAACCTTTGACCTGCAACTCATTGTACTTGAACACCAATACCAATCACTCAAGATTCACATTTTGCTTAATATGACTCAGGATTTGGGGCCTAGTTAACAAAGAAAATTTTTCAAACCTAAAATATCACTGTATTGGAGCCCCAGTTGTAATTAATGATACTGACTTTGAGGCCATTGAACTATTTCTATCTTGCACAGAATTTGTAAAGGAAACCACCTATTTCTTGTAGATAATGTATTTTAATAGCTCTCCCCTGTGCTTTTGTGGTCTCTTAAACCCCTCTTGGCATTCATCAGTTGTGTTCCATGTGTAAGATTTCAAAAAAGCAGCTAAATTGAGCCAGTTGAGAAGCAAACCCAATGAATTCTGTCTTTTCCTCACTGGAAGAGAAGTGGTAGTTATGCTGTTAAGACACTGAATGTAAAGGAAAGAAAACATGAGACTCTTTTTTCTTTTCTGCCTCCCGTCTTTCCTAAATAGCCAACAGAAAGCTGTTCCCAGGCTTCCTCATCATCTAGAGGAAGGGCTGAACATCAGTCTTTGAAAAGCAAATGAGTTGTGGGGCTGCTCAGTTCTGTGTAGGGTGACATTAAGGAAACAGAAGTGCCCTTCCTGGTCTGTGTGTGAAATCACTCTTCAATCTCAGGAATTAAAATGTAGAAAAGATGTTTCCCAGTGGAGAAGACTGCGGAGGGAGGAGAAAAATAAATGGTCTTTTCCTAGGCTCAGTGAGAGACTTTCCCTTCTGGCCCCTGTTCGGGGTACTTTGGTCCCTTTCATCCAAATTGCTGTTTAATGAATGCTGTCAGTACCCATCATTCTTGCTAGCTGTAGCAGAAGTAAGGATCTGTTCAATTACAGTGAATGACAGCCATTGCCTGAATCATACCATCAAATTGGGTGATACTTTGTGCCACCGATGACATGGGACATGGGTTAGAGAAAAGAGAGTCCTCCAGAGCTGAACTATCACTGAGTGTTGGCTGGGGATGGTTTTTTACCCAGGCAGGACCTTTGTGCTGTCTTCTCAGCAAAAGGCAGTGATTTGACTGGCTTAAATGCACTGAACTTCTCAACAGCTGTAGATCTAAAAAGTTATGTTGAATGTGTGACATTTATAGGGTAGTTTTAGTAGCAGGAGAATTCCACTGCCAACCTGCACTGACAACAAGTGTATATTTGTTTGATAGTTAAAATCCTGTAGGTAGCAAAATCCAGGAGCCCTTCGTAGGTTAGCTGTGGTCTGACTTCCTGCATTCTCCCACTTATTGTCCATATTCTGCTTCACTTATTCTCAGAGCTACTAATTCTGTGTGATTAGTAAACTAATGAGTGATGCTTTTTTTGCTTAAAAAGAAGCTGCAGTAATAATGCAAGCAAAACTTTCCTACGTTAGTTTATGATTTCAGCTTCAAGAGTGTACAGATTATATATTCATGATTATAACTGGTCTAATCTCTTTATTATTTATTTAGTAGCAAGATTGGAACATTGGCAGAGAAGGGAAACCTTTGACAACATCAAGCATTGTTTGGTTGTGGTTTTATTTCCTGAATTTGACCTATATAGAAATAGCTTAGGTCTGCTCCACCGGAAAGTCTGGTTTTCAGTGGTTTTTTTCTTTGTCAAAGGAAGCCGTAATGTCCCTGTGCTTACACATAAATGTTTCTATGTAAGTTTTGGCATTTGGGTTTTACAGAGATGATTAGACAAAAGCAGTCATGCCTTTACTCATATTTAACAGATCGATTTCCAATCCCTTGTGGATACATTGATTATCATATTAATTTGGTTTGGGGATAGGGCATGTATGAAAATTATGAACATACCTGTATAGGACACATCTTAAGAGCTGTATGGCACAGATGTAGCAGAATGACAGGACGCTCAGTGCTATGTCTCTGTGCTGCTGCTGCAGCTCTTCCTGCAGCGCTGCTCTTGAGGAGAGTTCATTGACCCAGCAGTCTGAATTCACTGTTGGCCACCACGAGGATCACGATCAGCCACTTTGCCTCCATGGGGCTTCCTAATGAAGGCAGATAAAAGGATCTGTAATGTTCCATTGCCCTGGATAAGAAACACCCCAGGCTTTTCACTGCCTGTGTAAGTACCCTCTGCTGTGTTCTGCTTTTCTTTCCCCACCAGTCATGACCCGTTTGGTCAATAGGATCTTTAAATATCATTTCCTATTTGGTTGTTCTTTCTTTCTTTCTTAAGGTAGGACAACTTTTTCTAGAATATTCCCAGCAAACACTCAAACCCACACAAAACTAAGCATAAAGGAAGGTCTGAATACTAAAGTGTATGTCTTGGGGCAAATGGATGGTTTTCATTACTGATTTTTTCACAGTGTATTCTATTGTATTTTCAAGCATGTTTATTAGGAGAGAAATAGCATTTTGTAGGTGTACATCACTTCTGTCATGAAAGTAAATTACGTGATTATTTAGTGAGTCCACCTTTAGAGTATGAAGCCCTGTAGCAAAGCTGAATAGGCACAATAGCCTGTTCCTGTTCTCCACCACAGTAACCTAAGACACATGATGCATCTCTGCTAGGGCCTGAGGGGAATTCTTCACCAAGGAGAATGCAGTTTGGAGCAAATAACAAGATGAGTTTGTTTAAATTTCTATTAAAACCTCCTCCCAGCTTTATTTTTATGGACTTCATATGGAACAATCATTACAAAATAACTGATAATTCATTCCTGTCTTTAGAGGGGTAGATCTAAGAAAAGGGAGGAATCCACGAAGGCTATGAGGAGCAGCACATTCCTGAAGCACCTACTTATGAGGATTTCTTATGAATGTAATGGTTAATTTTGTAAATGACTGGATAAACCCTAGGGAAAGAAATTATTTGATCTTATTCTTTAGCTTTTTTTATTATTCTTGAAGGTGATTGTGTGACCATCTAGTAGCCAGTTTGCATTAATTGCTGCTGTAGAGATTTTGAAATGGAAATATTTGTTCCTTGAATTTCAGTTTGTAACCAGACCGCTGTATTTTGTTAAAACTGCTTTGAAGCTTGCTGCACTGTAACTTCAAACCAACCTGCTATCCTTTGAAACAAGGCAAATGTATATGCTTTTTATGAATTAGTGAGTGCAGTAAGAGAGAATTCATGATCTTGTCAATAGGAGCTTTTCTGTTTCCATTGTTTGGTCTTGGGTTTATAAGTGTAACTTGAAATTGCTAAATAAGTCTAACAATGTTTTCTTTATAGGAACAGCATGGTCATTGAATGACAATCTCCAGTACTTTTGTGCTGTCACTGAAACAGGTTTCATTGGTTTATTTTGTTTCTGTGATAATTCCACCTGAGATTCAATGTCCAGAAATTCATTTCTTTCATTTAGAGCTATGGTGGCTGCATTAGTCAATATATCACCACCATCAAAGAAGGACCAAGTTTTGAAATGCTGTGCATGTTAAATAATGCAAGGCTCAGCAGGAGAATTTGATTGTCATATTTCTCACTCATATCATTTAGTTTCTGATTTTTCCAAGTTATTTATTATTTTTAATATTGTATTTTTTCCTTGCATTTTGTTGTAAATAAACTACCAACAATTATTCTTTACAGTTGTGGTTATTTTCTTTCTTTAGGTCTCCTCTAGCAAGGAACATATCCAGTAACATTTCTGCCCTCAGCTCGCAAGTCACTTCCTTAAAATTAAACTGCACAAACTGGATTTGTAAGGACAATTTAAACCACTTACAACAACTAGGTTTTGTTGTGCCTCAGCTTTTTAAAGATGTTGTCTGGGCAGGTGCCCCATCACTGTGGTGTCACCCATTCATTTGTAAATGAACATTTGGCCTACCAGGAAGTTTTTCAGTAGGGAATCTATTTCTCTATGCAGGAGTTGGCAGCCAAGTGTTGAAGTACATACTGGAAAATAGAACATTCAAAACCTCTCAGACTTGTAGACAAGTTATTTAATTTTAGTCAACAGCAATTTTGCATGTTCAAGGATTCTTCAAGCTGTGAAATAGAGGCTTACTCCATAGAAATGAAACTTTCTCTGCACCAGAGGAACGGTAGTCACATATTCAGTATAGAAATGCTCCACAACAGTGTAGGGCCAGGCACAAGGAGCAAATATGGGCCCAGAAAGTGTTTTAAGGTAGAACCTTCTCAGTCCTCTGTGGACTTGAGCCTGCAGTAACAGCTTCTCAGACAGCTTAAGTGCATGGACACCCTTTTGAGGTGAGGGTGCAGGGCTCTGCCCTGTGGACATCGGACTCTGCCCAAGCCTTCCTCACCAATGTGACTGAATCCATGAGGAAAAAGTGTGGCTGAATCCTCCACAAGACCCCAGAATCACAGTGCTGGCAAGAGGTGTTCCCAGTAACGCATCTAACGGTGGGGCACAACCTGTTCTGTTGTTCTTTTGGTTTGACTTGATGTTTTTTACACTTCAGGTTTTTATTGCTACAGTCTCATTAAAATTTGAGCACAAAGAAGTATGAATGCATGAATATACATTACAAATTGGTTAAAAACCTGAACCTACTGCTGTTAAAATTGGTGGAGCTGGGTTGCACTCTTGCAGGGGGGAAGACATCACCCTGTATTCTTTGCAAACATGAGGCCTCTCATAAGGCAGGAATACACATAATTAGTCTTAAAACCAGCAATATTTTACCGTGTGGATGCAAACCTACAGAAGCCTTGTATCTGATGTCCTCATGCTAATCTGCTTATAAATGACACCTTTACAGTGTAGGAAAATGGAAATGGCCCCATTAAGACCACACATGAAATGCCCTGGAAACAACTGAACAGTGGAAATCCAAACTGCTGTTGATGGTGCTTTAAAATGAATGGCTCTTAATTAAATTGTGGCTGCCCCATCCCTGGCAGTGTTCAAGGCCAGGCTGGACCGGCTTGGAGCAACTTGCTGTAGTGGAAGGTGTCCCTGCCCGTGGCAGGGCTTGGAAGCTTTATGGTCCTTTCCAAACCAAACCATTCTGTGACTCTATGATTTAACAGTATTTAAAGCAATCAGACCGCACCGTATCTGTATGTCCTTCGCAAGTATCAGCTGGCAAAGCCTCCCTACACCCTCAGAGTAAGCGGCAGGACTGCCAGTCGCAATCTGGCCAAGCACGGCCGCACGGACAGCAGCGACCCAAGTTGCGATCCAAAGCTCTCCCGTCTCCGATCCCAACAGACCCTCACACTGAGGAGCCTCCGGAAACCCCCGAACTGCCTCGGCCGTTTCCGCCTCCCTTCGCCGCGGCGCATGCGTCATTCCATGTCTCGCGCGAGGCGCAGGCTCCCGAACATGGCGGCCTTGTGTGAGAGCTTCACGCTGTGTGGTTTGGGTCCCGGCAGCGGTGTCGGTCTCGATGGCGGTCTCCTGGCGCTGGAGCCGGGCCCCGACCGCGACCACGTCCTGCTCACCGACCGCGGCAGGACGGCCACGCTGTTCAAGGTAACCGCCCGGCCCCGGCCGCTCGGGAGGTGCTGCTGCTGCTGCCGCTGCCGGATAGTCCCGGCCTGTGGGAGGGTCTCCACGCAGGGCCTCGGAGCCGCTCTCTCTCCTGCCCCGGCCGGCCTGTCACTGGGCGCCCGCTCCCCGCTATTCCGTAGCCGGAGGCGGGGCAGCGGGGACTTCAGCCTGCGCCCTGGTGTCGGGGAGCGGGGCCGGGCCGGGCCGGGCCCTGTCCCGTTTAGGTCTATCTCTCCCTGCTATGCCCTGCTCAGCTCACCTCTGCTGTCTCCCGGCCTGTCCGCCGGTGGAGCAGGTGTCGGCTTGGGCTGTTGCTTGCGCATTTCTCCTTTTGCCGATTCGCTCTCTCCGCTCCAAGAAATGCTCCCGTCCCGAAGCTGCAGGGTACGTGATATTGTTCCCCCGTAGACAAGGCGACATGCGTTTTGTCCGGCTGTCAGATTTCTGTCAGCTACCTTCTTGTTGGTTGGAGGATGAAAGGTTTTAGTTTGCAGTTTGAAAACAGAAGTATGGTCTGGTGTCTTTTAAGGTATGCATTTATTCCAGTAGACCATAATAACACTTAAGCCAAACATTTGGCTGTCACATTCAGGTCTTTAGGGACTGTATGTTAGTGATGTCATGATACAACCTCCTTATGTATCAGTCCGCCTGGCAAGACCATACTGAGAACATAAATAAGTTGGTAAACTTGGCCAGTGTGGCTGCAGATGGAGGAGAGGGGATTGAGTATCCTCTAACAGCAAGATGTAAATCATATTTAATGTAAGTTTAGACAGTGAAATTCATGGCTCTTGGTCTTATATTGGAATTGGAAGAGGAAAAAGTGTAGTTCCGTGCTTGATTGTATTAGTGAGTAAAAGTAACTTACTCGAGTGATAAAGAGTAGTGTTTTCACTTTGGAAAAGCTGTGCCTCATACCTGTGCTTTGTGGCATAAACCCATCTGACTGTTACAGTTCAAGGGGATTTCTTATGTGAAAAGAAATAATTCAAATTAGTGTAGAGTTCTTTCATGTTATTCTGAGATTTTTGGTATCAAAGGCAAGAACAGGGATGCTCAAGCAGGTTTTCTGAGTGTAGCAGTTCTGTGTTTTAATATGCTCGTTCAGTTCAGATGTGTGCTTTGCATTTCCTTGGTGTTGTGAGGAAAATACAATATATTGTACCACAATATATTTTAATCATAGTGTCTTTGTTCTGACTCTTCCAGGTCTCAGATCAGAAGCCACTGGGCTGTTGGTCTGCTAAACACGGGCAGATTATCACCTGTCCAGTGGTATGCAACTTTGAGACTCATGAATATATAGCAGTTCATGATGACAAGGTGAGATCCTTATTCTTTTCTAAAGAGGAAAAAGGATGGGGTGAGTCTTCTGTGGGAATGTAGATAGGGGAGAAGTCAGGGGTGCTGCATTTTTGGTTCAATGTAAATGCATGTGCATGGAGCTCTTGCCACCCTCTTGCAGTTCAGGTCCCCTCTTTTCTCTGAGGGGATGGGATGAGCAGTTCTGCAGCTGCACAATATGTGTTGTGCAACATGAAGATTATCTCTGCTGAGCACAGGTTTTGCAGTGGCCTCCTGAAAACTCTCATTCTCAGGAAGAGATTCTCATGCATGTGTTCCCCAAGGATAGGTTATTTCTGTTCTTGCAGACCGGTTGGCAATTACAATTGCGTGATTACTGTACTGAAATGGTTGCAATGGTTCATACCTGTGTTCTTGTCTCATGTTGTACAGTTAAACATTTCCTGTTTGTGTGTGTAGTGTTTGCTTAGCATGTGCTAAACCTTTGGCTTTTTGTTATTGATGAGCAAATATTTTTCCTGACCTTTCATTGTTCTTCCAGGTCAGGCTGTCTGTATCTTAATCTGTCTCCATCACTTTGATCTATAAGAACTCTGCTGTATCTTTTTTCCTTAACCTCATTCTTCCCTTTCCTTCCTTTCCAATCTAGGATGTATGAGCTTAGTTTGTATTCCCCTTGTTTCTGCTTCAGCTTCTTCCTGTGCAAACTTCCCGGTCTCAGTTTCCATCAAGGTTACTGTGAATACTTTCTGTATATTTTCCTCCTATGTTTCAGGGACATGCACTTTCTAGTATTTTGCATGCTGAGATGTGTGTATATTACTGTTTTATGGTGCTTGAAAAATGATGCTTCTCTTAAAGGTTTTAAGAATATGGAAGAACACAGATGTTAACTTGGACAAAACGTTTAAAGCAACGGTAAGCCTCTCATATGTGTTTACTTTTATGTTAATGTTTTTAATTCTGGTGGAGGGAAGAGATGCTCATTTTCGTAGTACTGGTAGTATTACAGTTTAGCTGACCATGGTCTTAACTTGTGCTTCATGATATTCTGGAGTATTGTGAGGAATCCCCTTGGGCTGAGAGACTTCATCATCAGGTGTTTATCTTAAAATGATTGATATCCCAAAGTCAAAGTTTCAGAGGACTTTCTTTAAAGATGATGTTCAAATAAAGAGTCGTATGTATGTTCAGATACAGATTTTTCTCTTCTGCTGTATAGCAGGTGTTTGAACTCCTTCCCCTCAGCTATGGTTCTTTTGATGTGAGTCAGAAGTGTGATGCTCTTTGGGATACTTTTCCTGCCTTTTTGTCGGCTGGAGATCTGTATTGTTTATAGAATTTCGGCAAATTACAACTAGTATTTCAACTATTAGGTATGTTATCAGGGATCTTGCAGGGTCATCATTTGTCTGTTATTTATTGAAAGAATTTAAAAAAAAAAAAAAAAAGGTGTGTAAACCACTTCAAGGTAATGTACCAAAGAACATAGAATTATTTGTATTTTCTCTGCAGCTTTCAGCTGATGTGTACAGAATACATTCACTACCCAAAGGAGGGCCAGTGGTACTATTCAAAGGAGGGGGTGTTCGAACTTTAGATGTCCTTTTGGAAGCCCCTCAACAAGAGATTGAAAACGTTATCTCAGATGAAGTCATCAAGTAAGTGATACAACTTTCTGAAGCGTGTTTCTTGCACAGAGGAATTGACGATGATGAAAGTTGGTCCCTTTTTTTGAGGGGATAGGGAGGAGATCTGAAGACACAGATCATGGGGGTGGCTGGTTTTTTTGAACACATTATTGTTAAAATCTTAGTAGCACTCTTTATATAAATATCAAAAAACTAAGAGGCTGCCTAAGGAATGGTGGGTGATACAACTTTAGGTGTAGGCCTGGAATATGGAAGATGGTCATGTAGTTTCTGCTTTTAGGTGGAGTGAAGCCTTTATGGAACATCAGCAGCCTGTCTTGATTTTCGCTACTGAGAAAGTGAGTTAAATACTTATTTTAAAGTAACTTTACTAGCAGTAAGTTTTCTGACATCCATCACCTGCTTCATTGGATTTTAAGAGCTTTTAGTGAAATCATTATCCTGATTTAATCAGTATCCCTATACAACAGTTAAATTGCGGTTGTGTTGCTTTCAGGGCTGAGGACTGTGGCTCTTAGAATTTAAGAGAGCAGTTAAGATTAAATATAGGAGACATTGTCTTACTCCTCATTGCCTTCAAATACTTGCTCATTGTGAAGAAGTTATTAAATATGATTTATGTTTTAAGAAAAGAATTGCAGATGGATCTGTCTTTATTCATAATCGTCTTTCTGTGAGTCCATTTGTTGCATAAAATTAGGATTTTCATGCTTGAGTCTGCAGACTTTTCTCAATTAGGCTGTATGTAGAAAAGCCAAGTTCCTAACTTTGCATAACATCCCAAGTCAAGCAGTTCTAATACCTGAATTTCTGTTATTTCTTCTTAGTGCAAATTAAAGGAAAACTTTATTTTCTTCTTTGTTTTAGAATGGAGATTCTTTTGTCTACGTACAGAAACTTAAGATGAATAATCTACATAAATATAAGCTTGAACAACAGGAATTATCTAAGGCACTGAGTTTCACAGCATATATAAAAAATCAAATCATCACACTTCTGTGTTTGTGTAAGTTATGTTTTCTGATGGGGTGTGAGAAGCAGGGAATTGTGTGGAAGGACTTTTGAATTATTGTTTAATATTTTCAGCTCTTCAAACTTTCTAAAACAGCCAGTGGTAGAAGTAGTAATTCAACCTTCCTGATGTTTGTTTTAGTGGCTACATAAGTTCCTGTGTGTTCTGACTTGTATCTTGCAGACCTCCTGCTAGCTTTTGTTGCTTTGCATGGTAACATGTCCTAGAAACATCCTGTGTTATTTCTTCTTCCAGCATTCCCTGGATTTTGTTCTCTTTGGATGTCCTTTTGCCATATTGTATCAAACAGTTCTTCCACAATAACAGATCATAAAAGAGTAATGATTCTTCTTTCTTTTTTTTCTTTTTGGTTTTTTTTTTTTGACAGCTTCCAATGACTCTGTGTACAAGTTTCTGATACCTCTGCAGCAAAACACTGAAGAGGAAGAGCAGATTTTGCCCAGGTCACTACTCCTGAACCTTTCGGTATCTGGAAGTGTTCTAAAAGGAACTTCTTTCGTTGTTCTTGATAAAGACCACATTGCAGTGTTAGGAAGTCTAGCTACAGCTGGTGAAGAATCCAAAGGTAACAAGAGTTGAGAAGATGCAGCAAGAGAACTTATGGATGGAGGGGAGTTAAAGGGGCCTGGACGTATATAAAAGGACCTATGCAGGGAAATAGCTCTGATGTCCTCTAAGGAATCAGTGTCTCCAGTAAGTGAAACAAACACTTCAGTCCCATGCCTAAACTTCTGGAATGTGGGATCACTGAAATTTAGGCCACTGAACATTTTATAACAGTGTTCTTCCTGACTGGAAGCCGCACTGGCTGTTGTCCATTTTGCCACAGCTTCTTATTTCAAGCTGTTCACTGGAAAACTAATCCATCTTTATATACTTGACTTGAGATCTAACCAGAATATTGAGTGTTGCTGACTGAGCTATTTTGAAACAATTACTCTTGTTTCAAGTGTTTGTAGCTGAAAGTAGCAAAGGTAAATGTAGCAATTTTTGTTGCACTTTGGCTTTGTAACATCTACCTCCTGCTTTCCCTAGAGTGCCTAACCATATGGAATACAAAATTTCAAACACTGCAAACTTCAAAGGAGCTGCCCCTGGGAACTAGTGGACAAGTAAGTGGGCAAGTCTTCAATCTGTGGTCTGTAAGCTTTGTGCATTTGGCATGATAGCAATGAAGAGGCTGTCTTTCAGAGTTCTGCTTCTTTTTGGAAGAGCAGAGAATACAAGGTTCTGAGGCAATATTGACAGTTGATGAGCTGTTTTTGTCAGAATGCTGCCCTGTGGCAATCTGTTTGATAATTCAGTACCTTCTCACTTCTGATGGACTTGATTATTTGTTGAGAATTAAATAGCAAATTAACCAGAAAACCCAGCAGTTTCTATTCTGTTCAGACAATCTGTAATCAATGGTCTAAATGATGCCTGCATCTCCCTAAATAGCATTTCAAGATGTTCAGCTGTCTGTTAATGGTAAGTCAACTGACACCAAAGTAACAGACTTACTAGTGCAATAGAGCTGTTGGCTGGTTTTTGTCTTATAATTGCACAAGAGGAAAATAATATCTTGGAGCAGCTGCCTCTTATTTGTGCATTTAAAATCAACAGTTAAGGAAGGTCTACTAACAAGTGTTAAACCTACCTAAAACAATTTCATCTTACCAGTGACTTGTAGTTGAACTCTGTAGTAAGGAGTTACAGGTTGGCTTGTGCAGGAGCACACTTCTTTGCTCATCTCAAAAATATGTTTTCATATTTTGTAGATATGGTGTTATGAGAAAAAATTCTTTTTTACTCATGGGAAAGTGCTCACAGTGGTTATATACAAGTGTGAAACATCATCCTTGGCCGCCGCTGTGGGAAAGCTCAAGGACAGTCAAGCCCCTGGTAAGAATCTTTCTAATTACAGTGGAAAGACTTCGTAAAAGGAAAATTTCTGGAATTGTGTAGAAATTATTTTAGTACATGCCCATAAAATCAGTTGAACCTAAGCAGGTTGCAGTAACGTAACACTGCTGTGTGTTCCTCACTGTTAAATTTACTGTTGCTGAAAGCACTGAAGTACGTAAATGTCTCAATTTCTTGTGGCTCCACTTAGCCTTGGTTGTCATTCAAATAACTGGAATTACTGAAAATGGTGGAATGCCAGCTTTGAATACTGAAATCAAAATGAAGTGCCATCTGCTATAAATTATTTTCAAAGAGTTGAAAATAATTGATTGAGCAATGCAAAACCAAAGTTTGTAGGCTTTAGTTTTGAATTGCACTGTCATAGTGTCTTTAATTTAGCATTGCACTGGTAAAATGCTGTTGCAAGTAATGCTCACAGTAGGTTGTGTAATAATTTGCTTCGCTTCCTCTGGTAGGCTAAATGGAGAAACAGTGTGTAAAAAAGGGCCACAAAGTTACTTCTTGCTGAGATAAACCTGGAAACTCTCTTGTCATAAAGTGACTTGGATAATACTTCAGAAAATACTTGTTAGAATAAGAAGTTGAGTAACATTTAACCTTGAATAAGTGTGCTTTAAGTGCTACCTTCATATAGTTTTGTTCTGTGTTCACAGATGTGTCTTCATTTGTAGACTGGAATACCCTTGGAGATGAAGAGCTCGTGATTTCCTTTCAGTCCCAGCAGTCTGTAGCTCTAAAACCTGAGTCCAGAATGACAGTAAGTTAGCATTAGGAGCATGCAAGGTTTTTGTTTTCGTTCTCTTGTCTCTTCCCCAATGCTGCTCCTTTTAGTTTTAGGTGTTGTAGCAGAAAACATTTTCATTTTGTATTTGTTACTCATTATTTCTAACACTATGTCTGGAATTCGACTATCCAGTTACTGATCATAATCTATGCAGCAAGTTGATACACAAAGTTCCTAGTTACCTTGATTGAAATCCTTAAAAATATATGAACTTTTTTGAGCTGAATAATAACATTTTTTGTTTCCTTTTTCTTTGTAATAGTTAAGATCAAAAAAGAACACTGTTGCTAAAGTACAGCCAGATACCTTATCAGTTGGGCAGCTCTTACTAAATCTGAAAGTAAGTAAAGCAGATATCCTAAAGCAGTGGTTTAGACACTCTCAGAATATTCTAGTTGTCTCTGAAACTATTATCTTTTTCCATGTCCTCTTGCAAATATCAGGTTGGCAAAGCTGCCTTGAACAGGTGAGTTGGTGGATATTGTGCAAGAACAGTATTTGAGCATGATGAAATTAAAGTTTTGTCATAGGAATATGTTTGAGAACTGCACAATACAGGGCTGATATAGCAGAGTTCTGAAAATTGGCACAGATTTGTTCATTTTCAATGACAGTCTTCTCTTGCAGCAGATAAGATGGGAGGATATTTCACCTGGACTCTGGGGGGGGGAGGTGTGGGTGTGAAGTTTTTTTAGATTCTTATTTATGGATTTAATTTTGTTAAAGATATTTTGGATCTAGAAAGTGGAATTGCTATGAATTCCACTGCAAATGCAGCAATGAACTGCTTAGTTCCTTTCTCAAATCTGCTGCAAGTGTTGTGATGCTTAAATTGCAGCCCTTCCTGTGTGAATGTACCTATAATTCAGCTGGGTCTGGACATCTTGGTGATGTTACTGAAGTAACAGGGGAATAATCCATGAGCCTGAGTTCAGAGTGAGAAATTGCCCTGTTTGGCTCTTTCATGCTTGAGATATGCCAAAACACAGAGTGCTAAGGATTTTTTTGTATATCATTTTTAGCTTGAATCCCAAAGTCAGTCTGGTTTTACTTGGTGTAATTAATGCCAGTACGGTGTTCAACCTATTTGTCAGCCTTAATTTATTGTTTTCAGGATGCTTCTACAACTGTATTTGAAAATGAATTGAGACAAGTGATGTCAAAAGGACAAATGCCAGATTTCCAAGCCACTATTGGATGTGTAGTAACTGCTCTTATGAACAGATGTAAAGCAAATCCAAAGTACTACCCTCGAAATTTCTTGTTACAGATAGTCGAAAACCAAGACTTGTCTTACAGGTGATGATTATTCTTGATCTTTTTTTTTTATTGTAAGGAATAGCCAATAATAATAGTAATAATAATAATAATTTTAAGTAGAAACCCAGTTCTTTATAAAGCATTCTTGAATTGCCAGAGTTTACTGTCAGAGTTTCTTATCCTTATTTTCTGATGAAGCTGACACTTCCCAGATGGATTTTTGTGTAAAACGAGTTTAGTACTTCAGCATTAGTTGCTGATGTAGCTTTCAGTGGTTATGAACTATGCAGCATATTCTTTTCATATTCTTACAGCTTATGTCCAGATTTAATGGTTGTTGCTTTGGAGAAAAAAGATCTGCATCTCTTACAAATCTGCTTACAACGGTTTCCAGATATTCCTGAAGAAATTACTTACGCTTGCTTGAAAGCATTTTTAAGGTAAGTTGGAATCAGTCTATTTTCTTTCCTCCTTCTTCACCAAACCAAACCCCTTACTAAAAGTTGTGTGTCACCAAGAATGGCTTTGATTTTATAGATGAGCAGTGAACATTGTGCGTTGAATTCATAATGCTGAGTACAGTTTATGTTGGAGTCTTGCAGACTGACAGACTTTTTACAAGATACCTGTTGCATATGTTAATTCTAGAAAGTATGTAAATGGTAATTGAAAGAACATGCCTTTTGGTAACAATGCTGGCTTGAATGGCATTTTCATCCTTCTACCCATGTTGTTAGAATGATCTGTTTACTGTCTAACAGACTTAATTGGGAACTTACCTGGGGTAAGAAGCCCACAGAAAAGTACAACTCTTGTACGTTTGTTACAAAAACAGCTTTCATGTCCCCAAAGGATGAAGTCTTAGGCAGGCACTGTAACCAAAAGAGAAGAGACTTTGGTTACAGCAACTTTGGTTACTGTTGTAACTGTTGCTCTAGGCTTCCAGAGCAAACAGGATTATTTTTCTATTAGAAACATCAGATCTTACTGATTTCATACCCTGGTATTGTCAAATACTTTATTACTAAATGGGAAAATTGTAACTGATGGGTTGAAGCAGTCTGAACACAGCAACAGTCTCAAATGGTTATACCCACCTTTAAATCAGCCCATGACATAATGTCTAATAATACACTAACGTAACTAACGTTGTTGAAATAAAAGAACAGTACATGTATTCTTCAAGTTTAATAATGACAAAATATTAACTATTCTCTCATGGTCTCTATTCATTCTGCAAGACTATATTTTAGTGGGTTTTTTTACTTTTATAGTAAACTTCAAAGAGTGTGTGCTAATGGGTTGATGGCATTGCTTATTTTAAAGTGCATAATTAAAAGTATTAAACATCTGGAATTTTCTTTTACAGCATTAGTGATGCCTATCTTCAAAGAATAGATCTGAATCTGGAATCTGTTATCTGTTACCTTGATATTGAATTCAACAATAAAGAAGTTAAGACTGAAATTGTAGAAAATGGTTTCAGTACGGAGCTGGAACAAGACATCTGGGAAACTAAAATCACCAAGAAACTCCATGCGACAAGTGATAGTGAATCCTGCCCTGTCGGACCACAGAAGGCAGCGTTACTGTATCCTCTGTGTTTAATGAAGGAAAGTCATTGCATTATATGTGATACAGATGTTTAGGTTTAGTATTACTGAAAGACATATCTTCTGCTATTGTTAAAAGTTTCTGAGAAGTTCTGATAAAATAAGTTCCTACTCAGTATAAAAATTGTTTAGGCTATAAATAGAAACAACTTTTAGAAAGCACCTATACCAAGTTAAACTACTATTATTACAAAAGTGTAATAAAACTTCTATCTATTCAAGAGAAAATAGCATCACTGATTTTGACGTTTGTTGAAACAGATTAGCCAATTATGTACTTGTAGTAAGCAAAACTGCTCAAGCTAACTACACTGTGATGATTCAGTTGCTGTATGTATTTCATGATAGAAATAAGGGAGATTCAAAAGGCTCAAATAGGACCTGTCTTAAGGAACTTAGAGAAATATTTTCAGTTAGAATTCACTTCGCTTTGTAGAAAGTGGTATTTTTTTTTTTCTGCTATTATAGTTCCTTAATAGTCCTGCATAGAAATGCTGTTCTCCATTCGGCTTACAGTGAGACATTCCTTTTGCCTCATTTGAAAAACCTTCCGGCTCAGCAAGCTGTTGTAAGTATGTTAAAAAGTTTTAGAACCTTTATTTTGGGGGAGGAAAAGGAAGAAAGTTTTTCAATTGCATATCAGAAACTTGCCTCTCTTACTGGAGTCTAAATCACAAACTAAGACATGAAAATGAAATTGAGGTGGCTAGTAAGATTTAGTGTTAACAAATGTCATGTTTTTCCACATGCATATGGAACTTCTAATCTTTTTAGTCCATGCTTACTTTAGAAAATATAAGAAAGAAACCGTCTTTATGACCCAGTCTACTTGGAAAATGTGGTTTTAGCGATATTTAGCAAGTAGAGTACTCTTTATTGATTTGGATGCTCTTTAAGAAAGGATCAATCCTAATTTAGTCAGATCCCTCAGGAACAGAAGTTTAGAAAATCTGAGAAACAAACTGTACACTCTGTAAAAAGCCAATTGCAAAACACATCACACTCCATGATCTTGGATCCATTCAGTTTCAATATAAAAAACCTCATCTCCCCAGTCTCTCAGCACCTGAAATATAACTTCCAGAACTGCTTGTACCATAGTATCTGAGCATATATGTGGTTTTCCAGGGGTTCATAAAAACCATACAATCAGAAGAAAGCTGATCTTTTCAGAAAGAGAAAGAAATCTTTGACTTGAGCTCAGCACACGATGATGTTGACCTGATTCTGGCCATTACCAATTTATTGCTGCTCACTGAAAGTGAAGCTGGGACTAAAATTACTAATGTTGATACAGGTTTTAGCAGAGTTCCTGGAAAAGTCCATGTCTAAATTAAATCGCACTGAAACAATCAGTGGAACAGTGATTAACCCTGAATGTAATACTACTGAGAATTTTCAAACATTTGGCTGTAGATGGTGTAAGTGAACCAGAAAACTTACTTGTAATGTGTAGTATGAAGGCATATCTGTTGCTTTAAAAAACAAACTAAAAAGAAATCCTCATGAGTATTACTGTGTGCANAGACTACAGTCAGTAAAACAGGGTTTTTAAAACATAAAAACTTGGATTTGAATCCTGCTTTAAAAAACAAACTAAAAAGAAATCCTCGTGAGTATTACTGTGTGCAGGACTAAACTCCTTAGCCTATTAGATGTTTGTCCTTTGAAAATGTTCTGACTTTTCTACTTTTAGCTGTTTCTCAGGTATTTATACTACCTGTATGTGAAATGCAGTGAAAAAATTACCACCACTCTTCCCGGAACATGCCCTCCAACTGTAAATCAGGTGAGAAGCTACTTCTAAGAGTTGTATTTCCTTTGGTTTCTGTGGTGTGTAACTTGGTGAGTAGTGAATACGTAACTGAGATCTACATTCATTCTACAAAGTATTGTCTATTAATGTAACCTGTATGAAGTCAGATGTAGCACAACACTTTTTACTGTCAGAAAATAAATATACTGTCTTAGAATATAAACCCATGCATTTTGCATTGAAAGTTAGTGTAGAGTTCAGCTTTTAAAACAAAATCTGTGTCATTTGCATATCATAAAGTTTGCATTTGCATATCATAAAGTGTCCTTTCCTGGTTTGTTTTCAGATTATGGATTGGCTGTGCCTATTACTTGATGCTCACTTCTCAGTTATGGTGATGCTTCCAGAAGCAAAAGAGTTACTTTCAAAGCTGCATAAGTTTGTAAGAGCCCAAGTAAGTTGCATCTTACTTCATTTTAGTATAGACTTTGAATACAGGTGTTAAGAAGGACTGGGGCGGACAACAATAAATTATATAATGAATCAAATAATGACTGTTCTGCTCTGTATATTCCTTCCTGAGCATGAAATTGCAGTTGCCTCTCTCTCTCTTTTTTTATTTCAAAAGCTGTTATATTTGCTAGGGTTAAAGATCTGAAACTGTGCAGAACCACAGTGTAATGATGTATGAAAAGAATGAAAATTCCTTTTACTGTAAGTATCTGGTTTTTCTTCTTTTTTAGGTACGGTTCTACTCTGAACTAAACAAGATTGAAGGAAGTTTGCGAGAACTACAAAGACTTAACCACCAGAAGGACCCTCATACATATTCTGTTGAAGTGCTGGAACTTATTTGAATTTGAAATGATTTATTAACACATTTTTTATTGATTCCTTTTATGATGAGGATGAATTAGCACTCCATATTGGGGATGTGAAAAGTTGTTTTTTACATAGGAGGAGCACAGTTACTCTGTAGCTTCGTGGGAGTTTTAAGTTTGAAACTCATGTATTAAAAGCTCTCTTTTTAACTGGATGAGAAGCTGGATGCTTGTTTATATTTTAATGTATAATTTTGATACTTCTATGTAGTGATAAGAACACCCTAAAATACCACGTAACTCCTGGCAAAGGATTAGTAGGATATTTGCAGTAAAATTTCAACAGATGTTTCATCAAATGAATTGACATTTTTATTTTACGTGCTTTTTTTTTACTTAATAGTTTAAGTCTCTGATTGGATTCTTCAGAGTTCTCTTATCTCCACTCAGGTTGAAGTACAGATGAACTCGAGTTTGCTTCTTCAACTTTTCTATTTTAAAGTTGGTTTTTACTTTGTCCAGAGATGACTTTGACATTTACAGATTTGGCTTAAACAGGGAAGGGAGCCTAAGTGTAGGTATAGGGTTGTTACCTAACATTGCTTTCTCCCTCCTGTGTGTCATAGTACCACAGTGTGGTAGTGTACTCTTTCGTGCTCTCCAGTCAACCATCTCCTCTTATGCTGCTTTTTAAAAAGTAGAAGGGAGAGAGTTATTTGGCAGTCAGTTGTTAATCTTGAATGACAGTAACCTAAAGCTGATTTGTTACATCACATATCTGCTAAGACCACTTGTGTCCAGAAGCTGCCTACAGCTATGGAGGAGGAAGAGGTACACAACAGGATCTAGACTCCTCTCTCAAATGAAAGTGCAGCTATTTAATAAGATGTCTTGTAACACTCTATCTCAAAGATTGGCATCAGCTGAAGACAACTGTTTTCTCAAGCAGAGACTGGTCCTCTGGAGCATGCTCTCCTGCACAGACTTGCAGAATGAAGTTCCTGGATTTCAGCATAATCAGCTGTACTTCAAGACTTGTGCTGTAGAAATTTCTGAAGCTTTCTGATGTTGAAAGATTGTATCCAAGATGGTTTCTGCTCTTTAAATACTCATCTCTTAAAATGAAGTGTTGGGGGAAAGGAAGCATAAAAATATTCAGGTAAAATTTAACAGAGTGACCATGCAACTGATAACTGAAGACCCTCTGGAAGCTGGTATGTTCTAGTTGTATATGGAGTTATTGGAGGTCAGTACCAAATGTTTGTAGAAGCAAATTTAAACCACTACACTGGGCAGCTGAAGAATCATGCAGGGGTACTTCTAGCACTGGCAATAGTTCCTTTTTATTTTCTGAACAAGAAAATTCATCTCCAGTTTAAAATAATTACCTACATCACCATCTGTTTTCTCCAAGTACTTTTTCAAGCACTGAACACCTCAAGTTAACCTCCTGTATAGTGCTTGCTCTATACAGCTTCAATTCTAGCATTTCAAATGATGTGTTAGATTTAGATTCAATTTGACTGTCTTTAAAAACAAGTAGTGATCTAAAGTTGTATGAAAGCACCACTCTTTGAAGGTGTTACAGGTATAGGTATCTACTGAATTGCACTATCAATTCACTTAAAATTGACATGTTATAAGCTGTTTGTGGGACTGAATATTCAGCTAAATGATGGAATAGGAGAGAATGAGGCAGACAAGCATAATGCTGGAGTTTTTGAAGTCTAGTATAAAATGAATGGTTGGAGACAAGCCTTCAGAGAAGATAGGTTGATGTCAGTACAAGTTCAGAACAGCAAATAAGTTGTTAACTTATTTTTCATAATAACGTGATTGAATATTAGTATAATTCACTATATCAGTATGTCGATGTACTTTGGGTTTCATCATCCTAAATAAAATGGTAATTCGTAATATACTGAATTACATCCACAGAAGTCATGTAAGCCCTTGCTTCCTAACGCTGACTATTTGGTCTATAGCTGAGCTCTAGTCTTAACATTACTCAGCACTACCTTGGTGTCTTATAAACATACATGTAACAGATTCTAGAGCTGAATACCTAAATTCAGTGCCTAATACATGTTATGAAATAATTTGGAGGGATGAGCTGGACAAAAGCAGCTCAGTAATTTAAACAAGAGCATATGTTCACATGTTATGAATGCCATCCAGCTATAGGCTCTTAAGTTCTTTCTCTCACCCTTGGAGGAAAGGAACCCATCCAGGCAACAGCTTGGAACAACTAGGCTATTCATTTTATCCAAAATGCCCTTTGAAAGGAATCTTTCTCTCCATCTCTCTTGAATATGGAGGCAGTATAGGGTCTCCTAGCAAAAATTCCTCTTCCTGCTGTATTCAAGTCACTTATAAATATGTTCATTTAACTATACGAGCAGACTCAGAATCAGAACTTCATGTAAATAGGTTTTGTTCTTGGGAGTAGACATGGGTAGGTGAGTAGGTTAAGGGGTTACAGTTGACTTCTCTATACTGAGCTGTGCGGTGGAAAGGGTCAATTTATAGTCCTGATTTTGACAGTTAATATAGGTCTCTATGCATCTTTTTCTTCACCTATAAAATTAAAATCCTTTATGTCCTATCCAGTAAGCATTTTCACATCAACTGGTAAATAAGAGATGGGATTAAGAGACAAGGTATTCTGGTTCATAGTACTCAAATGCAAATTACTCTTACCACCTTTGGTTTACTACAAGTATACAAAATCCACAATATTTTAGATATGACAATGCTACAGGCTGTGTGAATAGTAGTGCAGTAGATATGCTAGATACCTTTGCTAGATTCTCAGCATATAGATGGTAGAATCCACAAGTGTTTTTCCTAACATCACAAAGATAGTGAAACAACCTACCTCCAACCGTGGATCTGTGTATTTATGTGTTGAAAGAGTTATCATATTCATTTGCAACCTTGTAAGAGATTGCAAAAATTAGCCTGACATAAGTGATCTAAAGGTAACTTTGAACAATTCAGAAAGCAAATGGAGGATAAAGGTGTGAATCAGGTTAGGCAATATTGTCTACTGCTGATGCTGTGTCTGTATCGTCCTGGGTGTAGACCACAGCCCTTGAGCCTCTGCAGCTGCAACACTGAACGTAAAAAGGGTGCTACTGAATATAAAAGAGATGCAGATAAAAAGCTGGATATGAGTGCAAATTGGGTAAACCCTGCTGCCTGGTGCCATTGTGACATTGTTGCGTGCTTGACACTGCAGCAGGTTTGTGGCTTTAATGAGGTGCTCAGCCTGAGCAACAAGTTAATGAACAAAAAGTGCTTCAAAAATGACTGTAGAAGAATGCAAATTAAATTACACATTGGACATAGAGCTAGCATGCTTACGCCATGACCAGCACTGAGGTTTACATCACATGGAAGCATAAGCAAGAGACTGAGAGAAAATGAAAATGCAAACACTTATTTGTTAATGATAAGATGCTCTGGGATCCCAAAGCTGTGTAGATTTAGCAGTGAAAAGAAGGTTGGTTGTAAGAAATGCAAGATGTTTATGTGCCTTGGGCTGGTTTTCAATTTGTACTGCTTTTGCTC
Organism: Agapornis roseicollis; assembly: GCA_002631895.1. NCBI lineage: Eukaryota > Metazoa > Chordata > Aves > Psittaciformes > Psittacidae > Agapornis > Agapornis roseicollis. The sequence goes on along the minus strand of NDXB01012961.1, from coordinate 18,271 downwards.
AGGAAACCAATACCCTGAACTCAAGTGCTGCCATTAGGTACCCAACGGTGTGATTGGTTTATGTAGATTTTTAGCCCTTTGGGGGCTCTGGCAAATGGGAAAACGAGGGAATATGAAATAGATGAAGCCTATCTCTTTTTCATAGTGCTCCAGTGAACTGCAAGCACAAAGCAGGCTGGAGGAAGATGGGCAGAAACGCAAGTGGTGGGACCGTAGGTGCTCTCCTCACCTATCTTGCCTTATATGGACCCTGGATCGATAATAGCGAGCTGTTGAGAGGGTTTTAACTTCTGCAGATGGGTGAAGGTTTACAGCCGAAAGAGGTGTAGTGCTGAAGGGGGTCCTGAACGCACTGAGGGACGGCGCCTCTCCTGAGGTGGGAGAGCTGGTTTTGGCGGGCCCCTGTGAGAGCCGCTGCCGGGGTGAAGGGACGGGCAGAGCCCGGCGCCTACCTGCGCTCTCAGCTCACCCCTGAGGGTGCGCGGCCGGCTGAAGCCGAGCGGTGGCAGCCCCGGGGGGGGACTCCCATTAGGGCGCGGGTCGAGCTCTGGGAGAGGGAACTGGTGACGGGAGTCGCTCTTCGGGTGTGAGGAGAAGGTGCGCCTGAGGGGGGGGGGGACATGGGACAGCTCCAGCCGTCGGCGGGACTGGAGGGAGCCTCGTGGGAGGTGGTGGCGTCGGGGCAGCGTTTGGTGCCAGGTGTCGGTGAGCCGGACGGGGGGGGGCTCGCTGTGCGCCGTGAAGGGAAGGCAGCGAGCGGAGCGTGGCGCTGGGGCGCGGAGCGCGGCGGAGGCGACTGGGGGGGG
>NDXB01012961.1:3535-17407 GCA_002631895.1 Agapornis roseicollis | reverse complement strand
GGGGGGGGGTGGGGGGGGGGGCGAGCGGAGCGGAGCCACCTCAGAGCGCCGGTTCCAACATGGCTCTGGCGGCTGAGGGCGGCGGCGCCCCCTGGCGGCGGCTGTCGGGCGCGGCCGGTCACGTGAGGCGCTCGGGGCCTGCTGCCGCCGCCGCTTCCCCCAGTCAGAGCGGAGCGAGCCGAGGCAGAGACGAAGAAACAAGATGGCGGCCGGTGGCGATCCGGAGCGGGACGCCGGCAATTCGGATTGAGCCCTCGGCCCTCACAGCTCGGCGGCCCCCCTCCCCGGCCCGGATCCCTCGCAGGGGGGGGAGCTTCCCTGTAGCCGCCTGTCCGGACTCCGAGCGCCCTCCCGAGCCTTCCTTTCCCCTCCCTTCCCCCCCTCGGCCAGCGCCCAGAGATGCGGGGCCGGCGAGGCAGGCCGCCCAAGCAGCAGCAGCCGGCGGCGGCCACCGCTCAGGCGAGCTCCCCGGCTCCGCCCGCCCCGGCGGGCCCCATCGGGGGGCTGAGGTCCCGGCAGAGGGGCAGCAGCCGTGGCAGGTGGGCGACCTCGGCCCAGGCGGAGACGGCGGGGCCCAAGCAGAAGGGAGCCGCGGCTGCCCAGGCCTCTTCCCCCGCCACCGCCTCCCCCAGGGGGGGCAGCAAGAGGAAGGGAGGCAGCGGCAGCAGCAGCACCCCTGGTGGGGGAGGCAGCAGCGGTAAGGGTAGGGGCAGGGCTGGGGCTGGAGGAGCAGGGGGAGGAGGCGGAGGAGGCAGCTGCAACAGCCAAGGCAGGGCTGCCTCGTCCAGGAGGAGCATCAGCAAAGTGGTGTACGATGATCATGAGAGCGAAGAGGAGGAGGAGAGCATGGTGTCCGAGGAGGAAGAGGAGGCAGACCCCGAGGATAACCAGGACTCTGAGGAGGAAGAGGAGGAGGAGATAATGGAGGAAGAGGACGACGACGATTCTGACTACCCTGAAGAGATGGAGGATGAAGACGATGCCAGTTATTGCACTGAGAGCAGCTTCAGGAGCCACAGCACCTACAGCAGCACCCCAGGTAGAGAGTCAGTGGGATGAACTAAAGTCGAGGGCACCCCACATGCTCCCTCTAGGTTTGCAAATACGGTCCGCACGCATTCTTTCTCCCATGCGTGTATGTAAGGGATGCCTGCAAGCACTCACAGGGAGAGGGGTATGCAAATTAACGACTGGCAACCCCACGGATGCAGGGAACACTAGAAGATGCTTACAAACACATGCACTGGGAGGAGGGAGGGCATGCTGTAACAAGGGAATGCTGCAACAAGGGGATGCTTTGCAAATATGCATGGAGATTCTGGTAACTGCAGAAATGCATGATACACCAGAAGGTGTAGCAAACAGTGTCAAAAGTGTATAGAGCATTCACTTAAAAACAAGGGGAAGGAGACGCATGCCTTGCAAAGAGGTCCTTTCAAATAGGTGCAGGAGAGGATGGCTTATGCTTGCAAATATAACTTGATGTTAAAAGGAGAGGAAGCACATGCAACTCGAAGTGGTTTTAAAAAGAAAAAAAGCCAAAAACCATAAACACTGAAAATTTTCAGGCTCTTGAAGTCAGAGGTCTAACTGGATCCAGCATTTACTGGCTTTAAGACAAAACTCGCTTTCCAAGGAGGGAAATGAGGTGCATTGTTCAAAATGGAGATTGCATTGTTATAGTTTGGGGAAAAGTGCATAGGGCCTCCTTGCAAGGGTGTAAACCTACTTATAGTTAAACACAAAGATTGAAAGGTGGAGGTTGGGTCAGAAGTCTTGGTGTTAAATACTGCATTTATCTTAAGATATGGCAACCTTTACAACTCGTGTTGGTGTTAAAACTCCTTAAACATCATTGTGATTATTTAGTTGTTTTTTTTTTTTCATCTCTAGTGGCAAATTTGGGCTCAGATTTTTCAGGCCTGTGCTTCTGTCTGTGCTTAATTAGTTCTTAACTATGTGGGCTTCAAGGTTCAAATATTCTTTTATCTAAACTTAAGCACTTTAGATTTATTTGAATTCATTCCAGAATGGAGTTCAAGCTTAGGAATTATTTAAGTTTGTTTGGTTCTTTTTAAAGTCTTTGAACCAGGAGAGTAGTTAAACTCAGGGATAATCCAGGAGTGTTTCTGAATCGGGCTACAGGGTCACGGATGCTGCTGTTGTACAAGTATTTGACCAATTTGGAGGGAGGGAGGAACAGGTTGTTGGTGTAAATGTACTGCGTCTTAATTAAAGGAGGGGTGTAGTTCAGAGCAGTTAGCTGACTTTATAAAAGGGGGAAGTACTGGTTACTGTGTCATTTGTTTTTATTTTGGTGAGTTGATGGTATCAGCTCATTATGTGACTTGAAAATAGTCCTTAAAAATCTCTGTGTGTCTGACTAATATATATATTTAATTTACATCCATATGCTCATGAACCTAAATGAATTAAAACAAGTACATACAATACTAAATGAATTTGATTTAGAGATAATTTTGAAGGTGTTAGTTTACCTGGTGCGGGGATGAACTGCCATCAAATGTCTATTTTGAGACTATTTATTACTTTAAAGATTGAGGTCTGGCTTCATAGAAGGAAAAAACCTTTCCAGTACTCTCTTGACTTTTAACTCTTTCTTTCCTTCTTACTTGTGGTCACTTCAATTTTTAGTACTTTCGTGGGGAGTGCTTTTGTCAGGGAAGGAATATTTTTATTACTTTAATTGGCCTGGTCAGGGAAGTATTTTTTACGTGAGCATCCAGGTTTAAAATGAGTTCTGCAGAGTATGGGTGTATTCAGTTTTTGAAATGTACTCAAGAGTTTTGGCAAATAAGATAATTCTGTGTGCATTGTTGTACAAGCATAGACAGGTTTTATGTGGTATTGAGGTGTATCGGAAACCATTTCAATAATCTATGTGTTTATTTCTCGCATGGTCAGGGCAACTTCAGTTAACTTTTATAAGAGAAAGCTTAAGTAAGCATTTTCATCCTTATGTGCTGGTTTTGGGTTGTTGTATTGAGTGTTTGATAGTTAAAACATCTGTGTTGTTATGTTGGCAATTTACTGACAGTTCTCATTAGCTCAGTATTTGCCTAAAGGTCTTCCTCCTCCTTCCCTCTCTCCCAGAAATGCTGTTGCCCCATTGCAAAGAAAGTGCAAAACTTTTTCATTCACTTAGCTCAGCCTCTGTCTTCTTTCTGCTGAACAAATACCTGAATTGTGAGTGGTGCTACACAGTTGTGGCACTAATTGAAATCTTAGTCTTATTCAGGAAAAGATACTTGAATTAGAACAGCATTAGTAGGTAAGCAAGGAAAAGATTCACCTAATCTCAGCATGTCTTTATCTCACAGTGGCCAGTGCAGAGAAGAGTGCTAAGAGTAGGGCACACATACAGCAATCTGTCTTCAGAGCTCTCCGTGGGCTCCAGTGCTCTTTGACTCAGGTGCATGCTGAGCCAGACCTGGGCTTTATCTATGTTTAGATACAGGAGTTTTTCTTTCGTAGATTTGTCATCAAACCAGACAAGTTGTAATACACAGTGCCAAAGTTCCTGTGAGTAACTGGAGAGCATGAAGGATTGCCTTCTCCAAACTGGCCCCAAACAGTCATGCAGTGCCTGCTAGGTTTTTTCTGCTAGAAATGATGATGAATGATTATTCTCTACGTAGCTTCCCTAACCATGTGCAGCTGAAGAGATTATTTTTTGAGAGCAGAGTATTGAAAAATCGCAGTTCCAGTCAGACTCTCCTACCAAACAAGACTTTACACATAAATCACATCCACTTAAATGACTGACAGACTTTTTACAGCTTTTTCAAGCTTACATTGAACAATGAATTAAAAGATGTCTGTAGCCAGGAAAGGCTCAATTTTTGTGCTTTGCTGGGGAGTTTATGATATATCTTGAACTTGAATCCACAAGTGCTTTTTTACTGTATTATTGAAGTATTTAAAGAAACAAAATCCTAGGAATGGTAAAACACCTTTGATAAAATGGTACAGTAAAAGCTTATTTTATGAATGCATACGACATTTATCATTGCTTTTTCTTCTGCTGGACAGAGTTTTGGTAGAGGGACTCTTATGTGTGTAATGTCCCTCCTCTTATCCATTTGTATCCCCAGAAGGTAGATGTACTTTTAGAATAGCTACTGTATATCTCTTACATCACTATCACATCTTACATCACTAAACATTTTTGCCATTACCTGTCCACTGCAAGTTCTACTTTAGGCTTGTCACAATTACATGTATCAAGTATTTTCCATATGCTGCAGCATTTTAAAAGGAAGACTTAATCAACATGTCTACAAGTCCTTCATTTTCTGTTTCTTGATTTTCTTTGTCAAAAAAACCAGGAAAACTAGTTTTAGGAAGAGCTGTACATCTAGATTTTGGCTGAGATAATCATCAGTCTCTCTACCAAGCAAATGCACAGCAGTGGAGTTGTGAGCCAGAATATTTGTCTTTAAATATATGAATTTTTTTAGATGGCTTTTCTAGTCTGAGCATTTGCACTGATTGTCCATCACTTCTCTTAAGCAATTACTTCACTAGTGTGCTTTTGTTTTCATTGTGAATGTATTTAAATGGAAACAGGTGCTGTGTTTTGTGTGTCTGTGGTAATTTTGTATCTCTTAACCTGTTTTCACTGCTCTTGACAATAGTTTAAGTGGAAACATTGAGATAGAACAGTAAGATATGCAGCCTCTTTTGTCTGTCATGTGAGAAGATTCACCACCCTCCCAACCATCTTACCCAGGGTACCCTGTTCTCTAAATCTGTCATGCACCTATTTTACCATTCAGTAATCTGAACTTAGATTTTACTCTAGAGAAACTAGCACTAGTTCATCGTGCCAGTCATGAAAAACATAGAAGAGTCCTAGCAAAGAAATAGTGTAGAAGGAGTAAATTGCTGTCTGATTCTGTTGTATTGACATGCAAATTTCCGGTTTGTCTAAGAGCTTTTGTCACTTCAGTCATCTTTCTAAGAAGCTCTCTGCAGCAATTACCCTGCCGTTATCAAAGTTTGTATGTTGTGAAAGGTAGAATATTTTGCCGAGTTTATTGTGCAAACATTGTAGGGCTGCAGTAAAATTCCATAGCTGATCGTTGTATTGCATAGAACTGGTGTAAGGTGAATTGATGTGGATTTTAGCAGACTGGGGCTGTCTCTCAGAGCTTAGTTATCCTGAGTGTTTCCCAACTAAGAAATTATCTGTCAGAATGCTCCTGAAGATTGTCATGTTAGTGCTATCTTTTTGCCTCCTGGGCTCTAGGCACAGAAAAGTCGTTTCTCTGAGTACTTTTTGGAATGCCAGTGTGGGATCTCATCTGCTTCTTGTCTCACACTAGTTATCCAAATGTTAAAACGATGCCTTAGAATATAGGGGTTTGTATTCCTGGCTCCTACAGAGAGTGTACTGATGGCCATGATGCTGAGAAATTAACCTGTTAACGTAAAATTGATTTAGAAGTGTAGTACAGCCAGATGTACAAAGTGAAAAACAAACAGCCAAAAGTTTTAAGGTTTTCAGGCAGTTGTTAAGGAACATGAAGACCTAGTTTTGTACCGTGCAAAGCAGTAGTCAAATTCAGGAGCATGTGTTGAGAGTTTCTGTGATATGGGTGCTCTCAGGATCTAGTCCAGTAATCGGTTATTTTTTCATTTTCCCTTCAACTTCCAAAGCTTTTTTGATGCTTGGAAAGTCTCCTTTATAATGTCAGGTTAGGTTTTAAGTTTTATCTGGTTATTTGGTTTACAGTTGTTTATACTTTTCCAGGCAAAATAAATTGATTGGGCTAGGTATGGATATTGCAGAACAAAACGCTGTTTGGAGCTGTGCTTACAAGTAGCTGCAAATGCATCTTATTATTTCAGAAATTTCTAAGAGATTTCGACTTGTGAATATTAGAAACATGTTGATTGTCATGTTGGCTTTTTTAAAAGGCAAAAAAAGTGTTTTGTATAAGTCAAACCCTTTAATTTTGTCCTATCCCAAGAAAAAGATTTAAATTTTTCAGGTTCCGTACTGCTTTTCATAATATATTCTTATTTCATGTTAAACTGATTCATTTTACTGCCTTTTCTTCTTTGGTGTAAGCTGAACAAATGTTCTGCCAAGAGGTTGGCTTTTAATTAAGGAACCAGTTTGGGTATTGCTGTGGCAAACAAGTAGCTAAATCCAGTTCATGCATTCTGCTGTGAGGGGGGGGAAAAGAAAAGGAAAACACACAGAAAAAGTTCTCTAATGCGTTTTCATCAACTGGTTTCAGTTTTATCAGTGATATTTGACAAGAACTTACGTGTTGCTTTACAGTCTCATTTGAATCTTACCTGGTGAAGTGTAGCAATTTGGGACAGCAAATGTCTGATTCTTGTATCTTTATTAAAACCAAATAAAAAAAAGGAGGGTTTTAGTGAGTTTAGGAGGGTAGTTAAAAGCCAGATTTCCAAGAGGAAGGAAAACGTAGGAGAGGGCATCCTCTGTAAGGAGCACTCATGCTTCCAGGACATCGTATAATTGCCAATTGGTCTTTACCTTGAGAAGTTTCAGTAGTGACTCATGATCGGGAAAACAAAACCAACCCACTTCTGTTTTACTAAGGGTGGATCTCTGTGTTAAACTTGAAACCAAAAATGGATCTCTCACTGGGGGGAAATGTGAAGTTTTTTCACTTGCTGGGGTCAGTTTTGTGGGGTTTGCCAGCTGGGGGTTTGTACTATAATTATTTCCCCCCTCCTGTGACAGGTAACCAAAATACCTGGAACTCCTTGGTCTGTCTTTTCCCTCCCCTATACTCTACCAAATGTGTCTTCTCCATTGTAGCTGTGAACAGGAACTCTAAGCTGGAGTCTTAGAGCCCAAATGCTGAGAAACCAAGAGGAAGGGAAAGTTTTTAGGGAAGAGAAATGAGACCAGTTGTGAGCTTTCTAATCAAGAAATACTGGAACCAGTGTTTATTTTTCAGGTCATACCAGTACAGCTACCACTGCCTCCCTGTTTAAACAAGACAGTGGTTCTGGCAAAGTATTTATTATGTAAGACCTCTGTCCACCAGTCCATTGCTTGAAATATGTTGGGCTGAAAGGCTGTGTTTACTAGCACTGTACATCTGGAGTAAAGGGATATGTAATGTAAGTGAGACAAGGCAAAGCTGGATCTTTGTCCTTTCTGTTTGGCTACGTGTGTATGGTAATGGGAATACAACTAAAGCACAAAGCATGAAATTCATATGTAGTCATGGTATACTCTTTTCTGTATTCTGGACTCTTATGTAAATACTTGATTTAGAGCCTCTGTTTTAAAACAAAACCACATAAATGTGTAGTTTTAAAATTAAAACTACATAAACAAGAAGATATTGAAGATGGTTAAAATGTTTTTAAGTTCCATATTCTCCTGTGCTAAAGAGTTAAAGAATGAATACGACTTTCCCCTTTCTTCTTTCAGTCTGTCAGTGAAAACGGAGACAAGCTTTTTGGTCCTTTTATACTCTATTTCTGAACTTTGAGAGGGTCAGCATAGGGACTGAATAGGTTAAATGGATGGAAATTAAAAAGGAAAAAAAAAGCAAGGATTTGGTTTTTAGAAGTGCTTCACTAAATTCTGGGTTTGGATACTCAGCCTTTTACTTCAGTAATTTTATTTTATTGCAAATATCATTAGTGTGTTGCTTAAATATTTGTAATATAAATTATTTTAATAGATTATAGTAAGTGTAGACTGTAATTATCAATATCTATAATTAAATGTGCCATGTGAATAAAATTGTTTACTCTTTAATCTTAATTACAGACAGCTCTTCCATTAGAGAATTCAGAATAGGGACAGGCAGCCATTGGAGACTTCATCACTTTTGGAGACGACTAGTGAGGGAATGTGACTTAAAAGAAGATTATGCTAGATAGAAGTGTAATGCTGAGATGCTCAAGATGGTCTGAATCCTGTAAATAGTCCAGTCGTGGAAGCAGGAGGCTCTTGGCAGATGAGTTTCTCCTGCCCAATAAAGCTATGGAATTTGAGTGGTGTAGAGGTGGACTTTTTCTTTCTTTGTAATGGCTCGAACCTGAAGGTGGAATTTGATTCAGGGATTTGGTTAATATGCAGAAACAATCTTAGAAGTATACAATTCACATGTAATAAAGCTGGAGTTCATTTGGGGACTCTTCATAGTGTAAATTGACTTTCTTCATTGACAGTGGGTACATCTAGATTCAGTTTGAAATCTAGTCAGGTGCTTAAAGGTGAAGTACCTGCTGCTGGAACACTTGCTCTGGAATCCTCTTAATGTTATTTTGGTTTAGACAAAGTAGTACAGAATTGAGTTTCATTTTTTACTTAAAACAAAAAAACCTTGCTGCTATGAGATTTCCACAAATGGGAAATTATCCAGGGCACATCATAAAAATGATTTATCCAAAGTTATTTAAACTATAACAAGAGAAATTAATGCAGTAGGTGATGTAGTAACATGAAGTAAAGAAAAGAGCAACAGTGTAATTCTCTTGCCTCCTCAGTGTGGTCATTGCACTGATTTGTTAAACTATTTCACTTCTGTATATTATTTTAAGCACATATTAAGGTACTGGGGTATGGTTTTGGTTTGGAGGGTGGGTGTGTCTGCCAGTGAATACCAAATTCAAGCATTGGATGTGTTGCCTTGGAGAGAGGAGATTTTCCTTGAAAGTGAAAAGCTTGCAGAGTTGGATATGTTTACTGTAGGAAGACTGGATTTCAGATTTGAGGGTGTGTATGAAGAGCAGTTGGGTAAACATGAACTGTGAGCTTCAAAAACCTTCACAGAAGTTCAGACTGCTTCTAAATAGCATGAGCTGTGCAGGTTGTCAGCATGCTGCAGGTAATAACAATTTCCTCATTGCTGCTTATCAGAATCACAAGAAAGCCTGGAGTCCTTATTTGGAATTCCAAACTGCCTTTCTTCAGCTGTCTGGGCTAGGTGTGAGGGAGAGGGTTATCCACCCAACCAGCAGAATACAAACATTTGAGCCCTAAACAGAGACCATAGGACTTTGTCATTGTTATATCATGTTCCATTGGTCCTCACTTGTAATTTAAGTTCAACAGCCACTTAGAGTACTTCAAATTTTATGAGCACCTTGGTAGAGGATGTTCACATTTTTCACTGGAGATTAGACTGCTTGGTTTTGTTGGTTTGGGGTTGTTTCTTAAAGCTATTTGGAGTGTTTCTTGAGATTGTACTTGATGCATCGAACAGGGATATGTTTAAGCTCAAATTGGCTTGGAACTTGTGAATCTCCGAATCACACTTTGTGGTTCTCCTCTTGGCTTCAAGTTCTGTTCAAGCTGGATACAGCAAAAAACAATAACAAATTGAAAGTGAAATCTGAAATAAACATGGAAAGATTTTCAATACCATGCCACCAAGCCACTCAAGGAAATATGTCTGCGTACCATTTCTTACATCTTTGAATACGTTCTTTGTTTAGCTCTGGAAAATGGATTATATGCAGTGCAGAATTGTTCAAAGCAGTTCAGTGTCCAAAAAGAGAAATTATATGAGCTCTTGAAATGTGGTGTGTGATTTACAGTATGGGTTGGCAGTGTTGAGTGGTACGATACAGTAACTGGGCTGCATACCATGAGGTTGACTACCATGTCCACGGAGCAGTGGACAAAGGAGCGTACATTTTATAATGTCATATGTTTCTCCTTATTGTCTAAACTACCTGTACAATTACTTCAGAGATTTCTGTGCTGTATACTAAAGCAAACATGAAAATATGTGAATTGATTTAAATTGAAGATGAAGAGTGGTGTGAATAATGCAACCACACTGTTGCACTGTACTTGCACCAAAAATCGATTCTTTATGATGATGGTGTGACAATCTTTGTGTCCCAGTAACACATTTATTCTAGACCTCTAACTGTACCAGTATGCTTCCTCTGTAAGGTGAGATGTTAGAGGGCTTAAACTTCTTCAGAAAATGTTAGGAATGCCCATTTTAAGGTTCCTTTTTGTGCCTCTCCTGTTAATTTGATATAAGAAATATACCAGTGTTTCTCTCTTGTGAAAGAGGCATCAAGGAGGATGGTCTAGGGGAAGTCAGGTTTTTGTTTGTTTGTTTGGGATTTCTTTCAATGGAGGATAAAAGCAATGCAAAGGACAATAGTAATTTTGTTCTTGGAGTAGGAAATAAGGAGTCTTTGCTTCTCTGAGCAGTGTTCCTTTATTCTAGCTTATCTTTACTGAGGGGGTTTGTCACTTCTAATTAATTTAGGTAAACCCGGGTTATCATTCTTGCTGCATGCTTTCTTGAAAGGCTGTTTCTTTCATGGCTTCACTGTGTGACAGACATGTTTTTCTGCTAGTACAGTGGCAAACACTGCAGAAAATCCTAGTTTATAGCCCTGCCACTTTCTGTGATGTTTGGACTCTGTGAAGACCATCAGTAGTTTCGGAATACCTGTTTTGTGTTGCAGTTGTATTGCATGATCACCTGCTAGGACTGGTCCTACACCACCCTGCAATACTGAAGAGAGCTTCAGGACCCTAACATAGTTTAATCAGAGTGTGCAAGTGTGTACTTTGCTTTGGGGTCTTTTAATCAAACCAGCTCTGGTTTATGCATGTAGCATGGTGGTAGCATTGGATCATGGTGATAGGAAAGTTGAGCTTAATCTAGATGTTTCTTGCTTTGTGTCTGGCTGTGAAACTCCTGTGGTTTTGTGTGTTTGCCATGATTAAACATTTTCCACTTATTTGTGTAAGAGCATCTTGGAAGACAGTCACACAAGCATTCCTTCACTTTCCACAGGCAGAACTCAAACTTCACTAAACTTGGAAATTTATTTTTATATGCAGATGATGTTGACCCATTACTTCTGTAATGGAAACATCTGGCAGATCATCTTTATATTGCTTTAGAGTGTCTAATTTGTTGTGTAAGATTTCACTCTTTAAAGTTTGAGAGGCAGAGATGTATCTGGTGTCATCCTGCCCATCTGACTCAACGATTGATTTATTTATCTTCTGGAATCGTTTGGCAAACTGTCTGTTATGTGTCAAGATGTTTTTGAAAGGTAGCTTCTCTTTTTGGTAGCTTTTTTCTTTCCTTTTCAGTGCATTAAAGTTTCAGTGATGGTGTATTTAGATTCAGCAGGATCTGTCTTTGGGTATCTGCCGGCCTTAGCAGGTCTTGCTCCTTATTAGACTTATTTCCTGTATCTGTGGCAGTATTGGAGGGAGTTGGATGGGTTGAACAAATGCCACAGAGAACCATTTCCTCTTCATAGCAACATCCAAGATGACTTGAAACTTGGTTTTAAAACAAGAAGCTGATTTTATGATTACTCTATGAGATTGTCTAAACTTGATTTTGTTGGGGCTTTTTTATAAAGGAAGTAGCTTTAATGAGTGCATATTAATACTTCAACTGATAGCTGCAAGACAGTTGCATGTAGCTGGATACTGTATTTTGGTAGAAGATGGAAATTTCATCTCTCTGGTAGTGCCATGTACAGGGGCTTTCCTCTTTTATTTTCCCTTCTGCTTGGCATCAAGGATAGTGGAATTAAATGGAAGAAGGTGTAGCATCTCATCTGAATTAGCATCTGAGTCTGAATTAATTATGCTCGGTATCTATTCTTTTAGGTAGTGAAACAGCTCTTCAGACAAGCTTTTTGTGTTAGGCTTTGTCCTTCCATAAATCTGCCGCCTCCTCATTCTGTGGTGGTATCTCCTGGCTTATTGAAGCGTGTGGGGGGAGGGGTTTTGTGTGTTTTGTTTTGAAAGATTGGGAGTTCCTGAAGCATTTTCATATAATATCACATTTAGCTTTTGTTTCTGGCTTGTAAGTATCCAGGATAAATACTCCAGTTAAAAGGCAGTGGAGAAAGTGATTTAGGTTGTGTTTTGTGCTCTAATTTCATTGAAATTGATGTCCTATGACATCTGTTTGAAATGATCTTTCTGTGCGCTATTGCTGGACAGAATAGCTTGCAGGATTTAAATGCAAAATATCTATTATTTGAAGCTGGATGCTTTAAGTTTAGAACAAAATTTCCAGGAAGGAATGATAAACAAGTCATGCTGAGTAAAACTGAGGAAAAAATCCAAGTATTTTGGCTGAGGAAAAATGTCTCTTTTAAGTAATTTGAACAACTAAAATTCTGGTTGTCATTTTGAAGCTTCATCAGATTACATGGGAAATGCAACTGCTCTAAGTGTCTAAAGCAAAACTTCAGATAGCTTGTGTATTTTATTTTTATGCTGTTAAAGATTATTAGCTGACTTGCCACGTTATGTAACTGAAGATGTAAATCCTTCATTTACAGTGGTTTAGAAAGTTTTGCACACTCATTGTTCATGGATGTTTAAACAAGCTGACCAGTGAATGGCAAAATTCTTATTGTTGCTTTTTATTCCAGGTAGGAGAAGACAAAGAGTGCATCGTCCTCGTTCTCCAATATTGGAAGAAAAAGATATCCCACCCTTGGAGTTTCCTAAATCCTCAGAGGACTTAATGGTGCCTAGTGAGCATATAATGAATGTTATTGCCATCTATGAGGTACTAAGGAACTTTGGCACTGTTTTACGCCTCTCTCCTTTTCGTTTTGAGGACTTCTGTGCTGCTCTGGTAAGTCAAGAGCAGTGCACACTTATGGCAGAGATGCATATAGTGCTTTTAAAAGCAGTTTTACGTGAAGAAGACACTTCAAATACTACCTTTGGACCTGCTGACCTCAAAGATAGCGTTAATTCCACTTTGTATTTCATAGATGGAATGACGTGGCCAGAGGTTCTGCGGGTATATTGTGAGAGTGACAAGGAATACCATCATGTTCTTCCTTACCAAGAGACAGAGGACTATCCTTATGGACCAGTAGAAAATAAAATCAAAGTTCTGCAGTTCTTAGTGGATCAGTTTCTTACAACAAACATTGCACGTGAAGAGTTAATGTCAGAAGGTGTCATTCAGTATGATGATCATTGTAGGGTTTGTCACAAACTTGGGGATTTGCTTTGCTGTGAAACTTGTTCAGCTGTGTACCATTTGGAGTGCGTGAAGCCACCTCTTGAAGAGGTACCAGAAGACGAATGGCAGTGTGAGGTCTGCGTAGCACATAAGGTGCCTGGAGTAACTGACTGTGTTGCTGAAATCCAAAAAAATAAACCGTACATTCGACATGAACCTATTGGATATGACAGGCATAGGCGAAAATACTGGTTCCTGAACAGAAGAATCATTATGTAAGTATAAAGGAATCAGTATTTTGTGAATAATGATATCGCATTGAATGCATTTGTAATTTCTTCTGTAAGTTGCTGTTACCATCTTAAAGTTGTTCTTTTGTTAGATAAGACCATTGCTTGCTGGTTTGCAGTCATGCAGGTGCTGCTTGTTCCTTTGAAATCTGCATGTGTGAAAGCTCTTTGGCACGTTGGTAGTAATTTTAACTGCACTAGAAAAGGTACCTTCAAAGGTTAAATGATTTTTTTTCCCCCAATAATTTTGTATTCCTGCTAGGAGTTCAGTGGGCAAAATACTTGCTCCAAGTTTTATGAATTTAAGTTTTATATCTCACTTGGGATTTATTCAAAGAGACATCAGTATTCCATTTCAAATCAAAATAGATGAGAATTGTAAACAGTACAGCAAAAGGAAAATTTTTATTAGATTTTCCATTTTACTGAGGCTTTGTTAGTGACCAAAATAGTTCAAAATGTAAATAGAAAAGTATTTTGATGTTTACAAAGGCAAGAAATGCAGCTCAGCCATTGTTTCCTGACTTATTTTTGTATTCTTATGTTACTCCTCAAGGTTGAAATACTCTTCCCCTGCTCATCCCTGTCCTTCTTGCTGTCATTAGATAGCATGCCTTCTTAAAATA
>NDXB01012960.1:111256-165177 GCA_002631895.1 Agapornis roseicollis | reverse complement strand
TCTGAGGTCTCCACGCAGCTTCTCTTCTCCAGGCTGAGCAGCCCCAATGTTCTCAGCCTGGCTGCGTGTGGAAGGTGCTGCAGCCTCTGAGCATCCTCATGGCCTCCTCTGGCCTTGCTCCAACAGCTCCATGTCCTTCTTATACTGGGGACACCAGCACTGCACACAGTGCTGCAAGTGGGGTCTTGTGAGAGCAAAGGGGCAGAATCCCCTCCTTCAACCTGCTGCTTGTGCTCCTTTTGATGCAACCCAGTTTTGATGCAGGTTGATGCTTCTGTAGCAGTGTGTGCCAGGGCAGAGTTTGCTGTGGATGTTTGTGTTCTGGAGAAAAAAAAACTGGTAAAGCATTCAGACTGCTGGATAATGGGTTTGGGTTTCAAACTGGTTTTATCTCTACAGCGTGAACATGTCTGTGGTAGTTTACTTTGTCCCAAACCAAGCCTTTTGGCAGACTTTAGCACATACAAGTGTTAAGGTGGCTGTTTTCCCCCATGGTTAGTAAAGGTGAGCTCCTGTCTGGGAGGCCCTGAGATGCCAAGTGCTGAGACCAAGTACATTGTTGTGAGTGCTCCATCCCTGGCAGTGTTCAAGGCCAGGTTGCAGGAAGCCTTGGGTGCCATGGTTTAGTGTGAGGTGTCCCTGCTTATGGCAGGGGGGTTGGAACTGGATGATCTTGAGGTCCTTTCCAACCCGAACTATTCTATGATTGTTGATGATGAATCCTACCTTGCCTGACTGCACCAATAAATGCATTAGAAACTATCAGGTTGTTGATGAAGTTACAGAAGTTGCTTTTGAAATGGGAGTGTGTGTGCCTAAGGCTTGCACTAGGCTTTCACCATGCTCTCGGAGAGAATCTGCTGTTTAGCTTAGGGGAAGTCAGAGCTTGAGTTTATCTTGTTCAGGTTTGGTAAACCCATGTTATGCTACTGCTCTTCCCTTGTTATTTATAGACATGGTTTCTTTTAAAGGGAAAATAAAGTTGAAAAGAAACCTTTCTCCAGCTAAAAGGAAGTGTCTGTAGTGCCGCACACTAAGGACACAGGAACACAGCCCTGTCTAAGAGTGAGTGCCATAAATTTCATGTAAATGCATGATCTCATTAGATTTATATCTATCCTGTTGCCTGCTGTTTTCCAGACTCTTAGGGCAAGCCAGGCTGTAGATGAGATAGCTGGTCTTTAAATCTAACCTTCAAGTGGGCTGGCAATCAGGTGATGGGACTTTTGCCTCATCCTAATTAAGACACTATGAAAAATCCTTTCAAATTTGGCATCACAAAGTAAATTGCCTGGGTTTAAAATGTAATGTGGTTAGAGAGGCCTGAGAAGGTTTGAAGTCTGTCCATGCAGGGATGCAGATGGCCTCTCAGACCCTTCCTTACTGCTCTTAATTTCAGAATCAGAGCAAGCTCTTTAGGAAGCAGGAACAGGATTATGTTGAAACCTTGAATTCTGGAGACTTTAAAGCTTTGCTTTCTGGTCTTGGTTCTGTTGAAGGATTGGGAATTCCATCAGAGATGACCTAAATAAGGGACCATATACTGTGTTCAGCTCTGGGCACCTCACTGCAAGAGAGACCTTGAGGGGCTGGAGCGGGGCCAGAGAAGGGAATGGAGCTGGAGCAGGGCCTGGAGCACAGGGGTGATGGGGAAGGGCTGAGGGACCTGGGGGGTTCAGATGGAGAAGAGAAGGCTCAGGGGGGACCTGATGGCTCCCTCCAAGGGCCTGAGAGGAGGATGGAGCCAGGAGGGGCTGGGCTCTGCTCCCAAGGAACAAGGGATGGGACAAGAGGAACCAGGCTCAAGCTGCCCCAGGGCAGGTTTAGATGGAGCTGAGGAACAATTCCTGCCCCACAGGGTGCTCAGGCATTGGAAGAGGCTGCCCAGGGCAGGGCTGCAGGCACCGGCCCTGCAAGGGTTCACCCAGCGTGGAGATGAGGCCTCATTGCCATGGGTGAGGGGTGGCCTTGGCTGTGCTGGGAATGGTTGGACTGGATGGGATGAAAGGGCTTTTCCAGCCTGGATGACTCTGTATGTCCAGTGGACTTCTTTCTTTTTGCTTGTACTTCTTCCCAGTGGCTTTTCAAGCCATGATTTCTCACTGCACAGTGTTGCATGTCACAGAAGAGTTGTTTAAATTACCTCAGTTCATCCTGAGACCCCCCATGGGTGATTTCGGGTTGTCTTAGAGTGTTTTGGTAGCTACCTTTGCATGATCAAAAATGACTTGCATTCCTCTTGTGACATTGGGCTCTCTTTACAGCCTTGTGGAGTCTGAAAGCCATATGTCTGAACTCCTGTGGCTCATCTCCATTGAGTCAGAAACAGCTGAAAACACAAAGAACTTTGCCATGCATAATTAGCACTGGATTTGGCATTTGGAGACTATTTCCTTTAACCTCAACAGGAATTACTTCACAGAAGGAGTGAAACAGGATGTCTCCTTGGCATTCCTTTCTGTTTAGAATAAAGCCCTAAAAAGAAGAGAATTGGTTATAAAAAGCAAACTGCAGTCTTTGTGCTTGCCCAGTGTGGAGGATGTCATCCAAGCATGGTGTTGGGTGGCTGTGCTGAGGTTAGTGCTGAAACCACTCAGTGGTTGAACTGCTGTGAGGCGTCCAGCCCTGCTTTCCTGCCAGGCCTAGAGAAGAGAGCGCAGAGATGCTGTAGGTGCTAAGCACAGCTTCAGAATGAAGGTTCTGGGTTTCTCTACAACTCACTCATGCTTCACTTACACGTTTTCTTTTCAGTTCCTCAGGAAAGTTGGGTACAATTTAATGGTCTTCAGGGCAGCTATGGAGAGCTGCAGAAAGGACTTTGTGCTTTCCATCTCAAAAGCTGGCATTGTTGGTAGGTAAGCATTTGAAGCCGTCTGAAATGCTTTAGGGTCTTGGTAGTCCTATGGGTCTGAGTTGTCACAGCTGCAATACAGTTCTTTGCTGGGATAGAGTTGCAATGACCCTGAAATTGTTTGAAATAATGGAGAGTTTTATCCCTGCATAAGTTTGTAATTCAGGAGCCTGACTGGCATACAGGCATTCCTCCTGTGTGTTAAACATGGTAGGCTGGGAAAGGCTCTGCCACTAAAAGCAGCTCCTGGCTGGGAGAACTGTATTTATCAGAGGAAAGAGAAGCCCCGAAGTGTTTTTAAATGCTTTAAAATAAGTAGGCAGAAGTCTTAAGGGGTTTGGACCATACTATTTCATGTTGTGTATGTTCCTCAGAGAAAAGATGGGTTTTTTCCTGGTGAAGGAAGAAGCTATTTGAGGCTGGTTTGTCATCTTGGGTGGAATCAAATGTGGCAGGTGGATAAAAGCTGGCGGCTTAAAGGTGCACAATGAAACGTGTGGGAAAGAGCTCTCTTTGCTGCCTGATCCAGTGCTTATTCTGTTTATGGTGCTGGAGATTTCCCCCGCTGCCTCGCAGCTCTCTGAGGAGCTCCCTGCCCTTCTGGCCTTCCCCACAGCTCTTTAGAGGCGGTGAGCAGGGAAAGGACCTTAGCATTTAATACAGATCATTTTGCTGGCTCGCTCATCCCTCCTGGTTTTCAGCTCAGACCTTATCCCTGGTCTGCATCGTGCAGACAAGTAAGGACAACTTTATAGGAGCTATCTCAGGATTTGGGAATAACTTCCTGCCTCGGCCATTCACTCTTGTGCCGGCTTTTTAACAGGCTGGGTTTCACAGATGCTTCTGGAGGAAAAGGACATCCTTCTTCATGTCCATCCAACTTTTCTTTAAGATTTCTTAAGAGCTCTTGTCTTAAGTTGATGCTTTCTGTTTGCTTGATGCATACCAAGAGGGAGCAGGAGCTTATCACAGTGCTCTTTGAACAGGCTGGGTGAGGTGTGGCCTTACAATGTTCCCATCCAAGCTACTGCAGGGTCACTTCTCTGTTTCCCTTCTTACCGGCTTTGCTCTCTTGTTTCCTTGTTACTTGCTCTTTGTGCATCCAATTAACAAGCTCATCAAGAAAGAATTTCATCTGGAGTCGGAGCGGTGGCGTGGTTGTGTCCTGCACTGTTGCCAGTTAATCTCTTGCTTGGCCCTGTCTTTCTTTAGCCTTCAGGGACCTTCTGATTATGCCGAAGCACTGGGATTTGATACATGCTTAAATTGAGCTGTGTGGGTGACACAGCTCTGCTGCTGCTGTGGGTTGTGTTGAAGGGCAAAGTCTGCTCCAAATGCTTAAGTGGAAGCTTTGTCGTGGCTCTTGATTCTCCAGTCCCGTGTTTGGTTCCTTGGGGGCCTCTTCTCCCATCCCATTGCATTTGGTCTTCAGTATCAGCACATCTGATTTCCTTTTTACTGCAGCTGAATGTTGTCCAGGGATCGGCACCCTGTGGGTCCCTGCTGAAGGCATGTGGGGTCCCTCCCTGCATGTGCACTCCCCATCTGTCTCAACAATTAAGCACTTCAGTGCCAATGTAAATTCAAAGCCTTCATGGCGCTGATCTTCGCAATGTCACAAGGGAAATGGCATGTTCTCATTTCTTTCAGTCTCCCTAAGGCAAAAGTGCACTCCTGCTGCAGTTATTGATACAAAATAATTGCATTTGCTTTTTAACTGATGGAGGGAAGAGCTGATTCGGTCTCTGGATCTTTGTTTCTCTGGCTCTGCTTTACTTGGCCTATTTCTCTGTTTCTCATCTACGCCAGGTCAGACACAAGTGTTGCTCTCAGTGCTTTGGGCATCAGTTCTAGGCAGCAAGCTGGCTGAAGAGGCAGAGCTGGCTTGCTGTGGGAGTGAGTGGGTTGGTGTAGTTCCATGATGACTTGGGCTGGAGATGGCTTTGCCTGGGCTGGAGGGCACAGTGGCCAAGTGGAGCATCTGAGTTTGGCTCTCATGGGCCAGAGTGTGGAGAGGACAGGTCTGTTTGGTGCTGAGAGATGGTGGAAAACATGGAGGTGTATTTACTTTCTCTGTATAGAATGTATTTAAGACTTAACCACCTTTCCTATATGCGTCCAGGTGCAGGGTTTCCAGATTCCCACTGAGGTGGTGTTGGATCAGATCACTCTGGATGCTAGGAAAGAAAACAGTGACTTTGTTCTAATGCTGTTGCTTTCATCTGCTAATGAACATGTGGCTGTCCTGCAGAGTAGGCAGCTAGCAGAGAGTGACACGTTGTCTGCCATCCCAAAACACGTAATTGGTGCATCAGTTCCCCCATACAGGAATAATGACAGACCATGGGAAGGAAGTGCACGCTACCACAGTGATTTTCTGCACACCTTCCTTTTGGCAACACTTCTACTCCAAACTCAGACCTTTTGTGTGTCTGTCGGAAGGGAGCAGCGCAGATGGGCATGTACAGTTCAAGCCATGTTGCTCTGTTTCTGTTGGTTGGTTGTCATGTCTCTTGGGATGCTGTAGCTTGTTAAATCAGCTCACAAAGGAGAAAAGGGGGAGGGAAGATGCACCGTTGCCAGCTGCAGCTTGGTGGGGTTTTGATTGGGAATTTGTGGTTGCCCAGGCAGCTTGCTGCCATTTCTCTGGAAGCCCTGGATGGAGGGAAGCTGATGGGAAGGTCTTGTACCTTTCTAAGGACACAACCCAGCTACGTGTGCCCTGCTGATTGTCTCTGCATCTAATTACTTACCTGTTAATACTGCACTTCCTTCCACTTAGTTGCATCTTCTCCATTACTGTGGCAACAGCAGAGCTCAGCTGCAAATGAAGAGTGAGGAGTGCTTATGGCAGCAGAGCCGCTGGTTCCATGAACTTGTCAGTTCCAGGCTCTTGTATCTGACCTTCATAATGCTACTGAGCTTAGTGAGTTTCTGCAGGGATGTTCTGCTTGCTTTTTGCTCCTCTTCCTCAAACTCCCAGCTAGTCAGATGCAAAGGAAGAACGCACCACAAGCCTGGTATTCAGTCGACCTCCTTAAGAGCACTGTGGGCATTTTGTGAGCAAATCTCTGTACTCTCTTAGAGCTCAGTTTCCTGACCAAGGCAGCTTTTTTGAGTTCAGGGCTTCATATAGAAATCCCACATCTGTGTGTTGCAGGCTCAGGGTTTGCACCCTGCTCCATACAGGCACTCTGGTTTGAGAACACTGTTAGTAAGGTAGTAGTAGAGGCTGTGTCCTGCTTTCAGTTCTGTGTGTTAGAAGCTAAATTCAGACTCTGTAAATTACTCCAGTGGTACGTTTTCCTTCTCTTTCCTTCTGAAATCTCCTCAACTCTTCTGAGTTTTGCCTTCAGTTGAGCTAAGTGCCAAAGTCGTCAGGCAGCGTAACGTTTATGACCTGAAAACGTGAAGGACCTGTGCCCGATGCCGGTTTGATGTTACCTTCCTGTTATCACTTCTCTTCCCCTGGGGATAGGCTGCCCTTGGACGTGCTTGGAGAATGGGGTGCTCCTGACACTGTGCACATCAGAAACCAGAGCTCCTGGCTGCTCTGCCATGGAGGACACTGCTTGGCTTTCCCTGCCTTGATGACTGAAGCTTTGTTCAGATCTGGCCCCTGTAGTCAATGCCAGCATGTAGAGCCTGTGTTGTGTGTGAACCCTGCTCCATTGCATGTAATCAGCTGGAAATGCTCCCGTAATGGGAGCAGATTGCAGAGTTGAGTATCTGTAATGCTTTTAAGAATAAAGGGCAGCATATGCACTCAAACCAGACCTGGTTTTTTCCTCTCCTGCAGCTATTTATTTTGCCTCCTGCTTGGAGGGATTCTTTACTATAACATAACACACACGCCTGACCCTTCCTTTCTGCCTCTCGCTTCACAATGCAGGTGACAGAGCCCGCTGCCACCCCCCACCAGACATTGAAGAAATGCATTTCCACTGCCAGGGGCTATCAGTGAGGCTAGGGCTGCCCTCTTCCTCGTGGGGAATTTTAGCTTGGATGGATGCTTTCCTATTAGCAATGCCAACCGTGCCTTGTCCCTTTATAGCGGGAGCCTGCAAGCCCAGAGGTTAAATGTGTGGTTGTCATAATTCTTGTGCCAACCTGAAACAACCTCCTGAAATGAGGAGTGGGGGTTGGTAGGCTGGCTCTGAGAGAGAGAAATGAGCTCATCTTCTGCCTCTCACAGGCACCTCTCATCTGGTCCTTCGTGGGGCTCCTGTCACTTTGAAAGCTCATGCAGGTTTCCTGCTGCCTGCTCCTCACTACTCCCTGGATCTGAAGAGCCAGTGGCTCCTCTCTGTTCATGAAGAGGATGAGCTGCTTGGCCACGAGAGGATCAGTTGCTGCACGGCGTTGCTCCACTGGTTGAAATGCTGGCTTTTTCACAGCATGCTGCTAACCTTACGCTGGCTGAAGTGTTCGTGTTAGGCAATGAGGCTGTCAGCAATCCTTGTTCACAGCTATTGCTTCACCCTGAAAATGAGCTGGTAAAGCAGAAGCATTTGAGGGCTGGGAGCTTTGTCTTGTGCTGTGCAGAGGGCCAGGCACAGTCTGACAGCAAGGGGGCTGAAGCTGAGCATTTTCACCCAAATCCCAGTGCCAAAATGTCAGTAGCTCTGCCTTCACTCCTGGGTATCTTGAGAGCAAGTCTCTGGTAGCCTGAGCTGCAGCAGCTCTGGGGTTGCGTTGTGGTGGTGTGCAGTGGCAGCTGGGTTGTTTTCACATGTCCTGCCCTTGTTAAGGTCCCTGCTTTTCCCCATCCATCCACATCATGTTCTTGAACTCGTGATCCTGTGGGTTTTTTTACCAGGTTAGCCTGCCTTTGGCTCTAGTTTACCTGGTGGGATGTAGGGCAGGGGTTTGGCTTTGTCCTGGCAATGTTCAGCTCTGAATCTCGTGCTGCACACATGCAAAGCTGGTGTTACCAAATAATTGCCAAGTGCTAAAGAATAAATTCTGAGGCTTTCAAGACAGAAAGGCCTGAAACTTCTCATTCTGGTCCTGATGCTGTGGAAGGAAGGGAAGGTGAAATGGCCAAAGGTTTGTCTTGCTCCTCAGACTGTCCATGGCATCAGTGTCCCCGGTAGCTGCTTTTTCAGTTGTGCTCGCCATCAGCTTTGTCTTGCAGGTATTAACACGTTACTTCCATGTGTATTTCATTTAGTATAACAGGATTAAGGCTTTTAATGTCTGTCTTGTATATTTGGTCTCACAGTTTAACATGTTAGTAGTAGTGTGGACAGTACTACGGGGAATGTGAACCTTAAATGTGATGTTAGCCCTATCTGTAAATCAATAGCCCTGTAATTCCCATAGGTGGAACCATGTGCCTTTGCCCTTCTGCCTTGAAAGTAGCATCTTGCGCAGTGAGTTAGATGTGACCTGGGATTTCCGTGTGGTGGTGGCCATTGGAGAGGCACTGGTTTTGCTTGGAGGAAAAGAACCCAGGAGAATTTTCGGGGGAGGGGGGAAAATGCTTTTCAGGCTCCCCTCCAAGAGGCCGGATTGCTGTTAGCACATTGATGTGTAGGATGTGTGCAGGGGCTTGGGGTGCAGATACCACTTGAATAAGAGCACAAGCAGTGCTTGTGCAATCACTGAAGTGATCTCTGGAAAGTAAAGGGAAAAGAACCAAGTGGGGCAGTGGACAAAATCCAGTGGCAATCTCAGTGTAGGTGGATGCTCCATTTGTGTTTGGAGTGGAATGTCCATGCTCCTTGAGGGCTCAGTGGTCACCCCGATGCTGTCGTTCCTGGTGGGTGCATGTGGAGGTCCTTTGTTTCCACTGTTGTGCTTGTCAAAGACACATTCCCACCATCACCTTTCCCAAACACATGGATTCTCCTCTCTTGGGAAACTCCAGCACTGCAGCCCACTGCTGGGAGCTGGCTGGAGGAAGTGATGCGCTTTCTCAGGTCCCAGACCTACTCCTTTTGGCCAGCCTTTTGAAAGGAAGGGGACGCAGGTGCTTGTAGGAGTTCAGAAAGTCACTGTTGAAAGCTCACCTCAATTTTACGTTGACTGTAACATTACAGAGCTCTGCTGTGGCTTCTCCGTCCAGCCGGAGACCGAGCTGAGGTGGGGGGGTTGCAGTCCTGCTCTCTTCGGCTCCTGTAACTAACCCTGAATTCTCATGTTGGATGTGATGAGGGTATTTTGGTCTCACCCTCACTTAACTGTCCCTCTGCAAAAGTGGGGTGCCAGGAGCGTTTCCGTGCTGGTTCTCATTAAAAGTTTGCAGATGTGTAGTGAAGATTTGCTTAAAGCTGAAGCTCTCAAATACTTCTTCATAAGATCCTGAGCTAAACTTCATCTAAACCCATTGGAACAAAGTCCACTGGGAAGTGCAGGTTGATACTGCAGCTACTAGATGAGCTGTATGTGCCCCCTGCCATGAAGAGGGGTTGTATGCAAACAGACCTAGACATGAGAATTAAAGGGAGTTTTGTGGATACCGCTGTTGAAAACAGGTATCGCTCCCATGAAACTGCCTTGATGCACAAATGCAGCCACAAAATACATTGTCCCTATGGACATGTCCCGGAATCTGAAGTTGCTCTTAGGTGGGGACGCTACCTGTCGAAGGAGAATGTTCAATGCTGCAGCATAATGCTGTCAGCAGGCTTCCACTGAGCTTAGCTGTTAGGATTTGTTAGGTACCTGTGCAAAGGATCACAAGCACTGGGAAACTCTTATTGTTCATGTGCTTGAAAGGAATTTTGTGGAAAGAGCTGCCTGCAATTAGAGTGGGAAAAGCACCTTCAGCAGGCCCTGAATTAGGGTTGCAGTGTGTGTTGTGCGTGTCTTTACCTGTTTGCTCTACTTGGAAACGCAGTTGTCATTCCGGGGTAGATGGAGTGCCTGACTCAGCTGTGGCTGGTGCAGGCTGTGAGGAAAGAAGGTGTGTTTTGACAGTGTGAGATCTCGTATCGCTGCCTTGTGAATCCTGAGTGCCGACACAACATTGATCACCATCTCCATAGCTGTGAGATGGAGCCTTCAGCTGGTAACTCGAGTTATCCCACATGGACAGTGTCCTCCTGCAGAGCTGGGCCTGTGCTGCTCCTGTTGTGGTATGTTCTGTCAGTTCAGGAGGGATGCTCGCCAGTCGTCTCTGTCTCGGTTCAGCAGTTCAAGTGGCTGCACGTTTAATGCATGTGCCCCTTACCTTTGACTTTAACCTATGCCCTGTGTCTCAAGTATCCCGATTTCCTGGAATGGTGTGTCCATAATCCCAGGAGGATCAATCTGTCTGCTCTGGCGGTTTTGTTCTTTTCATGTTTGAGAACTGGATGCATTGCACAGATGTCCGTGATCCCAATGCTCTTTCCTTATAGGTGTTGCTTTCCTGCTCTTGTGTGTTCATTGCCAGGGAAATTGCTGCTTTGCAGCCCAGAACTAACAGCATCGCAGGGGTGATTTTTCACATACCACAGGCTCTGTCTGGAAAGAGAAGCGTAAAGCAGCTTGTAACTCCATGCTGGTGCTGGAACAGCAGGGCTCTGCTGTACTCTCCAGTGTGTTAACTCTTGTATGTGGGGTCAGCGGTCTCCCATTTCCTCTCATCCCAGACTTTCAAGCACAGCAGTGAGGACATGGTGAATTCCAGCAGCAGGAAACGTAGGCAGAAACACCTCATAGACGTTACTCAGCATTGCACCTTTTGCCCTGTAAATCCAGATGTGCTCTTTCATTTACCCCTAAGCATTCAAGCTCTGTATTCATTTTTCCATCAAGACCTACCCAGGTAACTTACTGTTTGCATGAAGGGTCTTTCCAGTCTTCCCCCGCCAGCTTTGGCAATGCATTGCTCTAACTTCCCTGTTCCTTTCAGTGTGAAAAGCTGGTTGAGATCTTCAGCTCTTCTGAGGCCTTGTGGGCTGTATGATCTATGGATACATCCTTGCTGACAGTTGTTCTTGCATGTGTTTTTGCCATATCTAGAGGCACTTGAGAAGCACATGTATTAGCTCAGATCATTCAGCTTCTTCCCTTTCATTTAAGCCTCTGAAGTTGCATTTTAGCCTTGGCAGTCAAGAAGAAAACCTTGCAAAGAAGAAATCATTGCAAAAAAGAGAGAGAAAAATCAAACCCAACAACCAAACTTCAACAACAAATCAAACCAAACCAATCTGTACCTCTCCCCTATGGCCCTATGGCTCTTAACAGCACTCTTCTGCATCAGGTAGAACGTAATGTCTGTGTTTGGTTGTAAAATGCTTGGCAACATCATCATGTTTGAAGTGCTAAATGTGAATGACTGTATTTTTCCAACAGCAAACTGGAGGCAGCAATGTTAGAGACTTTTATATACAGTAAATGCTTCCTGCCTAGGACTGGAATGTGAAGTGAGACTTCTGCATGCGTTTTAAATGCCTGCATTCCCTGCAGAACGTTATATCATTAGCCTCTATATTAAATGGCCACCCATATTTTCTACAGTTTGTCTGAGTTTGGTTTTGTGACTGATAATGGCAATGCCAAACTCTTCAGTGTGCTTTTAGAGCTGCAGTTAGAGGAGAACACTAACAAAGGCACAAAGGGCTTTTTTGTGCTCGGTTCTACAAGGAGTGGTGGTCACAACGAAGCTCCTGTTGAGCTTAGGTGCTGTGTGAACTCTTCAGGCCTGAGCAGAACAGACCAGGCAGATGCACACATTGTATGTTCCGTGGTTTGTTGTGTGGGAAACACTTGTGTTTGAAGGGAATGTGCTGAACAGAGAGGGAAGGAGGATGTGAAAGGCACAAGAGGATGATGGTGAGAACAAGCATCCAGGAAGAGGGCAGCCGAGGCGTTTGGGTGGGAGCAGCCATCCCAACCGACTGCTGTTTTTTCTATGTATAGCAAAGAAAAGTCTGGTCCGAAGATGAGTGTAGAAGCCATGTATCTATCACCATCCATCACCGCTTGGGCTTCCCTTGCAGCCTCTCTGCTAGCTGCAGTCTAACCGCGTTGCTCTCCAGGCTCTCTCCTGAAGCCTGCCAAAAGGGGCTGAGAAAGTACTGCTTGGGATGTAGCCACATGCTCCCTTGCCCCAGGAATCCTCGGCTTTAATCTGCCCCAGCCTTGCATCAGCAGTTTATTTTTGGAAGGGCTGTTCTATTATCTTGTGCTTGAGGCACGCAAGGAGAGGGGTCACAGCTCCGTTGTGAGCCCTGCTCCGTCCACCAAACCCCTTCCCATCAGTGAGGTGGGTGTGCTGCTCCTTTTCTCCCTCTGCAGAAGAATTGAAGCACGCTTTGTAGACCTAAAGCCTTGCACAGAGCCTGGGAGTTGTTTGCATTACCAGTCTATAAGCAGGAAATACCAAAAGGGGGTTGTGTTCCTTGCAGGGATCTAACAGTTGTATGGATATTAATAGCTGGGATGTGTGTATTGACTTGTGATGTCCTGCAGGCAATGGGCTAGGAGTTGATCTGCCTCCAGCCTCCGCTGCCCTTGTGACACTTTGTCTCTAAGGCATTGAACTAAGCCTACAAACATCTGGGACAAGTTCTCAGCTGCTTTAAACTTCCTTTGTGACCCTGGGCCAAGCCACTCACGTACGCTGGCTTCTGGTATCTGAACCAGGGATGGCACTAGTTTTGTGCTGTGTGTCTTTAGTCCTGGGTATGTAAATACAGAGGGTAGCAATGGCCTCTGCTGTCTGCTCTGCACAGGTGAGAGCACTGGTCCCTGAGGTCTCGGCGTGCTTCTGTAATCCGTGCAAGTGAGACTATAAATCAGCTTTAAAGCCTCACCATTTGACTTGAAAGCACGGAGTTGTTCTTTCAGTGGCTTGGCCTTTGCTCTAAGCCACTGCTTCAGATGATTCTGTGAGTAAAGTTACTACGGTCAGGAAGAAATAAATGGAAAAGCAGGAGGACAAATATGGTCTTGTTTAGAGGAAATGCTGGGTTTTATCGTGACCTAAAGCAATGTGCTTTATTCAGCAGGTTTTACAAACAGGAAGCTTTATTTAAAAAGCTCCAGCACTTGCTGAATCATGGAGCAAGAGAAAGCTGAGGGAGAATTAGCTTAAACGGAGCAGATTCTGCGATTTTCAGAGCTTTTCTTACGTCCTTAATGTTCTGTGTCAGTTCCCTCAGATCCATCATGGCCACGGTTAGAATACTGCTGTGGTGGAGCAAAAGGGAGATGAAATCCAGGTTATCATTTGAGGAGCTTGCTTTCGTAACAGAGACTGCTAATGTAAAACCACCCTCCCCGCCTTGATGTGAAGGGGTGGAAATGGAATTGGCTCCATCCCTTCCCTGAGCTTTATTGAGACTTGTATTTACAGCATTCGTTCTTCTGGGATCTGTTGTTCTGTTTAATCACAAACAGCCCCCAAATCACACTGTGCATAGATAGTATTTGGCTTTGTACTCTGCTTCTCTCAGTTCTGTATTTCCATTTGATAGATGGGAAAACTGAGGTCTGGAAGTAGGGTTTTCCCCAGGGCTATGCAGCACAGTGGGGAGTAAAGCCCTTGTGATTCCACAGTCATCATCTATGCCCTGGCTTGCCAGGCTCAGTGACTATCACACAGTGATCTGGTGTTAGGATTTCCTGGCATTTTGTTCTGCCTTGTCTATGTTTGCTGAAGGCAGAGTTCATAGTGCCCTGTTCTGAATTGCTTCCTGTCTGCCTTGTAAAATACGGGCAGCAGGTCTGTAAGTAGGTATTGTTAACATGAACTGATTCAGGCTTTGCCACTGCAGGATCTCACAGCACCATAAATAAGTGCTCATCTCGTTCTCATTTAATTTCTCATCTGCAAGCCATTGGAGATAATATATTCTAGGTGGAGATGCAGCCCCTGGCCTTGATGTGAGCATCTGTGTCTTAGCAGGAGGTTAGTGGCTTGAAGGGGAAACCCCTCTAAAGGGGATGGAGCCTGCCCAGCTGCTTCAGATGCCTCATTTCCCTGCAGGATTTCTGTGTCTCCATAAAAGCAGCTTGCTTGATTCTTAATGTAGCATTTTTATTGTTCTCTGTGTTGTGAAATGTGCTCACACTGAGACTCTTCATCAGAGGCTGTAGCGATAGGACAGGGGGTGATGGGTTTAAACTTAAACAAGGGAGATTCAGTCTGGATCTAAGGCAGAAGCTGTTCCCTGTGAGGGTGCTGAGGCGCTGGCCCAGGGTGATGGCCCAGAGAAGCTGTGGCTGCCCCATCCCTGGCAGTGCTCAAGGCCAGGTTGGACACAGGGGCTTGGAGCAAGCTGCTCTATGGAAGGGGTCCCTGCCCGTGGGAGCAGGGGTTGGAGCTGGAGGAGCTTGAAGGTCCTTTCCATCCCAAACCAGTTTGGTTTGTGTTGCACACTGTTCCCATAAGAGCTCCCAAAGTGGGGCTGGATGAACAGGGCTCCACGTACCCATGAGCCTGACATCTCAAAGCCTTGCTGAGTTGTTCCTGTTGACTTAAACCTCTCTCAATCTCCTTGTCTGGCCTGGTAAGACCTGACAGACCCCTCACTTCCAATAAATGTTGTTTGAAGCCCAGAGTTCTTGCCTCCTCTCCAGAGTGATCTGAGGGGGTTTTCCTAATAGCTTAGACTAGAGCCTGGGCTTTGTTTGCAGTAGTTCTGCCACAGTTCCTACCGAGATGTCATTCAAATCAGATAGACCAGGCATTGCAGACAGTGCCCCGAGGGACCTGCAGGGCCTTTCAGAAGGGACATTCCAGTGTTTTCCCAACTCCTGGTTTCTGCAGACCATAGCAGAGTTATTTTCTGGTGTTTAGCTCTAAGTCGGGATCTTCCTAGTCTGTCACTTTGATGCTGTGCATTGCATCAATACAATTGGGATGGAAGCTTTGGTTTCTGTGAACTGGGGAGGCTGTGGCCTTCCTGGCGGAGCTGGGGAGGAAGAGGAGGGAACAGACTGCCATACTTCAGTGCCGCCCTCATCTCAGTATAAATAGTTCTGTTCTTGGATCCGTTCCCTCTGAACTTCTGGGTCATTTGACCTTTGTTTGATAAAAGCTTGCTGTATTTGTGGCACGGAAAGGGCAGAGGGGAGGGAAGGACGCAGCAGATTGTTTCGGTTTAGTTAATACCGGTTTCTGCAGCGCCCGGCACTTGCTGTGGAACCAGTCCCATCCTGAGCTCCAGTTTCTCTCCTGCTCCGAGTGCCTTGACTGAACCTTGCTTTTACTCTAAAGCATTAACCTGGAACTTTCTCAGGAAGCTCATGGAAGCGTGTTCTTTATGGAATTGTGTTTTCCCACAGAGAGCCGCTGATGGGGACGCGTACCCTGTGCTCCAGTCCCCAGCCCTGCTGCCAGAACAAATGACTTGGTTTATGCCCATAGCACCACTAACTTGGGTTTTCCTTCATAACTTCAGCTGAAAGCAATACTTGTCTTAAATGCTGCTGGTTTTTCATATGTGCACCCTGAAGCTTTTTGAGCTCAGCATCAAAACGCAGCTCTGTTTAGGATGTGAAACCACTGAACTCTGGTCTCAGGTTAGCAGCCTGTGCAAGGGGATGTGCAGGTGCAGCATTTAAACTGCTCCAGACTATGCACAAGTCTTTCTGGCACTGGTTTTAACCATTAATCACCACTTTAAATCCAGCAATAAATTATTTGGGCAACCACACTGCGGGAACCCACTGCCAAGAACAAACCAGATCCTGAGAATTACTCAGATCCCCTTCGTACCTCAGGACTGTTGCTGCTGGATGGGGAAGGGCTCCTCCTGCACTCAGTCTGCTTGGTTCTTTGGGTGCATATCTTCTGGATGTAGTCAAAGCCAGCATCCTGCAAATGATGTTAGTAGCGGTTGAAATGCATTGCATGCATGTGTTGGTTTGCTCTTTGCTTCTGAAGTGAGTGGTGGTGGATGGGAATGCTGCCGGATAAGCAGCCTGATCTGTTGCAAATGGGATTTTGTGGCTCACTTGCCTGTCCTCTTGGATAACGTTTCCCCTCAGCTGCCTCTCCTCTAGTGGAGCTTGTGTCTGTCTCAGGGCTGCAAAGCCTTTTCTAATGCTCTGCTGGATCAGGAGTCACTCAGGAGGGGTTGAGGCTTTCCATTTCAGAGTGTGCTTCTGAATCCCACCTGAAACATGCTTCGTTTCCTCCTCAGTTTCCACTTGGTCTGCATGAGCTTCCCGTTGGTTTGGTGCTTTTCCTGCTGCTTCTGCACGCTGGGGTGGTGTGTTGTTTCTGGCTGGGAGTCCTCTAGTTAATGACTGTTAGGAAACCTGGTTACTGCTCGGGCTGCCTTTGCATCCTACAATGAGTCGTGGCAGTTACACGCTGGGAAGGAAATGAAATGATNTTGGTTTGGTGCTTTTCCTGCTGCTTCTGCACGCTGGGGTGGTGTGTTGTTTCTGGCTGGGAGTCCTCTAGTTAATGACTGTTAGGAAACCTGGTTACTGCTCGGGCTGCCTTTGCATCCTACAATGAGTCGTGGCAGTTACACGCTGGGAAGGAAATGGTCAGGAAAGGCCTAATTCATAAAGAGCAACAGTTGACTTTATTTTAAACCAATTAAATGGGGGATTAGAGAATGCTGGTGAGTTCTACCCCTAGTTAAAGAAAACAGCTCAGGCAAATGTACGGTATTAGCACAAGCATGATTGTCCAGGCTTAGAATAAATCCTGTATAACTCCTGACAGTATTAACATGGGCCAGCATCCAGGGAAGGTGGGTTGACAAAGAGGTGAATGGTTTCAATTTGCTTATAAGAGCATCTTGATGTGTGTTCACATGCCCGTTCTGGGAGAGGATGGTAGCACTGTGAGGAGTGGCAGCAGAAGCCCAACTCCTTTCACAGCAAGCTCAAGAGCAGCGCCTGCTCCTTACACATGTGTTTCTCCCCTGGTTTAAATAGACCATCTTGCAGGGGTTAGAGGGAAGATTAATGCTCTACAGGGTTAATCCTTAAATCCTTGGTGTTCAACTTCTGAACAAGGGAGGGAAGTGAACAGTATCCTTGGACCTCAGAGACCACCTACTCTTTCATATCGACTGCAGCAGCTGTCAGATGGAAGTGATTTCAGGACAGGAAGAAGTCTGCCTGGAATCACACTGGTGACGCAGAGCAGGCTCTGTACCCCAAAGTCTTGGACTTCCACTCCTAGTGACTCCTGCCATGGAGGGACAAGGCTTCCCAGGCCCATCAGAGTTCTTCAGAGGGGGGTGAACTAGCAGTGGGTTGATGGTTTACTGTCTCTTGTGGTTGAATTTAATAGACACATGTTCCTCTGAAGATGCTTTTTGGCAAGCACATGTATGGCTGAAAGATGGTCTAGGAGCAGGAGAACATCCCTGATTTAAAACCAGGATGGTCTCATTGAAGCACAGAGTAGTGGATTCCTGTACCAGTTGTGTGCTTTGTGCCACTAACCCCTCTGCTTGGCACAGTGCTCTCTGCTGTCTGTACTCTCTATTACTGCTCTTAACCACAGCTGTCCGGCCCCTTGTTTGCTTCCAGATAACCAACTTGGTGTGAAATCTCTGCTCAAACTTGTCCTTGACAGCTGTCCATGCGTTTGGTGTATGCCTAAGTGTTCCCTATACGTTTTCTGTCTTGCAGCATCTGGAGAGGGCCAAATGTGAACTGCGTTGACAGTACTGGATACACTCCACTGCACCATGCTGCTTTGAATGGTCATAAGTGAGTCATCTTATAATGCCTTTGATTTAGGGGATACTATGTGCTTTACAAGCTATGGTTTCTGTGTAATTCGTTCACCTAATGAATGTAATTCATTCTAATGCTGTTGCCACTAAAAATGTGGCAGTGGTGCAGCACTACACCATCTTGAGGACAAGAAGTGAAGAACATCAGTGCAGTGAAGCTGTAAAGGCATTGCCTGCTGTACAGTATGATCATACATCTCTTAAAATTGGGCAAAACACTGAAGTTTTCAACCACACTTTTATTTACAGAAAATGTGGATAAGGTATAACAACGTATTAAAGGTGGCTTCTCCAGTAACAGTCCTCTGCAGCCTCTCTGGTGTCCAGTGTGTTGCTGTGCCTGCAACACTTCAAGTTTGCTTTCAAGTATATAACATTTTGAAGTAACTCCAGCCTTCAGCGTGGTAAATCTTGTGGTGTTCATTGCTGCTGAAGACACTGGGATGTTGAATAGCATTAGAACCTTTGTCTTCATTGTTCTGGTGCAATTCACTTTTCACCAGAGTGGCTTGTGGATGACCTCAGTCCCTGTTCAGCTCCATTAGTATGAAGGTAACACAGATCTTCCCTGAGCTCATCTCAGCAGTCTTTCATTTTCCTTGGGCAGCATTTAATAGGAATGCTTTAAAAACACATTTCAAGGGCATTTCTGAACCACTCCCATTCAGATTAACCCAAAAGTGCAGCACTTGCTGCAGAAGCTGTGGAACAAGGACTGAGTATCTTATGGGCTGAAGTTCCCTTCTCTTGCAGGGACGTTGTGGAAGTTCTGCTGCGGAATGATGCACTAACCAACGTAGCAGACTGCAAAGGCTGTTACCCTCTTCACCTGGCTGCTTGGAAAGGAGATGCAGACATAGTGAAGCTCCTCATCCACCAAGGACCTTCACATACCAAAGTGAATGAGCAGGTCTGTGTGGTTTACTCTAATACACTATTGAATTGCTTTTCTTGGATGGAGAGAGACTACTGCAGCTGACTCCTGGCCCTTCTCAAAGGAGTAGCAATGGTTATAAAGTCCTACTTGCTAGCGGGATAAGAAGGGCACTGCCTAAAGCAATACCTCCAGTTATCAGAGAATCATAGAATCATAGAATAGTTCGGGTTGGAAAGGACCTTAAGATCATCCAGTTCCAACCCCCCTGCCATAAGCAAGGACACCCCACACTAAACCATGGCACCCAAGGCTTCATCCAATCTGGCCTTGAACACTGCCAGGGATGGAGCACTCCCAACATCCCTGGGCAACCCATTCCAGTGCCTCAGCACCCTCACAGGAAAGAATTTCTTCCTTAGATCCAATCTAAACCTCTCCTGCTTAAGTTTGAACCCGTTCCCCCTTGTCCTGTCACTGCAGTCCCTAATGAAGAGCCCCTCCGCAGCATCCCTATAGGCCCCCTTCAGACACTGGAAGTATCTGAGTTAGTGGTTGAATGAGTAAGGAATATATGTTTATAAAGGGATAGAAAAGTATGAGAACCACTCAGCACCTAGGAAGTGGTCTCCTGCTTTCGTGCTGGGCTTCTGAAACTAACTCACATTTCCTTTCAGTTGCTGGATAGCAGAGAAGATTTCAGTCCTATCAAAAGATACATCGGCTCCCTTCTTTGGGAACTAATCAAAGCAGCTTTGTTTAGTCTTTGTTTGGCCATGCTCTCTTAGCTACTCTCCTGGCTTGTCTCTAGCACTTGCTCCACTGAACTAATTTGAAGTTGCAAGATAACTGTAACCCTGCTTGCCCCCAGGTTAGTCCCTAGCTTAACCTTAGGAAATTGTTTCACAGTCAGGCAAGACAATGTGGTGGATTCCTTCCCTTTGTCAAGGTGATGGGTTTGGTCTGGGATGCAGAGGGATTGATTGGTATGAGACAGCTGTTCTGTACAGTGGCTGCTGTGCCCATGTTGGGGATCTGGCTCCGTGTAACTTCCCTGTGGATGTCCGCAGGTATCTTTCAGTAGGGAACTTCTGGAAAGCTACTGCTGGAAGATCCAAATATTGCTCTTGTTGAAGAGTTTTAGATAGGAGCTGGTTTACTGAGTGAGGCCAACTGAGCAGTGTTACTGAGCCACTTGTGGCTGAGGGAGCTTGGGCAGACATGCAGTAAACATCCAAATCAGATGATTAAAGCTACCATAGCCCTTGGTTGTCCTGTCCCTGAGGCAGGAATGTCTAATGTCCCTGTGAATCAACTCCTAAACCCCTCAGGTTTTCATCCAGGAGGAGAGGAGTAAAACAGAGTAAGTTTGTCTGCCTTAGTAGTACAAGGCTAAGTATGCTCAGAAGATAATTTCCAAGTAGGTCTGATACTCAGGGCTCAAATTTAGGAAAATCAAAGTCCAGATGAGCAGCTGGTAACTGTGCTGTTTCATTTTGATGTAAGGTGGATACTTTTCAGACACTGAGGAGCAAAATCTCCCTTTGGAGTTGTGTTTAGGAGTCCTAATATTGCTCCCAGCCACACTTTGTGGCAACCAGAGAACCACGCTTAAGTTTTCCTAAGTTCTGTTCCTTGGTATAAGGTGGCTAACTTGATGCATTGGGCTGCTCCAGGGCTGAACCGTTGCTTCTGAAGCATCAAGAAATGAGTGATACAGTGGTAATGCTATTCACTACCATTCCTCTATTGGAATTAAAAAAAGGGGTGTGTTTAATGTCTGTGGCTAGGCTTCCACTTTGGGGCTGTGGTTAATCATGTCTTCAGGCACAGCTGCAGGCTTTCAGTCTGTTCAAATGGATTTGAGATGTGTAGTTAGCTGTTTGCAATCCATCTGATAAGAACTGACTGAGGGCCATGACTGTAAACTCTTCTGCTCTGAGTAGAACAGGTATCAGGCAAACCTTTGCAAAAGATTAAAAGCTTTAGTAGTGGAATCCTTCCAGGTAATATTTCATTAACGTCTGATTAGTAGGAACCTTTCTAAATGAGAAAAGTCAGCTGAGTAGCTCGTGCTGCTTGTGTTTGAAGGCTTGTCAATGAAATGCACAGTGGTTCAAGTTACAGGAATCAGCAGCTGGAATGGCTTCTGCTGGTAATAGCTTTGACTGGAACAAGATGCTGTGTTCTGTCATTTCCACCCCTTGGGAGGCACCCATTGCTTTGTTGCTTTATCTCACCCATTTCATTATCACATTTTTTGTTTTCTTTTTCCTCTTCCTTTTTGTAGAATGCTCTTGAGATCAAAGAACTCAAAAAGTACGGCCCCTTTGACCCATATATCAATGCCAAGGTGTGTACTTTGCTGTCAGCATTTCACTACATCATTACTCCAAGCTGCAGTCGTGTGCTTCCAGGTGCAATGTCATCCAGTTGCGGTTAATACCTGTTCACTTTGCAGCAGCTTGGGAAAAATATGACAATTTATTTACTGTGGGTTTCTTTCTTCAAAGCAGTTATAGAAACATAATTTAAGGGAAGCTTTTCCTTACTTTTCCTGGGGGCTCCTTCAGTGCTTAGCCTTGTAGGACTCACGGTGATGGTCAGTTTGCTTGATTGGGCTGGATGACTTCCAAAAGGTAATGTTATTTCCATTAAAAATGCTTTAGGTTTTGTTTCGTGTGCTAATGTTGCTGATAAATGCAAAGAGATGGATTTATTTCCTGCTTAAACATGGATGTGTTTTCTCTGTGTGCTGGTTAGAGTGGATTTTCCTGCCTTTCCTCCTACAAAGTGCTGTATTTGTTGTTTGAATGGACAGTTAACTCTGGTGGTGGGGAGAAGGGAAGGCAGTAATGTTCATGCCTCCCTTCCCAAGTCCTTCATGTCCTGCTTATTGCATCAGTCTCTCTTTTCTGAATGTTAAGTCTGTTGTGTTGTCTGACCCCTCAGCCCTGGTCTTCTGTTCCTGTTTTCTTGCCTAGTTTGCTCGTCTTGCTTTTAGTTGATTTTGAGCTACACAAAGGCCATGACATCAGCACTTCAGTGCACTGAGGCTGAGCAGTTGAGGAAGCAGATTAAGAGAGTTCCTGGTGGTGTCTTCTCAGACACCATTATTCATTGTTATTTATAGTGAAGCTGTAGGCCAGTGGTGGCAGAAGAGTCGCTGATTTACCCTGAGGTACTTCTGCTGTAAGCCACCACCTCACGGCTGTTCCCAGGTAGTTATTTGGGATCCAGCCATCCATGGCACATTAAACTCTCAGAGTTTAGTTAGCACTTTCACTCTGCTCTATCTGCAGTGCCTTACAAACGCATATCCGAGTTCCTGAGCTTGCTCACTACTGGGAATTGGGTTTGGGTTTGCAGACCTGTGTTTCAGGATACTCCAGTGCGTATCTCTGAAGCACAAATGCATCTACGTGTGCCTCAGTGATTTCTACAGAAACCCAGATGGGAATTCTTCCAGCAGTGAATGTCCTCTGTGGAAGGATCACAGCTGAGCAGTTCAGTTGCCTCAGAGGAACTGTCTGAATCATTGTCAGTAACAGAGTAAAATCTTCTGCACTCCAGCACTAAAATGGTCAATGAATGAAGTGCGCAGTGAGCTTACCCTCTGGTGGAGTTCTTGCTGTGTATTCCAATTTGGGCTTTATATTTTTGGCAAGTGCCTTATTTTAAGCTTCCCAGTTCACTTCCAGAGGTGGCTGTGGTGCTTTTAGAGGAGGGC
The DNA here is from genome assembly GCA_002631895.1 of Agapornis roseicollis. NCBI lineage: Eukaryota > Metazoa > Chordata > Aves > Psittaciformes > Psittacidae > Agapornis > Agapornis roseicollis. The sequence goes on along the minus strand of NDXB01012960.1, from coordinate 143,074 downwards.
AATGTGGGTTTGAGATCTGTGCCTTGGTTTTAAGGATAGAGATGATTTCTATACAATCTGTTAGGTTCATCACAAGTTCTGACCAGCTTTCCACCAGGTTCTCCCCAGGGTTGATGAAGAGCGTGTGGAATCTTATGTCCTGCAAACCTTGATGCTTTCTCGATAGCCTGGCTGCAGGTGAGAGAAGCACAAAAGCCCAGGTGTAAAGTGTGAGTGGCATTCCTTAGTTGGTGCTTTCAGCTTCTCCGCTCCGATGCAGAATGGGATATCATGCAGGAACAACTGAGAGATGTTTCATCTTTCCAAACATTTTGGGATATTTAGGAGAGGGAGGAAGCATTTCTATAAGGCTGGACTACAATCTAATACCCTGTTGAGGAAGAGATAAGAAAGCCAGAAGCTTCTTGCTTTCCTAGCTAAAGCAATAGCTAAACTTCTTTTTATGTCCCTTTTAAACATCTTAGGTCAATTGGAGGCCCCTGCAATATGTCTGTTCCAGGACTTCTGAGAAGCAAATGATAGAAGCAAAGGAGATGGAGCAGCAGCTTTGCTTCAGTACCTCCTGCTACCTTGAATTTAGCTCTTTAATTTGTATGAAGGAACCAGCCATTTGAGCAGAGCCGGCATAGAAAAGGCTGTCACACGGCTCAGCTTTGGGCACTGCACAAACTACCTTTGTCTTTTGTAATTGGAAGCAAATGAATCCTGCAGATTGGGTTTAAGGTGCTGTAAAGGGAGGAGGCCTGTTCATTCTTCCTCTGCTCCTGGCAGTGCTGTGTGGGATACCCATGGAGAGCACATGCTGCAAAAGGAGGGAAGGAGCTGGTCCAAGCCTTTTGTTTGTGCCTGTGGTGGTGATGTCCTTTAGGTGTTAGTTACCTCCTGGTGAGGTTTGGATTTTGCTTAACGTGTTTTCTCTTTTATGCTGGTGAGACATGGCTGTTCTGTGCTTTAGGATCAGATGTGCCACTGGGGCAGCAAAGTAGGTTCGTAATAGGGCAAGGCTCTGTTAGATGTGTATACACTGACATAAGACCTCCACAGGGATCCTAGCTTGGATGGGACTGAAGAGTCCTATGGCCTCTTTCCCCACCCCTGAGGCCGGATCATATCTACCTAAACCACTGCTGACCAGTGTTTGCTTAGCAGCTTCTCAAAACCCTTGGAGAGGGACAGCTCTATAGTCTCCCTTGGCAGTTTATTCAACCATTCACATCTCTGTAGGTTAGAAAGGTAGAAACCTTTCCCTTATTTAAACCCAGTCACCCCTGCTTCAGTCAAACCTCTCTTATGGTGCATTAGGAACAGCAGTGCAGACAGATACACTTTAAGTGGTTGTAGATTCTCCATATTAGCATCTGATGAGGAGTATCAGGCCTATGGTATGTAATATTCAGTTACCAGGGCTTGAAAAATTTGATGAAGCCCATATGAAAGCAGAGGCATTCCTTTTGTGTTCCCATTTTGTGGTCTGTAGGGAGGCATCTTATGAGCCTGGCCCTGGCTCCCAGCTCTGAGCTGGGGGGAGATGTGAGGCTTCCTGCACGAATGCAGCCCCTGGGCCCTCTTGAGTGCTCTCTTCTTGTAAGAAGGTTTGAAATCTGAAGCCGTTTGCCTTGTGGCTGTCTGGGAAGGAAGTTTCTTTGTCCATCTCCCATAAATATGCATGTCTGAGAGCTCCTGTACTGTTCAGGCTCCGCTCTGGTTTGTGCTCGCAGAGGTGATGTGGAGGGAGGCACATCCCTTGCCTGATCAGCTCTAGTATTTGTGGCTGCTCAAAACTCCCCCAGCATGGAGGCAGTAAGGACTTAGGCTGTAGTGGGGGTTTCCAGTCACAGTCTGTGGTGGGGGGGGGACCTGCCTGAATGATTCAGGGGATTTTACCACCTATGGGGCTCTGCTGCAGGAGGAAGGTCTGGGGATCTCACCCTGAGCCTCAGAGCCCTGGTCTGCTTAGGGAAGATCAGGCTAAATTGCAGTGAAGATGGGGGAAGCCTCCAACAGTTGTTGTTGAAGGATGTTATGTTCCATTCCTGAGCCACCAGGCTTTAAAGCACGCTTGAGGGATACGGTCTCTGTGCCAGGGAGGGATGAGAGGGGAAATCCCTGGTAGCCAGGGCTATGTGGCATAGGCAGTGCATGTCCCCCATGGCTCTCTGCAGACACCCACTGCTCCAGAGGGACTGGGGTTATCTCCTGCTGCAGGAATTGGTACTGAGCCTCCTTTATGCTATGGGGCAGGCTGAGTTCCTTGGTCTTGTGCTGTGGGCTCACTGATACCCAGGTTCCCTTCCCTGTCAGTTAATACGTGATTTACCAACCTTCAATGCCTCGAGAGCAGCAGATTAAACGGATTGATAGGTGTGATCTCTGTAGCTGTCTATTCTCTCCCCTTCTCACTCCATATGTATATTTTATGTGCAGACTTCTTTATTCTACAGTAACTTCTGTCCACTTATGTGTGCCTTCCTTCATCATGGCTGCCTCTGCCACTCCAAGTATAGAGTCTGTTGTTTGACTTTGACCTTCTGTGCTAACAGTGATGCTGTGCTTTCCTTGCCTTCCTAAATATCTCCCTCCTGCATGTGGCTGATGCTGCTTCCTGCCTCCTTAGGCTTTGCTTTTACACAAGCTGCAGCTGCACAGAGCCTCTCCAGAGCTCCTCACTTCCCTTCTGCTTCTCACGTGGCTGAAAAATGATGCACATACAAACAAAACCCCAAAGGAGTGGGGGTTTGCATGCGTGACTCCTGTAATCCTTAGAATGACTCACCATGGTGATAAGATTAAAGTACCTGTACAAGAGAGTAAGTTCTGCAGTGTGTGGTTGTGAAGTGGTGCAAAATACTGACTGTTCCTACAAGCTGGTATCCAAGAAAGTGCATGTGAAAGCCAAAAGGAAGGTCCTTGTGATCAAATTTGGTCTCTAAAATCGTACCTATCACTCCTTTAAGACAAGTCTGTTCTCTGGCTTTGTTTTTGGTTTTCAATAGGAATTATTCTTCCTATATAGGAACTCAAATGACAAATTCAACTGTGATTCCTTCAGCTAAAGTTGAAGTGTGTAACAGTTTGTACTAAAGTCTTTTTGGGGTCGAATTGTTAGATAAATACTTGTTTCTAGAGTCCTAAACCAGAATCCCTTTGTGTATAACAGTAAACCAAGCAAACCAAGTAAACCAACCAGTAAACCAAGACACTTGAGGTGAATTTAAGAAAGGGTTTTCTTAAACCTAGCAACATTCTGATTTTGCACCTGCAAGTGCAGTGGGTTGGGATGCTCGTCTCCCAATGCTTTGCATTGCTGATCTTTACCCTGCCGAATGCTGCATGCTTTGGTTGGATCTGGCTTTCACCGTGGAGGTGTCCTCCTCTTGCTTGGACATCTCTTCCCCCAGCTGAACGGAGACCGTGGTTTCTTAGTGGAATGATCTGATTGCACTGCTTTAGTTCACAAACTGCATGTAACTTAATGCATCCGTTCTTGTGAGCTTTGGAATTGCAAAGGTGGAATGATTGTTATAATCAGGATAAGTAGGATTTGAAACAATTGAAGTTTAAATCTAAAATGATGACAGTTAAGCTACAGCAGATAGAACTCATGCTGCACTTTGCTTATCATGCATTGCAGCCTTCTGTTTTTGTGGCATCTCCAAGTGTGGGATGCTACCAACAGATAACAGACTGTCTTTCCCAAGTGCTAGCAGGATTAATGGGAATCCAGATCCAGCTCAACAATCCCTTCCTTTAACCTTAGCATGGTCCCTTGATTTTGACCTCAGTGCTTTGGAAGCAGGCTGTTGCACATAGAGCACCTATTTCCCATAGAGCAGATACCTGGGTAAAGCTTACTGTTCTGGATGGTTTTGAAGCTTTCCCTGGGTGGTTGGTTGATGAGTTCATGAGGGGATGTCTGTGCCTGGTAAATGGCTACTGAGATGGTGAAAAGCTCCCTCCAGGCTGTTTCAGACCGGGCTCTCTGCTTCCCAGCTGCCTTTTTGGTCTTGGTTTTGCATTTAAACTTCAATGGTTTGAGCGAGGCATGAGGCAGCTCTGTAATGCCCTGTTCTGATGCACTGGCATTTGTGACCCCCCAGAACAACGACAACGAGACGGCACTGCACTGTGCTGCACAGTACGGCCACACAGAGGTGGTGAAGGTCCTTCTGGAGGAGCTGACTGACCCCACCATGCGCAATAACAAGTTTGAGACTCCCCTGGACCTGGCTGCACTCTACGGGAGGCTGGAAGTTGTGAAGATGCTCTTGAATGCTCACCCCAATCTCTTAAGCTGCAACACTAAGAAACACACTCCTCTGCACTTGGCAGCTAGGAATGGTCACAAAACTGTAGTCCATGTCCTCCTGGATGCTGGCATGGATAGCAACTATCAGGTATCTGGTGTGTGGAGGGCTGCTCTGATAGCTGGGGGATGGAGAATCCCTGTGGTTACCATACAGAGAGCTCCACCTTACCCTCTTCACAGAGGGATCCTTTATGAAAGATAAGCAGTAGCTTTGTTTGTTTGCCTCTGGGCTGTTTGTTCAGCTCTTAGTTGCTCTGAGAAGCTGCTCAGAGGGGTTCTGGTGCTGTGCATGCTTCTTGCCTGCTTGGTTGTTGGATAAAGTTCCCCAGACACATGGCAGGGGAGAAAAGAAGCTGAAGATGTACTGTCCTGCAATACCGTGGGCTCTTGATAGTGATGGAGGCAAACTGTGTCTCTTCCTATCAAGCCATTTGTGAATATGCTGGTTTTGCAGTTGTAGCTTGTATGGGGTGGTCTTGTCTTTCTTTTCCAGGACACGACCTCTCCCTAAGCTGTACAAAGTCCTTTCTTGGTCTTTAACCTGGGCCTGCATGTCTCTGAAGAGACCATCCCCATTTTCCATTCCAAATTCTCAGCATTGTAGTAAGGTTGATAGCCTGTCCTCGGGTATAGATGTTGTTGCCCATGCTTTGTATATGATGGCATATATTTATTGCTTCTGTAACCTTCTAAAACATGCCTCCATCCCCATTCCCAGTCTGGCTTCATGCTATTTTTCCATTTAATTTGCAGACTGAAAAAGGCAGTGCTTTGCACGAAGCTGCTTTGTTTGGCAAGACAGATGTGGTACAAATATTGCTGGCTGCAGGTGAGAGACTGATCCCCTTTTGAAGCAATAGCGTGGTGATGCTTTCACCTGGGACTTGAGGAAACCCCATTATAATGGCAGCATGTTTCTCCCACCAGCTACCAGAGTTCCTTGGAGAGGGCTATAGAAGTTCTCTCTCAGTGTTTGGCTTCAGGTCTGCCTCTCTAGAGCACTTTTTAGCTCCCCCAGTGATGATCACAAGTGTAAGACCTGACTTAACATGAAGACATGATTTTGCACATAGTTAGAAGATATTCTTGCTTTTGCCTTCTCTACACCTCTTGCCATAGGTATTGATGTGAACATAAAGGATAACAGAGGACTGACAGCTCTGGATATTGTGAGGGAGCTTCCCTCTCAGAAAAGCCAACACATAGCAGCTCTTATTGAAGGTAAGTGATGTAGCTGTGCGTGGGGGGAAGTTTGGGGTGCTGACTGTGCTAGTGCACATACAGGATTCTGTTCTGTAGTCCTGGAAGATGCTGGAAGCAAAGCAGCTTCAGGCTAGGTCCCTCAACGAGAATCTTACAGGTGCAGGAATGAATGAGGCTTCAATGTTCAGGTGAATTGTCTCCAGAGCAAACACTTGCAGGGGGATGTTTGGGTGGGCTTTAGGGGATTGGCTCCTTTGCTGAAGGAGCTGCCATAGCTTTTACAATTCCAATGGCTTAATTGAGGTTTGTTTAACTTCAGAAATTATTGAAAATTAAAGAGAGCCTAAATCTGCTTGCAGAAAGTGAAGGCAATAGCTTTAGAAATGGGTTTAGATTAGCTGTCCCTTCATGTGGCTATGTAGGCAAATAGTTGTCCACAGATCTTAAATTCTCCTCCTCACTTCATGCTGAAGTTTGGGCATGGATTTTTCACAGATGAGATTTACAGAAAAGGCCTTGATTACTTGTGGCTTATTAAGGAGCTTGGCCCATTGTGACTGCTCATGTTAGGGAATGAAATGGGGCACTTAGCTAAATTCATACCTTGTAATTATGCTGTCTCAGTTTCCTCTCAGCTGTGGGGAGAGAGATCAGAAGTGTATGCAACTGGTGTGCATTATTCATGCGTTTCATTTGAGAGCTTTACAGGTTCAAAGCACTTTGCAGACTTCTAATTAAGCTTTGCCTGTGAGGCTGGTGGGTATTATCTCTGTCCTGAAATAGCAGGCAAGAAATGGGCTTTATGACTGAAGTTCTTGCAGGTCAATGCTGTTAGTTTGCTCCTGTGAGCTGGCTGTGTGAAGCGGTGCTGGCTGACTGTGCATTTAGGTTTAGTGTTTCTGCCTTTGCCTGTGATTTGGATCGTGGCTAGAGTTGGTTTCTCTCTTATGACTCCAGAAAACCAGACTACATCTCAGGTTAGTGGTGTAAGCTTGTGTCTACAACATGAAGTAATCTGCTCCTGATGCTGTGTCCATGCAGGGGCTTTGCAGCTTCCTGATTAAAGCCTCCTGTAAAAGTTCAAAGACCCATCCTTAATCTTCTGTGTGTGATTAAAGAGGTCTCCTGCTTCTATTCTGGGATCTGAGCTGCAAGGTTTAATAATGGGTTATTTTTTTGAGAGTTCATAAACTGACAATTGGCCTTCCATGCACAAGGGAGGGGGTAGCATATGCTGAAGTGGATGTAAAACTGGACTGACACAAACTGACCCTGTCCTCCCACCTCGCTGCAGATTACACCATCGGGAAGAAAAGTGCCAAAGCTGCAGAGAAGACTGTTCAAGCACCACTTGTTCCCCCCACTGATCCTGCGGGCCGGGTATCTCAGGGTAGGCTTCATACCACAATGGTCGCTAGCACCCTTCTTCTTCAAGTGCTGCCTTTCCAGGGGCAGAAGCCCTGAGTGATGTCTGTGTCTCTCCTCCTCTCCCAGGTGATGTGGAGAAAGCAGTTACAGAACTGATCATAGACTTTGATGTGAACCCAGAAGAGGAGAGCCCATATGAAGCTTTGTACAATGCAACGTCCTGCCACTCCCTGGACAGCCTTGCCAGTGGGAGATCCTCAGATCGGGAGTCTCTGAATAAGGAACCTGAATCAACTGGTCTCAAAGCAGCAGGAGTCAGGCCTGTACGTAGCTATGTGTGCTCCTCCCTGCTTGCCTTAGGATAGGCAACTTGCCTTCAATTTCATGACTTTGCAAAGGCTCTCAATCCCCCAGCTTGAGGAAGTCTTTAAACCCATCCTTGACATTGATTGCAGCAGGCAGGTACCTCTCCTTTTCACTGGCCTCTTCACATAACCTCTCTTATATTGCCTAAAATAGCTGCTGCTTTGTGCTGGTTTTCACCTCATGTTGAATCCGTCTGTTTTCTGGCTGTTGAATTTGGGTGCCAGTAGATTTGGGGTGTTGGGACGTTACACTTAGCTGAAGGGCTGGCTTGTGTAGAAGAATGCTTCAGAAACAGGCGGGCAGCATTTTTCTCATCTCTCTTGCTCTCTGCTTTGCCCAAGAGAAGACTCAAGAAATTAAGAATGTCCCATTGGAATCTAGTTGGCAGTGGAACCTTTTATTTTGGGGGGGTGTATTACTTGCAGAGATCTGTAGAGGGTACCCAAGGCTTTACAAAGCAATGCAAAGTTCCTGGAACTGTCTACAGTCTTCCTTACCTTCTGTTATTTGCTTTTGCAGCCCCGTTAGCAACCAGTGCCTATGGGGCAGATGCTGGCCTGGCAGCGTGCTGTGTCAGCTTCAGGGCTGCTTTTCTGCTTAGTTTTGCAAAGCCTGCTCTGTGGATGCAGTTCTGGACAAAAGGCAAAGAACAATGAAAGTGCTGCTCATACAGACCCCATGATTCCTCTCGCTCTGCAGAGGGGCAGCTTTTTTCCTGTACTGTTAGCAAATATAGTAGAAATGAAACAAAAGCTCCAGAAGCCTGACATTTCAAACAGCTCTCTCTAGAATGGGCAGTACACTATCCTGTTACTGAGGCTTGGTGGTTTACATCCACCCATGCACTGTCCTGTCTTGATGGTGTCCGGTGTGAAATAAGCTCAGCTCTGTCCCTAGTAAGACGAGAAGCTGAACTGCAGTGAAAAGGGAGAAGGAGGGATGTGCTCCAGGAGCTTGCTGCCGTTTATCCCTAAACTTGCTAGGTTTCGGAGTGAGCAGTCCACCTCTCATTGCCATTAGATGGAGCTGTTGCAGGGCAGGAGATGGCCTGGAATTGTGTTCAGCCCTGTATGGAGGCAAAGCCCCGCAGCTCTCGCTGCCCACAGGCAATGCTGGGATGTTTGAGGAATGCAGTGCTGCATTGTCTCTTGATCTCTAGGGTTTTGCACTATAAAAGGCTCCTCTGGAATCACTTACTGTTTTATTCACACACAAGTGATGTCTTCCCTTTCTAGCCATTTGCATGCTTTCATTACTGACCTTGGCTGTGTGCTGCCCTGCCACTGAGATTACCAGTCTGGGTCTGAATGAACTGGCTGAGGTATTGAAGCACTAAGCCTGTGTAAACAGCACCTTCCACCCCAGCAGTTTCATTCTCCCAACAGCACAGTTGGTGCTCACATGAGCCAGAGCTGGCCTTGTGCAGTGTCACCACTGCAGAGCACAAGTGGGTGCTCTGTTATCAGCAGCAGTCTCAGGCTCTGTGCTGGCAGGACTGAACTTCTCCACCCACACGAATTTGAGGAGGTCCTTCCCATGCTGCATCCATGGACATGGTGGTGGGAGCAGAAGGGGATGTGCTTTAACACAACACAGTTGACTGTGATCTTCTAAACCACAGAGGGAACGTCCACCGCCACCTGCCAAGCCACCACCTGATGAAGAGGAGGAGCAGCATGTGGAGAAGATAGGCCATGGGGCTCCCTGTGAGGTATGTGAGGCTTGATCTGGGTGTTTTACAGGAGTGTGGTGTAAAGATCAGTTTAATTCATTTGGGAGGAGCCAACTATGATATTAACCTTGCAAGTTGGGTTGTGAGTGGGAAGTTTTCCTTCATTCCAGCACTGCTGCTGTCACTTGCCATGGGAACTTCCTTTGTGCAGTTCTTCCAGGGCACCTCTGTGTTGCCCTTTAGCCTCACTTTCCTATTCTTGGCTGGGAATTCCCTTAGGAAGAGGGTTTTTTCTGAATCACATTGTGATGTGGGCTGTTTCCCATTTGTAATGATCCTACCAAATGCATCTTCACTTGAGACTGAAACCCAGAGGGCCATTAGTTCCTGCTTCCACTGAGCTTCCAGATGTGGAGGAGAGACGTGGGCTTGTGGATTCCACTGACATGAACAGGGATTGGGGTTTGAATTCAACTGAGAATCTGGCCCAGCATCTGTTAAAGCTGTCTCTGCAGAGGTCAATGCATGTGAGATGCTTTTTGGTGAAGCTAAAGCTTTCCTATTCTGCATCTTTGCTGCTGGGCTTCCAATTGCTCTTTTTTACTCCATTTTACATCACTTGGATGTGAGGGCTCTCCAGGAGACCCATCCATGCAAGATGTGAAACCACAAATGTGTCTTGGTGACTTCTGACACCCAGGAAAATCTTCAAAGCAAACCCAGAGCTGAGGATTTTGGGTTGTATGTAAAACAAGTGGAGTGTGTTGTAACAGCCTCCCATTCACCAGATGCTTTGCTTTGAATGTGTTGATCTGCTGAAGTTCCTACAAGGCAGGAATGTGCTCTGTTTTCTGAAGTATGTCACATCTACATGAGACCTGAGGAAACATTATTTGCTTTAACAGAACTGGCTTGTTTTAGAGAGTAAAGCTCCAAGCAGTGCATCATTTCACCTGCAATGTGAAACTGGGGGCCGAGCTCTCCACTGCTGTTGAAATGGCTTTGCAGGGTGATAACCAGTCCATGGCTGGCTGGCAGCAGAAGAGAGCTGGGGAGCAGATCACAGCATAATTGGAAGCAGAATGTGTTCATGATGACAAACACGAGGGGGGAGGCGTGCACTGATTGCCCCTGCCGAGTTACCTTGCCATATATAATTATCAAGCACCTGCTGGATTTTCCTGGCTTTAATGGCTTCAGAAATAGGATCCATTAAAGGAAGTCTTGCTGGCAAATAGACTTGCAGAGAGTGACTCGCTGGGGAGATCTGGATTCGTCACCAAGTTCGTTGATAGAACTTATGGGCAGTGTGTGTGTCACTGCCTTCTCAGTGTACTGATAAGGCTGGTTTGGCTTTGAGTCTTTGCTGCTTCTGGGGTGCTTTGTTTTTCTGACTCCTGCCCCTTATTTATCATCTCAGTACATGTTCTCCCTGGGTTGGGCAGGCGTGAACAGGAATAAGCTTGGGGAGTGCTATAAATGTCTCATCTGCAGCATCCTGGTCTGATCCTCTAGACCTGCCCTCATATTAGAGCCAGGACAGTCAGTCACTGAGTATTCTGGGGTTGGGCCAAGCTCTAGTTTGGAAAGCAGTCTTTTGATTCAGTTGCCAACATGGGGCTATCAGTCAAAGCAGATGTGCATAAACAAGAAAATGTTCACTTTCATCATGGAAAAACATGAGGACAAACAGGCAGGAGAGCTGATTGCTCGTGGTGCCCGAGTGCCGCCTGCCACTGTCTGCAGAAGCCTTCTGGGGTTGGAGCTGAGGAAGAGTCTGCGTTGGCAAACGAGGCTGCAGTGTCACTTGTTTACTCCTCATCTCCAAAAGGAAAGCGGAGATGAAAGACAAGGCACCATGATTGGTCCAGCAGCTTGGTCTGCAGCTCTGCTGAGGGAGGAGAGGGAAAAGAGATGAGTTACCCTTCAGTCTTCCACAGTTCATTGCTGTGGATTAAGTACGCGTTGAAGAGCATGCTTATTGTTAACAACATCTTATTTTTGGGCTTTGCTAATAGTGACTATTTCTGCATGCTCACCAACATGTATAAATAAATGAAAGATGACCTGGAAGAAAAGTTGATTTGATTTTGTTACTCCTGGTTGCAGAGCCTGCAGAGCAAGCACAGTTCTCGAGCAAACAATGGTCTTCAGTTTGGGTGAATTTAAACCTGAAACTCTAAAAATTCTATATAGAGCTTGGAAGGATGAGAGATGGAGAAAAGAAAGTGTAACCAGGCCTGCAAATACATACGCAAGCATTTACAAAGCAAAAGCTGGGAATTGTGTATTGCTGAGGAGCTGTTGCCTTCAAATGTGCTCAATGGGTTTGAAAGAGGACAGCACAATGATCATCATCTGCAGAGTCTGAGGAGTATCCTAGTGCCTGCTCGAGGCCCAGGCTGCAGCTGCTCTGACAGGCCGCTGCTGTGCAGTACTGCTCCAAGCTCTCTGGCAAGAGCTTGTCACCCACTGTTCAAGGCTGGTGGGTTTGTGCCACCATCTGGTCAGAGGTTTTGCTCCTTCATTTGCTCATGATGAGCACCTTCACCTCAAAAGGAGCAGCTCTGCCTGGCAGCTCCCGTTCCAAGCAGGTAAAACAAAGACTTTCTTTGCCGGACACGGCCCATTTCCTCCCATTGAGAAAGTTGATTTAAAAGCCAGCTGGGCTTTGCAGGAACAGCACATGGATGTTGGAATCCTGTCTGTGCTGCTGGCTCCTGGTGCCTCTCCAAGACTGCCTAAGCTTCCAGAGGGCCTGGCTAGATTGCTGGCAGGTAGGTACCAATTTGCCCTTGAAGGAACTTGGATGCTTTCACTTGGGAGGAGATTGCAGGTGGTGCTTAGTCTGCTGTCTAGACAGTGGCAGTTCCAGAGCAGTACAAGAGCCCTCTTTGGGGGATATCTTGTTCAGACCTGTTCTTCCCTATCTTGCAGCAGGTCAGGATCACTTGTTTTCTGGCTTGGGTTTGGCTCCACCACTCTTGACTGTAGGCATGCACAGCTCCTGAGGCAGGGTTGCATCAACTCACCAGGGTCTGGCCAGGAGATGGTGCTGGAAGGCAGCTGACCATGGAGGCAGGGTGCCCTGCAGCCCAGTTTAGCCCAGTTAGCACTGGAATGGCACATGTGGCTCTATAGGGATGTCAAACCACTGGCATTGAGGTAGACCAAAGTGTGAGTCTGTGGCAAGACTCATTTGGATCTTGCTTCAAGACCGTGGACATGGATTATGGCTTTCCAGAGCAGCTTGCTGGAGGGTCTCCCAGTATTACAAACAACTGCTCATCAGAGCCTTTTTGGGATTAAAATGAGCACAATCATTGCTGCACATCCTGAGGTTACACTGGGTTTATACGGTGTTGCCTGAGGCTCTTTCGTCCTAAATCCACTGTGCATCCTGAGGTTAGGAATGCTAGAACTGAGACTTCTGAGAAGGAGGAAGGGATTTGAGCTTTTTATTTTCTTTAGCCATGTCCCAATAGAGCAGCAACTAAATAGTGAATGACGATGCAAATTCCAATAGTAACAGTAAATCTGATGAACAGGAATAATGGCCTCAGCTCTTTTTCCCCCTCCAGGCTGTCTGCAGACCTGGCACAGTGACTCTGTCAGTGATAGAAAGCTGTCAGCACTTTTAAATCTTATAAAATCAAGGGGTTTGGGTGGCTTTTTGAGGGGGTAAGAAAAAAGGGAGAATTCCAGTTTGGATCCCACTGCACAGCGAAGGTGTTGCATCTGCCAATTCCTTGCTTAAACCATGGCATAAAGAGGCCTTGTGCTTTATTGCTGGGATAAATAGCACTGCTTTGTGGAGCTCTGCATTATACTGTTTTTCATTAGGCCTCTGGTGCACGAGGAAAGAGCAGGGGAAGTGGAGCTGAAGAAGAGGAGCACCCTTACGAGCTGCTGCTTACAGCAGAAACTAAGAAGCCCGTTGCAGTGGATAGGAAAACGAAAGGTAAGTGCCCATCCATAGAGCAGAGCTGTTTGCTTAGATGCATTTAAAGGAAAATACAGAGGGGCAGAGAGTAACTGGAACAGTTAAACTCTTTGTTGGGTGGGGTGGCTGGGTCAGCATTGCAATTGTTTTGTTTCCTGGTAATCCTCACTTTTCGAAAGGAGAGATCTAAATGTTCCTGTACAAAATGTACACAGAGGAAGGGCAGCTCTGTTCTGACAACTAAGAGATTGCAAAGGGCTCTTCTGTTAACTTGGACAGTAAGCGTATCCTGGTCAGAGTCAAGTGAATGCAGAGGGGTGGAAGAGATGAGCTGATACAAGCATCCATATGAGCTGTATTCTTCATCCAGCTGAACTTGAAGCCCTGCTGGCTTTGCATGTTTGTACCAGCAGATGATTTGCCCTGCTATCCTGGTCTTATAATGAACATCCCCCTGTGTCTTAAAGCTAATTTGAGATGTAAACTAACAAGGGAGGAAAACAAACACATTGAACAAGCCCCTTTCTAGAACCAACTGAAAATCCATTGCATAGCCAGGTTAAGTATCCAACTAGTCTCCTTTCTCCCAGAGGGACTTATGTGCTTTGCAAAGGATCTGGGAACACCTTGTCTCTTATGTTTGGCTGGTGCTGGGCTCTTTGGCTTTCCTTCAACAACAACAAAAGATTAAAGGAAAAAACATCTCTTACTTTATTCAGAAGTCCTGAGCAGGAATTTTGAAGGATTTAGTTTGGACTGTAAGCCTGGAAACCATCTCACTGAGGGTGAACAGAGGATAATGAGGACTTGATGTGATTCCTCATTGGCTGCTCTGTCAGACCTGCAGCTTTCTTTCCTCCCTTCTTGCAGCATGATAGCTTCCATTCCCTGAGTCCTGCTGTTCTCCAGGCTTGGATAGGGTGGCACAAGAGGTCATTGTTTTCCCACCAGCACTTGTCAAAGCCACTTGCTGCCAGAGGCAAAGTTAGGATGCTTTTCAGGTTGGTGCTTTGTGGTCTCAGCCAGGAATAGCCCTTGGGTGACAGCCATTGAGCAGAGGCTTTCAGGCTATCTTTTCAGTGTGCAGCTATTGCTGGTTATTCAAGTGTAATCTATTCCTGACTGCTTTGCTCCTTTCTCTGGCTGCTGTGTCCAGGCTTCATGAATATGAGTGAAGGTGTGTCATAGTTGTGTGTTAGATTAAAATAAAACCTCAGAGTAATGCACCTGCTTGTCCTTGATGCAAATCTCTTTCCCTGAACACATTGAAGGCATTTGTACTGCAGGCATCTAAGCCTCCTTTCATGGAGAGCTTACAGGAAGCATCTTTAGCCTGTTAAGGATCCAGAGCAAAGTCATATAATGAACAGCTAGGGTTTGGTCTGTGGGCAGTGTTACTGTGGTTGTAACAGACCTAAAGCCCTTCCCACTGTTGTAGTGGGAGAAATCCAAGGATGCAGTTGAGTTTTCTCATCTTCCAGGACTTGTCTGCTCTCTTAAATGCAATTAGAACAGACTGATGTGGTGGAGCCGTGGGTCTGGTGGAGGTGAAGAGCTGCTGCTTGGGAGAAGGGGCCCAGCCAGCACATTTCTCATCTCTTGCATTTCAGCTTGTCTGGGCCATCTCCCATTGCTCTTCATGGTGGACCTGGAGAAAAAGACATGATTGGTTGTCCCCCTTCTCCAGAGGGTACCAGCCGTTTTCCATGACATCCCAGAGCGATCCCTGTGGCACAAGCATATGTGTGACCATGTCCCCAGCTGGCAGCTTTCCCTGCACTGCAGGAGCTGCTGAGCTTTGACAGGGCCCTGTGTCATCTTCCACCTCTGCCTGTGGGCTTCAGGCTTCTCAACCCTAATATGAAAAGCAACACTGACTGCTTTTCTGGTGTGTGGTGTTCATCCCTTCTTTCTGTCCCAGCCTTACAGGTTGCTTCTTTCTGCACAGGCATTTCCTAACTGCTCTGGGAGGGTGGATCAGCTTTGAAATCTGGGAACAAAAGGGAATGTTTCCTGCTTTCGCAGTACTTAGGGTCAGATGCCGGGAGGACATGTGGGAGCAGACGTAGCAAGTATGAAATGTGAGGTATACACTGACAGGACTGGGGAGAAGGTGCATTTAGGGAGTAGCAGAATCATTTTGGCAAGAAGTTAAACCAGGGCTGAAGGAGGTACTAAGGCCTTACTTGGGGTGTTGGAGAGTTTTCCCACCTCTGGATCAGAAGGGTCCTGGAGCATCAAAGGCAGCAGCTCAGTCCCGAGACAAGGAACAGGCTGAACATGGCCTTACATTGTTTCTTGGCTCTCGATCTGAGAGACTGGGCTTCTCGATGTTACTTGGTGCGTTCTGGAGGAGCCTCTGGTCAGAAGAGGAGGACTCTGATTCTTGTGGGGGATTGAGAAGGGCTTTTGAGGGCAGCTGAAAGGCTGAATTTCGGGCATGCTGGGTTTAGTGGTGCCTTTCATATGGGATAGCTGTCTTTGTTTCTCTGGCTGCGAGTTCTTGTGTACGCAGTAAGGAGATGAATGTGGTATTATCTGCCTGGCTTTGGTTGCCTTTTGTGTCCCTTACAGCAGTTTGCTGTCACATGCTGGAGCACTGGGAAAAGTTGGCCTCATGGTTTAGGCAGAGTATCAGAAGTGGTTGAAGCCAAATGCTTTCCCATTGCCTTTGGTAAGGAAACTACGTGCAATCACATGCATGAAGGCAGGGTGTTCAGGCCTTGCAACTAGGCCAAGGGTGGTGAACTGTGCGTGGACTGACCAGGAGGAGCCTGCTCAACTCCTCCTGCGTTCAGAGACCTGATGGAGGATGGCTGCAGGAAACACCGCTGAGTTTTGATGTCTGTCTTCTCAGGAGAGTCAACCACAAGGGCTGTCAGCAGTAACCAGCTGCAGGTAGGACTCAGTTGGTTCCTTCTGCTAGTTTTAAAACCTGGTATTTGTTGAGGTTCTGCTGTGCTGCTTCCATAGGAAGCCCAGTGGGAAGTGCCTACTTTGCCCTTCCTCTTGCTAAGGTTTCTCTGTGGTTATACTGATTCAACCAGATGTATGACTGAGCTCCAAACCAGGGTTTGAAATGAGGCAGTGATAAAAACCAAAGCGTGCTGCAGAGAGATTTAAAGGAAATATCTCTCCAGAGAGCTAGATTATGACCCCAGGAACAGTGGGATGCATATCACTGTAGGAGTCCTTCGGGACACAGGGGTATCACAAACAAAGGTTGGAAGGGATAGAAACCCCTTGGTTTACCATAAGTGAATGATAGTGTAGAACCAGAGTCTACATGCCTTCCCTTGGTTTCATTGTGGCTGGAGGACAGATCCCTTTCCATGTCTCAGGTCCAAGCCCTCATTGCTGTTGTCATGATGTATTTAGAAGCTTCTCTCCAGAATCATTTTAAGCAACTAGGGCAGTGTTTTATTGCCCTTCCTTAAAAAGGGACTAGAGGAGGGAGTACAGAAGAGCACAGGTTCAGGTAGCTTTTGGAGCATAAACTACCCCCATGACTGAGCTTGGTGAGAGTCATCCGGGACCGGTCTGGATTCCACCTGCGGTACCTCACTGTAAATGAGCCATTGACTCGGTTTTACTGCAGCTGAAGGTTATTGCACTTCTGAAGTGCACCCTAAAGGCCACTTCCTTCCTTGCTGGTTGTCTGTGTCACAGGAGATAGATTTGCATGCTCCTCACTTGACAAATTCTGACATGAGGTAGCACAGGGAGCCTTTCCTATACCAAAGTTAGAAGCTAGGGTATGCCCTTGCTAGTTCTAAGGCTGGGGAGCTTAAGCAAAAAGCAGCTGCAATAACAGCTTCATTCTTCTAATCCAGGGACACGAAACAAATCCTGCCCATGATACACAGGGCCAGAAATTCAATCCAGGCAGGGCAATTGCAGCTCAGTGTTAGGAGTTTAGGAAAGTGCTTTGTGTCTGGGATCATCAGGCTGCTGGCAGCGAAGCTCAGAACTGAATCCTGCCTGGGAACCTGGCAGTCTGAACCCAGAAAGGGGCTCCTGTTCCCATTAGGCGTTGGGAGCAGCCTCTCCTGTTGGTGAAACCTGCAGCAGGCATTGGCTGAAGAAGTCAGGACCAGTCAGATGTTTATGCTTGGGTGTAAGGTCAGCTAAGGGAGCTGGAGAGAAGTCCCTGTGTTAAAAGGATGTCTCCCTTTCTCAGTTTAAAAGCGTAACTGTAGGAGGGTGCTTTCACATTGCTCAGGGTGCAGCAGATGGATGGAACTGGGGGCTCTCTGCTTTTCTAGCACCTGAATAGTATTATTCCCTTCTCCAAGTTCACTGCACCCTTGAAAAATGACTGCTGTTTTCCTCTTTGTGCCACAAGGGAAGTGATCAGTGCATCAGCTGCATCATGCCAGTAACCTACCCTGAAAAGGTCTATCTTCCTGACATGGCCAGTGGTTGTTCTGGCTGATCCTGAGGCCCCTGTAGTTGAAACTCCAAAGGCTAAGGTCTGGTTAACACTCAGGGTTCCTGCCATGTGCACCTCGATGAGAAGAAACAAGATGACTGTTCTACATGAGTTCTGTCTGCAGCTTTCAGGGTGGGCTCTGAACATCTCCTTCATGATGTTCCTCACATCTTTGAGCAAGTGCTGTTGCTCTTGCTTCTTCATCTCTTCCTTCCCTGGCAGCTTCCTTGTACTTCAAGTCCTTCATGGGCTTGAAGATGAATGGTGGCTGTGATTTCTGTTCAACAGGAGTCCTTTTGTGAGGCTCTGGAGCTGGATTTGGAGCATTTTGTTCTGGCTGGACTCAAGTGTTCCAGCACGTGGCACAAACTTCCCCCAGCCGCCTCCCTGCCTTCACCAGAAATGTCAGTAAAGGTTAAGCTGGGGCATGGAAGAAATGATTCCCGGGGAGGGAAAGAGTCTGAGAAGAAAGGCTGTTGATTCTGCAGGAGATTTTCCCTCCTCATTAGGTTACTGTGGTTGTCCCTTCAATGCTGTGTTCCTCTTCCCAGGTTGTAGCTTTATCTTACTCCTACCAGTCTGTCCTGTGAATGCAGCGTGTCTCATCTCCTCTTAGGGTTCTCTCCACCATTACAGCTTCGTAACTTTATGCAGAGTAACTGAACCTAGTCTGGTCTTTTGAGCTCCTGACCGGGTGCTGCTGTTGGCACTCCCCGGTGTTGGGAATGGTGCTGGTGACGCCACCTGCCTGCAGGGAATGTGCCTCCCCCTTGGAGGCAACTTCAGCCGCACAACTTGTGGTTTATGTGCCCATGCAGGATCATCAACAACTACTTCATTGTCCTGGAATCTTTAACTCATAGGATCCAGACTGCAATAAGGCCTCGCATCACTTGATCCCAGTGGGAAGCGTGGTCTGCGGCGTGCTGCCCGGCCAGTCAACCTCCGCTCGGGCCTCTGCTGCTCCTGACTCAGCTGCCAACAGAGCAAAGTGCTTTGAGCATCCTGTGGAGTAAACACATGCCTGGGAGAGGGACCAGCGCTGCTCAGCACACAGGGGGCACAGGACAGCCCATCTGAGGGGGCTTGCAAAGACCAGTGGCTAATTTTTCCTGTCTTATTCCTGGTATTAGGACACAAAACTTATGGGTGTTAGTGTGTGAAAATGACCTGGTCAAACTTAGTGCTGGGAGGGCTGCTTCTGGGGAAGGAGCTGATCTCTCTGTTGTTGCTAATAGGCTGCTTTTAGTTAAAGATAAGTAAAATTCGTCAGTGTGTTTTGCCTCACTGAAATGAGGATTCCTTTGCCTTGGCTTCTGAGAGCTGCTGTAAGCAAGCAAGCAATTTCCTCTTCACATCTAAACATCCTGCCTGTGTTTGAGCCACGCTGTCGGGGTCTGAACACCCTCCCTGCATTTCGGAGCCATGCTATGGGGCTGCTTTCCTTTATTGTTCTTTTTTTAGTCTTCAGAATGAAGGGTGTTTCTTCAGCACTCAATGAAAGTGGTTGAAACTTAACAAATACTTACGGGTGGATATGGGAGTCCTTGGTGAACCAAAGTTATGCTCTTAGCTTTACAGCCTTGCTTTTACAGTTCACATGCACGTTCAGCTGTGAGCAGGGTGAGTGCATGCATGTCTGTGCACACACTTGGCAGTTGGGATCAGTCAATTATTCATGATTGATGCAGGACCGTGGTACCTGATATTAAAGATGCTGGTGTAACAGTGTTGTGTTTCTGGGACAGCCGGTGCTCCGCTGCCTTAGCAGATGAGACCGCTCTGTGTTCAGTGCTTCCCTTGCAAGAGAGAGGCTTCTTGAACAAGTCTTTTTATTGCCTCAACTGTTTATTTCTCTCCCCTGAGTAGGGAGGAGAGGTTAAACTCAGAAACCACTCGGGAGGAAAGCAGTGGTTGTTTTTGGGGGATGGATGTTGGAACAGGCAGGTTGATTACAGTCCAGAAGCTTCCCCACCCTGCGGCTCGTGCCAAGAGCAGGGAGCGCTGCTCTAAATAACACTTTGGCCTTTATGGAAATCTATCAGATGTTCCAGGAGCCTCCGACTCCGCTGCTCCTACCTCACTTGCTCTCTCTGCAGGATATAGTTAGCACTTCTCTTAGCCTTATATAGCAAGGCCTGATAGTTAGTGTTAACAGGAATAAAACAACAAGGAGAGCTGCCAGATTGCATAAATCAGGCCAGTGTTTGGAATTTCATAAATGCCATGACTTTGGGTACAAGTTGAGCACGCGGAACAATACGGAACTGTTCTCTCTTTATCTCTGCCTCCCTTGCTGAGGGAAGGCAGGAGGGAGAGATGGGATTTTGCTGCTTCTTCCATGTTTTTAATTTCCTCCCCCCTGCCCTGTTTTCATCTCCTTGAAGACCACAGGAGGAGCAGTGGCAGCCACAGCCAGGACTCTGCTGACAGTCAGGACATCCAGGTTCCAGAGCAGTTCTCAGGGTTGCTTCACGGTTCTTCCCCAATCTGTGAGATAAGCGAGGACCCTTTCAGGCTCGCTTCCTCCGTGGAGAAAGGAGGCACGGAAGCTACAAGCCAGGCACGTGCTATGCAGCTGGAGGATGCTGCCTTACCTGCCTGCGGCTCGGTACGGACCAGCTCTCCAGACCAGCCCCAGAAAGTGGTCTACGCGACCGTGCAGCACACGCACGTCAACCGGGCGGATCCTGGAGCTGTAGGCACGCCCCACGCGCCCCAGCACCCCGGCGGTGCTGAGGAAGAGGGGGACAGAGCTGTGGGCAGAGCCCACCCCAGCAGCAAACCCAAGGCTGAGCTCAAACTCAGCCGCAGCTTGTCGAAATCAGACTCTGATCTTCTGACCTGCTCTCCGACAGAGGACGATGCCATGGGGAGCCGGAGCGAATCGCTCTCCAACTGCAGCACTGGGAAGAAAAGGCTGGAGAAGTCCCCGTCCTTTGCTTCCGAGTGGGATGAGGTAAGGCTGACCTTGCTTATGAGCTTCTGTGCCAGGATGAATGTGTACAGCACGAGCTCCTCTATTCCACAGGTGGGGGTTCTGGGTGGTTCTCATTACTTGTACTAACTCTCACAGGCAGTTAACTGCAATGGGGGGAAGAGGAATTGAAGAAGTGAGGGGCTTTACAAAGTTGCTCAAATTCAGGGTGTGATTTCTTTTTGGCAAGGCAGATGTGGTTTTACATCCCCAGAATGAGGGAGAGTTGATAATGGTGCTCCTCCCAAATCCGTGTTGAGCTTCTCTTTCCAATTCTTCCCCTATGCACTCTCCCAACATCCAGAGGGGGGATGCTCTGGGTCCCTGCTGCTGGAGGGGTGAGCAGTGTCTTGGGTTCAGGGGATGGACAGAAGAGAGTAATTAGGCTTTGTTTTATGTATTTAATACCTCCCACTTTCCTCTTCACATACTTATTTCAGAGGCTTGTTAGCAGTCACTTTGTTATAGCACAGGAAGCCTATGGATAGTTAAATATTTCATGCTCAGAAAGTTGGCCGTAGTGAAGCACTGGGGCGAGATTAAGTGTCCCTCTGAAATCCAGCACCGCAGCATTACTGAAGCATTCTTTGGAGATGATTCTGTGCTGGTGGAGCAGCAGCACTGCACAGGAGATAAGCTCCCATGAGCCACTCTTTGTACACTGAGAGGAAATAACCCCCTGGCGTGGTGCTGGGGCTGTGGAGCTGCGTGTGCTGGGCATGGGCTGGTTGTGCCCCTGCTCACCTGTCCTCTCTGTGCCGAGTGATGCTCAGCTGCCTCTCTGATAGCGATAAAATCATCTTTTGTGGAAGAGGGAGTGTTCAAAGGTGCTAAGAGGAAAGTGGGAATCCCTGCTTGGTATGAGGCTGTCCTTCAGTTCATACTCTCACTCACTACAGTGTTTCAGTGGCCAAACGGCTCTATTTTCCTCTGTAGCTGTTTTGATTGTAGAGACTTTGCTGTTAATCACCCGTGTCAGTAGGAGCATGATGTTAGTGAGGGAACCTGTAGCAGAAGCCAGAGTTGAAAGGATGGGGTAATTCTCACTGTGTTTTTCATGCTGAACTGAACTGTTTACAGCGGGTATTGAAAGGGAAGAAGCCTTTGGCTTTGCAGTGCTGCATGACTCCAGTAGTAGCAGAGGTCAAGTGTTAGTGCGCCTGTGCTTCCTGTGCTCAGAGGAACAACCCCCAGATCTGCTTCCCTGCTTGTAAACAAAGAGCATCATTTCCACCCAGCGTCAGCCAAACAAGCCACAGGAGGAAAACCTGCTTTTCCTTCCCATTCTGTTGAGGTGAGGAAAGCAGAGAAAGAATGTGAGAAACCCTCCTGTGGCTGCAGCGAGGCAGGTCTACCTTAGATTTGTACTGTCAGAACCTGATGGTTTTCTCTGTCTTTCTGCTTTCTGGGGCAGTTTAAACAAGTTTGTGGGATTGCTTTAATCTGGGAGCAGCGTTCTTTGGCTAAAGCACTGATTCACTTGTCATGGACCAGCCAGAATGGGTCTGGACAAAGGTTTCTGCTCCCTGCCTCCGTTTCCCCATCTGCGAGATGACAATAGCCTCTTCCTGCAGGGTGGTTTTGTTCCCACTGAAAAACAGGATGGAAAGTGAAATAGTGCCATAAGAAAGGGGACAAGCCATCAGCTGGTGATTCTCTGCCTTTACCTTGATTTGCTTTTTCATTTCTAAAGACTATAGAGGCATTTTGGGTCTCCCGACTCCTGGTTGCACTCTGATGCTGTCAGCAGGAAGGGCATGGTTCCCAGATCAATCTCCTATAGAAGCAGCATGAATGGAGCTGCTGATACGAGTTTGTATGGTAAATACTTTTGTAAAATAAACCTTTTATGATGGTTAAGAAACAGTAAAGATGCTCCTTTGGGGAATGTTTGGGGTTTGGTTGCAGTGATTTGTATGTGCTGGTCATGATGGCAGCAGTGAGATTTAAGCTGTGTTAGTGCTGTGCTTAGAGGTTTCATTAATTCCCTGCATGGGATAATGCAGCTGCTCTGAATCAGGATTGCAGCCTCTGAAGTTACCAGGCTGATATAAAACCTTGTTGAGCCAAGTCGTTGCTAACAGGGGTGGCTCTTCCTGTGAATGGCAGATTTGTGGGCATTATTCTGTTAATGTTCGTAGTCTTTATGCAGGCAACTGGAGAGGAAAACGATCCCTGTGCAGCCCCATGCAAGGCGCAGCTGCA
This sequence comes from Agapornis roseicollis, assembly GCA_002631895.1. NCBI lineage: Eukaryota > Metazoa > Chordata > Aves > Psittaciformes > Psittacidae > Agapornis > Agapornis roseicollis. The sequence continues at coordinate 120,602 of NDXB01012960.1, read as the reverse complement.
GCACGCAAGCTGTGGGTGTTGCCCACTGGCTTTGCCAGCAGTAGGTTTGTCGGTGGTGCCCTGGGGACGTGAGGAGGGACCTGTTTATGGCAGGGCAGATGGGATCCATGGGATGCAGCCAGCATCTCTCTGGGCCATGGGTGACCAGGGACAGCAGGAATAGCTGCTGCTTGGAAGCAAAGGGTCACGTCCCTTCCCCGGCTGAGAGCTGCCAATGCCCTTTGTTGGAAGTGGAAGGTGGTGCTGGCTTTGCCAAAAGGGTGGGATGGGGAAGAAATGATTCACTTGGCAAAGCTCATCCCTGTTCCCAGTTGCAACTCCCCTGCTCCACGGACCCGGCCTAAATAACAGATGCTGACGGCACCGCTTTGTGCTCCGTGCTGCAGAGGAGCCTGTTGAGCTTGTCCCATAGATCTGCCTCCTGACCCACCAGCTCCTGCATGGGAGCAGGGGTGTGCATGGTGCCCCCTCAGCTGCTGTCCCATGGGAACTCTTTGTAAGCCAGAGGAACTGGGAAAGCAAACAGCCATGTATTGCCAGGGAGAGGGGGGAGGACTGAAGATGCTCAATTCTTTGAGTGGGAAGCAAGGTGGGGCAGGGGAAGTGTGTGAGGGGGGAGAGCTCCTGCTCAGCATAAATAGTTGAATGCTTCCAAACTTGGCAGAGGGTTAAACAGATAGCTTGGGTTTTCATCATAAACACTTAGCAGATGGGGGATGAGTGCAGGACAGTTGCAGCTCACTGTGGGGTTTGTATAGGAGGAGGGATTGTTTGTGCTCCTGAAGGAGCAGGGGGTTTGGGTGCCTGGCTTGGCTGCCAACCCGCTTTCGGGGGTGGGTTAACTCTGCTCTGCTCTGCCTTCCTCCTTCATAGAGCAGCTCCAGCCCTGCACATCTGCCCAGGCTGATGGACAAGCCCTGTTATAGGCAGGCAAACCTCATATCCTCCACAGTGGTACTGGAGTCCCTTGGTGTTTGCTCAGCAAATCCTTGCACCAGGGTGTGATCCAGGAGGAGCTGACCTGATTTCTCTCTTGGTAGGCTGTTCCGAGTCTCTGGATGCAAGGTGCCATACACGTCTGATGTGAATAGTAAGCTGTTAAACAAAGACTAAGGGATGTGTAAGAACTTTGCTTTATTCTGAGCCTATGCTGTCTCACCATCCTCAGCCAGGTCTAGGTGTTGAATGGCTCCTTCCTCCTGCCCCAGCTTCTGTTGTGGTGGGTTTTTTCCAGGTCCTTTTATCCATTTAATAGATCCGTTTGTGCCAAAGGAGAGAGACAGACCAAGGTGAAGTAGAACTTTATCACAGCCACTCACTGAGCGACCGCAGCTCTGCTGGGGAAGCAGCTTCCTGACAGTGAGAGTCATCAGTGGAGAGGTGGCAGAGGAACAGTGCCTGGGCTTGAGGAGCTTGTCAGATAATCCTCTAAAAACTGTGAAGAAGCTGTGGCAAACATTTCCTGTTCCTTAAATGCTGCCAGGTGGATAAAAGCATTGCTGCTGGGCACTGGTGAGCCTGCACCTTGGATCCTGTGCTCAGCTCTGGCCCCTCACTGCAAGAGAGACCTTGAGGGGCTGGAGCGGGGCCAGAGAAGGGAATGGAGCTGGAGCAGGGCCTGGAGCACAGGGGTGATGGGGAAGGGCTGAGGGACCTGGGGGGTTCAGATGGAGAAGAGAAGGCTCAGGGGGGACCTGATGGCTCCCTCCAAGGGCCTGAGAGGAGGATGGAGCCAGGAGGGGCTGGGCTCTGCTCCCAAGGACAAGGGATGGGACAAGAGGAACCGGGCTCAAGCTGCCCCAGGGCAGGTTTAGATGGAGCTGAGCAACAATTCCTGCCCCACAGGGTGCTCAGGCATTGGAACAGGCTGCCCAGGGCAGGGCTGCAGGCACCGGCCCTGCAAGGGTTCCCACAGCGTGGAGACGAGGCCTCAGTGCCATGGGTTAGGGGTGGCCTTGGCAGGGCTGGGGTAAGGGTTGGAGTGGATGGGATGAAAGGTCCCTTCCAACCCAGTTGATTTTATGATTTGATGATTCTCACAGCACAAAGTGGGGTGATGGAATGAAACCCCCTCAATGCAAATAGCAGATAAATGGGCTCTATGGAGGAAGAAGAAGAGGTTTGACATTTGGCTTTGGTAAAATGCAGAGATGTTGGGTAGTATCTTTGCTTCAGGAAATCAGGTTTTGTGGGTTATAACAGAGGTTTCTGATGTGCCGCACCTCCTGTGATTTAATTCTGTTGTTCCTTTCTGCCTCCTGCCTGTGCAGCCACGACACCTTGCACCAGGGCAGGCTGCTTTGCTTTGGGGTGTTTTGAAAATTGCAGTGATGTTGTTCTTGATAAAGACCTGAGCCAGGAGATGCACTTGTGCAGCCTGATGTCACCAGCCCATATCAATAGCCATGCTCAGAGCAGAGGTCTGGAGGTGAGGCACGGGGCTGGTCGAGTTTCCTGCTCTTCTGGGTCGTAGGTGTTGGTAAGAAGAATGATCTGTGCAATGTTTAGGGGCAAGGAATGAGGCAGGCTGCTGGGAATTAGCCTCACACCTGACTCCTGACATCCCTTAATCTTCCACTTCCAACTCTCTGCTCTCAAGTAAGTGGGCTCTGGTGGTGAATTTGTAAGGAACGGAGGTTCCAGCATCACTGTCACAAAATGAGGTGGTTGCTTTGTGTTCTGTCTTGAGCTCTTTTAGGAAGAGATTAAACCTCCTTCAAAGGAAGCAGGGAACTGAATAAAACGTGCATTTCACTTTGCATAAGATGAGAAGCACAGTCTGGCACTGATGCATTCCCCCCCACCAAGTGAATTAGTTAAAGAATTAATGAATATTCTGCAGCTCATTATAATTAATGAATATTCTGCAGCTCATTATGGTACTGGACAACCATCTTCTCCTATGAATGATTGCAGTGGTGCTCCATGTTTCGCTATGTCCAGAAGGAATTCTCTCCCATTTGTGGTAACAGTGGATGTGCTGTTTTACCTGGTTAACTAACCAGGGGGCTGTTAGTGTCACATAAAGAGGGATACCAGGAGTAAATGGCACATGGGTCATACCTTCCATTGCGGGTTGTGAAGAGCTGGGGAGCAAGTTGTTAGAGACTGTTAGAGGCTGCTGTGGGATGCCTTCAAGTACTTGAGCTCCATTAACCTTCGGCTGCTTGGGTGCTTAAGTACCTAGTGGAGTTAGTGCCTCACTTACAGGCTTACAGCTGAGGATTAAGAATATTTGCATTGAAATGTGAAACTTTCAGGCAAATCTCTTGATGTAAAACCTGCCTCTGCCTAGAAAGGACACCCAAAAGTTGAAATTCAGAGCTGCCAGCTTGCCTTGAAAGAAAATGCAAATATCCTCCTTGTCATTCAGGGGGAGAGCTGCTGGCTTGTGTTTGGGGAAGCTCAGTGGGTTTTGTTCTGAGAAGCTCATGCAGCTTTACCTGGTGATGGCTCCCGTATGGCCCAAGCTGTAGGTTGAAATAGTGGTGTTTAGTTGAAAAACACAGTAGAGATAACATGTTCATCCTCTCTGTATCCATCCCACCCGCAGCATGCAGGCTGGACATCTCGTTTCTGGCTTGTCCTGGTGTGCTTACACTTGCATGGACCAAGGACCATGCCCTGAGGGTTATAAGGCTCCTTCCTTGCTTGCCAGCAGCCTCTACCTCCTAAAAGGAGGAATCAGAATCTGGTTCAGGTGTTTAACGCCTCACTTGCCCTGGGTTTAGCTGGTGGGACCAGGCAGAGCCTGTTTTCAGTGTGGGGTGGGCTTGGTGTGCTTCTCCATCAACATCCCTTGCCTAGAGCTGCCCCTTGTTTCTAAGCTCTCGTTCCAGTTGTCCCTTTGCCTGTCCCTTTGAAATGGTTTCTAATTGGGCTTTGTTTAGGAGAAAGGCAGTGATGTGGTCAGTATTTTTGTTCTGTTTCTGCTCTTCTAAACAAGTGTGTCCATCAGGATCTGAATCAACTGAATTATTGGCTGATTATTCTATTATCTCCGTATCGCAATGTTTCCTCTTGTTTTTCCTGTGCTAAGGTCAGGAATTCTTACATCATCCTTTATGTCTCTTTTCCCTTTGCCTGCAGTGGCGAGATTTCCTCCATCCTGCTTCACTTTTTGAAGTGAAAGCTTTTGTGTTTCTCCTGCAAATGGCTTGTTAAAATCATAACCCAGTAGTGAACAAAGCCAGGCTAAATGGAGAAAATTGACTGGGTTTATAGGTAAAATTGGTTGGTGTTCTGGTCTGGATAAAGACTTTATTCCTGTATTTAGCACCAGGGTTTAGACATTACAAGGATGGTATTGCCAGCCCTCTGAATCATATCAATCCATCTGGAGCAAGGCAGGTAACTGGGGTGGCTCTCCCTAAGGCAGGCTTGCAGCTTCTCAGTTCCCCTGTGTGTGGCAGATGCCTCCATCCACCCATTCAGAAGGATCTGGGAAAATGCCCTCAATACACAGAGGTTTCTCCCTCCTGATATTTATCGGTCACTAACTGGAGACTGAACTTGGATCTAACTTAATCTGTGCATCCAGTGCACTAGAATAATGTAACTGCAGTCCACATCTCTGTTTCTGTTAACTTCTCAAGTGTATTGACTCAGTGTTTCTAAATCAGAAGCTTCTTCTTCTGTATAAATTATTGATGCTCTGATGGATACTTCAGTTATGTAAAGATCTTGTGATTGTTGGGTTTTGTAACACTTCTTCAGGAGCAGAAGTGTCCAGCCTTAATGTCCTTGCTAAAGCCAGTCTTTCATTAGGTTCTCTTCCACTTTACATATCACGTCTTCCAGCACTTCAGAAGCTTTTAGTTTTAAAACAGGGTTTCTGTAGCTCTACCTCAAGTCTCCAAGTGGGCTTTTCCATGCCCTGTTGCATCCTGCAAGCTGGAGGCAACCTTTCCACCAAGAGCCTGGCATTTTGGCTTTGTGAGTTAGGATGTGAGAGCTTGAAAACGTAGCTGTGAAGACAGTGAATTGATTCAGTATTCTTAAGGGGGGGGTTGCCTGTTTTTAGTGTTGAGTTCAGACTAACCAGCATCCAGCCATCTCACTGCTGTGAGCAGACGCTACTTGTCATGTTAACAGCAAGTTTTACTGGGTGTTTGTCAAAAGAACCCTGCTATTTGGAGGGCACTGAAACTGCAGATCCACTACACGCTGCTTGGGAAATGCACGTTTGTACCCAAAGCTCCTTTCCTTTCTGTTTGGGTTCAGATTTGTACAAAAACACAGACTGGAGAGTGCTATGAAGCAACAGGCCCTGATCCTGATCCAAATGAGTTTCTCAGAGACCATATTAAGCCAGAAAATGTGTGTGCCCTGCTCAGTAATGAGCAGTTGCAAAACATCTAGAAATAAATACCAGTGTTAGTGAGTGCTAGTGTTGTATGTGGAAAGCACATGCTGCTGGAGGAGGATGGAGCATGGGAGCTCGAGTGTTGAAATGAGCCCCAACCAACTGGCTTGCTTTTGTAGTTTGAATTGGAATTAATAAATTGAGCATTATTTTCTCCAGGCCTTTGGTATTTGGTACACTGAGCCCATAACACAGGCTGGTATCTTTTGTATGCACAGAATATGTTGAGTGATGAAATACGAGGCTTCTGCTCTCTGGGATGGTGATGTTGAGAACACAAGCTGAAGCATCGTACTCTAAACCAGAAGTGGTTTATGTGCTGTCACCAATCTAGAAATGAGGTTCATGGCCCAGATCCAAATTTCCTAGGACTATACTTGCACTAAGGAGCCAGCAGGTATTGTCCCTGATCCTGCCTGCTCTTGTTTGCAGCTCCATCCCTTTCAGACATCCTAGGGGATGCTTCGATCCAGCCATCCCCTCTGCTCCAAGGACACATCCCAGCTGGGTGTGGGGAGCTTTGCTTCCACCTTCAGGAGTGCAGTGTCATAGAATCCCAGCCTGGTTTGGCTTGAAGGGACCTTAAAGCTCCTCCAGCTCCAACCCCTGCTCCCATGGGCAGGGACCCCTTCCATAGAGCAGCTTGCTCCAAGCCCCTGTGTCCAACCTGGCCTTGAGCACTGCCAGGGATGGGGCAGCCACAGCTTCTCTGGGCCATCACCCTGGGCCAGCGCCTCAGCACCCTCCCAGGGAACAGCTTCTGCCTCAGAGCTCAGCTCAGGCTCCCCTCTTTGGGCAGGTTCAAGCCATTGCCCTTGGCCTGGCCCTACAGGTCTTCGTCATGAAATCACTCCAGGTTTCCTGTAGCCCCTTTAGGTAATGGAAGATTGTTAAAGGCCTCTCCTGAGCCAGTTAGTAATATCAGGTCTCATTAACCAAAGACTTTGCTGGGCATAGTTCCTTAGCTCACTCATGCTTTGCATCAGCAGGGTAAACAGGGAAGCAGGCAGGACCTTACTGCTGGTTGAAGCAGCACCTGCTCTACTGTCTGCAGATGAAGGTCTGCACACAGCTTCTTCTTGGCTTGCCCTCTTCCTGTTAGCATCCTAATCACAGCGGTGTTTTGAGCCTGTGGCATGTTGGCTTTTGGAAAAGCTGCCCCTAGTTCTGTTGGCTTTGCCCCTCTGGTATCTGTGCTGTTGTCATGTCAAACCCCAGTTATTGTGGATCTGCAAGGTTCTTGGAAGCTGCAGCAAGTTCAATGTGCATCTCTGTGGGTTGGGAGAGCAGCAGGCGTTTAGAGATGCAGCTAAGAAATGTGAAGCATCATGTCCAGTGTAGCGGACTTCATTTTGGGAAGGCTGCTGGAGGTGTCTGTACAAGCATGTGTTTCCTAAAAGGGAAATGAGAAGCAGGAGGAACTGGGCCAGTGTGATTAGCGCTGCACTGAGAAGCCTGGAAAATCATAGCATCATAGGATGGTTGTGGTTGGAAAGGACCTTAAGATCATTCAGTTCCAACCCCCATGGAAAGTATCAGCTAAAGGGCATTATTGCCATTGATGGGCATTGGTTTTGAGATGCACACAAAGCCTAACTGAAGCTGGTTTTGTGTTCAGTCCATTGCTCTTCCAGGCTGGACAGGCCCTGGGCATCATGGTTTAGAGGAAAGTGTTCCTGGCCTTGGCTGGAGGGTTGGAACTGGGTGATCTTAGGGTCCTCTCCAGTCCAAACCATTCTGTGGTTCTGTTTTGCAGGGTGTTGGGTGTTCTGTGCTGTTGTGCAATTCCCACGTGAGTCATGGGCTTGTGCTAACCTCTTCCATCCCCTGCGGACCGCATCCTGCATCTCTTGAGATGCTTTCACAAGTCAGCAGTTAAAAAGTAGATCCTCACTCTTGATTAAATAGCTCTGCTTTCTTCTTTGTTCTTCCAAACAACCCCAAAATAACTTCTTGCTGTTTACTAGAAATCCCACAAACCAGCTGGAAATGGCTTGGAGCACCTTGGAACTGTCCAAGACGAAGTTTCAGCCACACTGTTGATGGTTCAGAATCAGGCTTTGTGTGCAGGAAGGATCAGCTTGTTCAGGCAACAGGACTGCTCATGCTTGATCTTACCTTGGCTGTGTCTGGGGCTTGTGGCTGTGGTATTGGTGTGGAATGGAGGCGGTCTGTGTTTTCCCAGCATCACCCACTGACCTATTGCACCCTTCTATTTCTCCCCTGCTATTTAGAGCTAACTCATTAGGCTGTAAGAAAGCTGGGGGCTTTGTGATTGGGGTGTTTGTAGTACTTGGAGGGGGTTTTAAACTGTAGAAGCAGCTTGTCTGGGTTTTTATATATATCTCTATAATTTGAATCCAAATCTGCCCCATCCCTCCTCTGCAGAAGCTTAGAAATAATGAAGTCTTAACCCTTGCTACTCACTTGGAATTGCAGAAATGTAACCTTTAAACCCAACTGTGTAAGTAGCTTTCAAGACTAAAATACGCTGCTGAAGCTGTTACCTTGTCTGCTGAGCTCTACCTCTGGGCTAGTTTGTACAACAGGTTGTGAACCCCTTCCTAATAACGATTTATAATGGGAATCCTGATTGTTAATTATGCCTGTCTGCAGGGTGTCATTATACTGCACTAATTCTATACATATGGTAGGTATCATGCCACTTGTTTCTCTGGATTTATTTCATTAGAGACACTTAATCTGAATAACTTTATTGCTCAGTGTTTACGGGTTTGATGTGTGTGCAGGTGTGTTACAGCTTATCTTCCTTGGGATCAGGCTTCTGGACTGGGGGGTTTTAAGCTGCCGGTTTGGGAAGAGGGCACAGAGGAAGCAGAAGGCATTGACACGCACACACACCCCCCCCCCAGGGTTTTACCTTGTGATGGGCAGAACTCAGGTTGATGGGCAATGATGTGTGGCAGCAGAAGTTGTCTCATAAGGGAAGGTAAGCCCGGGAAGCAGCAGGCAGGAGAGGTTTTGAGGAGAAGCCCTGTTACAGTGCCAGCTAACGCCCTTTGTGATGGCACAAGCTGACAGTGGTGGGAATGCCTTCAACCTTTGAGGCCAGGTTGGACACAGGGGCTTGGAGCAAGCTGCTCCAGTGGAAGGGGTTCCTGTCCGTGGCAGGGGTTGGAGCTGGAGGAGCTTTAAGGTCCCTTCCAACACAAACCAGGCTGGGATTCTATAACCCTAAATGATTGCTAGGTGCTAACACAGTTCCCTGTGAGGGAGCCTCTGAACAGCAGTAGAATAAAGTGATTTGCCACATCTCGTTCTGTTCATACCAGATTTAACAAGTCTGAAATTGTTACAGGGATTTAAGAGGAAAACACTTCAGTAGAGTTGTTGTTCAGTGCCCCTCAGTTAACTCCAAAAGCTGTTTTTCCAGAACAAGAGCATCAAAGGGGCTCTCCTTGGATATCAAAGCACATCTCGATTTTAAGGTCGTATTTGGCTTCTCAGAAATAAGCTCCCTGTAAAGGAGCGTGTGTGTGTGTGCGGGAGGGAGGTCTTGGAAGGAGGAGTGCTGCATGGAGAGGTGTCAGACTTCCAGCCTCCTCGTGAGCACACACAAACCTTCCAGGTTGGCCTCCTTCATATGGGAGCAAGGAAGCATGTCCTCAGAACGTGGCTGCTGTAGAGGCCTGAGAGCCTGCCCGGATCTTGGTTGGGATGCAGGGTTACACCTGCAGAGCTGCAAGACAGCGATGCAGATCGTGCAATGCTCTTACCACCTATTGCTCTCAGAGGGGATGGAGGGACAGGGGAAACCCTGCTTATAAACCAGCTGGGGTAGGGTGGTTTTAGCTCTCACTAATACCTGATCATCCAAATGCTAGCATGAACATAGATCACATCACAGAGTGGTTTGGGCTGGAAAGGACCTAAAGCTCCTCCAGCTCCAACCCCTGCCACGGGCAGGGACCCCTTCCATAGAGCAGCTTGCTCCAAGCCCCTGTGTCCAGCCTTGAGCAC
>NDXB01012960.1:57155-95536 GCA_002631895.1 Agapornis roseicollis | reverse complement strand
GCAGCAGGTGGGGGGGGGGGAGGGGGAAGGATGCTTTGGAAGGTACCAGCCAGCTTCAGCTGGCCTGAAGGTTTGAAGAAGCAAACTTTGGTTTTCCTGAGCATCTTTTTGTTCGCATATACCCTTGAAACAGATGTGCTGAGAAGCTTGTAAAATTCTGCCTGTCTTGCACAGCAAATTCCCTGATTAAAGGAGATCTCTGAACTTTTTTTTGGGTACTATTTAAGGTCTCAAGCTTTTCTAGAGGACAGTAACAAGTCATTGGACTCCCTTCGCAGGGGTGAGGGCCGGGAGAGCTTGTCTGCGCAGTTTCCTTAGGGTGTTGGGAAGAGTCCCATTTATCCTAAGGGGAAGTGCATGTCTCGGACTTGAGCTGCTGCAGGAAGACAGGAGAGTGTGTTTGCCTTTGGTTTCTTTTTGTTTTGCCATGGTTTGGAAGCAAGGAACTGAAATGCCTCCTCCTTCAGAGCTGCTCCCTCTTTGAGTGAGGGGCTTGGTTGCAGCAGCTGAGCTTGGCTGAAGAAAATGAAGGAAGGGCAGATACAAGCATGTACCAGATACCTGACAGGACTGAATGCATTAGGTGAAAACCAGACTGATTCCCCTGTCTCTTGCTGTCACCCAGTGCAGGGGTGTAGTTAAACTCATCAGTGCAGCCGGTACTGGAATGCCATGTGTCGGGATGCGTGGTAAAATGACAGTGCCAGGACTCTCAGCCTCATGCTTGGGCTCACTCTTGCCTCTGCTCCTCTTAACACAATAACAGCAAGAAAAAGCCCTTACCATGGTTTGCCTCTTTGAGGACTGCTGGGGGAAAAAAAGTATAAGCCCTTCTTTCCTTCTGCTGCAGTTTGTGTGCTCTCTTTGTCTTGCATGTCTCCTGTGGACAGCTGCTCTAGTCTGGCTTCTGCTGCTTTTCTCAGAGGCCATCGTGTCTGTTCTGTTGTCTCAGCTGCATGAAGATGTCTTTCCTCTCTAGCTGCTTTGTGCCTCCACTGCTCCTGGCCCGCTGACTGGGGCAGCGCATCCCAAGTTGCATGGATGAGAGGACCTGCGTGGCTCTGCTTCATTCCCTCGCATCGCCAACTGGCTGGGAATGCCTTGGGTGAAAGTTTGCTGCCCTCCTCCCGCCCCCTTCAGATGAGCCAAGGAGTGGATCTGCATCCCATGGGGCTGGGCTTCATGTATTTGCTTGGCAAGAAGCTGGCCCTGAAAGCAGTGCATGAGGCATCCTGGTCCCAGCAGTGCTTCTAAACACTCTGCCCGGGCAAGATGGTTCTGGTTTGGAGTGTTAACTGGGATACAGATTAAACCCGGAGCGCCCAGACGCACTGGAAGCTCGTTGTCCATGCTCTGTGCACACAGGAGGAATTGTCTGCCAGCTGATTTGTTGTTCTCTGAGCATAATTTGTTGAGTTTCTTTATGGTAATGACTATGATGTGGCAATGCCATCTGTCTTCCTCAGAGTGCCGCTGCTACCGCCTTAATGCTTTCTCCCTTTTCAAGCGTCTGCCGATTCCTCTCTCGTCAGGTTCACGGATGCTGGAGCAGAGTGTTGGGGAGTGGCTGGAGTCCATTGGCCTGCAGCAGTATGAGAGTAAGCTGCTTTTGAACGGCTTTGATGATGTCCGCTTCCTGGTAAGTTCTTGCTGGGACCCCACGGGCTCTACCCGGTTTGTTGGTCAAACCTCGACCTGTTACGGACACCCCGTGTCAGCTGCAGAGCAGCAGAATGGTCTTGGGGGGTGTGGAAGGTCAGACAAAAGAAAGAAGTAAGGGTTGGTCGGGTCTGGGTCATTCATCTTCACATTTAATTTGGGTGACGTAGTTATTCCGCTGTAATTTTGTTATACAGTTTATTTATTGTGCCTCTGAAACCTTTACCACCCAATTTACTCCAGAAATGGGAACTGAAATTCCTGTTTTCTGAATGCGAATTTCAAACGCTGAACTAGTATCTTGAAGAAATCACTGAGCAGTCTGTGTTGTGGACTGTGAAGGAGGTGGTGGACCTCTTGATGGAGCTATGCTTACTCTAAGCATGCAGGCAGGATGTCAATGAGCTGTACCCAATTGCACTGACACTGTTGGCTCTGAATCCTAATGATGACAACACAGTAATGCTTAATGTGGAGGGGTTTCATTTGATAACCAGTGTTATTAAATAACCAGTTAGAAAGCTGGAGAATTCATGTGAAATGATGATCTGCAAAGGCAGAAAATGTTGGTGCTCAGGAGGGTTCTTCCTTCATGACTTAAAGCAATGGTGTTTGAGTGTGGGCTCCAAGTTTTGCAAATAAACAATTGCTAGAAATGGATGTAAACCTTTGGGAAAATCCTTTGAGCTATCGTAATGTCCTGCCTTGGCATTTGCTACAGTGGGCAGTGTGTAGAGGATGTGTGCTTGCCAGCTCTGCTGTGAGCTGGGCAGCCATCTGACAGTGGTGAGGGGGGATGTGTGGCAGCTGGGGAAGGAGCAAGTCTCAGCAGGGGTAAGTACTGTTGGTCAACAGTACTTGTGAATGGTTTGGGATCTCCAAGCATCCCTGGAAGTTGAGTACTGTGGCCTGCATGGCAAGCACCTTATCCCTTTGTCCTACCTTAGCCTGGCAGGGCCAACACTCCCCTAGAGAGCTGGATTTGACTGTGGTTTGTGCACCTTCAGTACAGGAAGTGCTGGCGACCGGTGATGGTCTTGCCCTGTAACCTTCTGCCTCTACCTTATCCTGTTCCTACAGCCATGTGCAGCACCATCCCTCTTCCCTGGGGAGGACTTGGGGCAAGCTGTCCCCATGGAAGCCTTGGCTGCCCTCACTGGGTTCTGGCACTGGCACAGCCAAGCCAGGGACAGCTCCAGGGGCCTCTGGTCCCTCAGTGTCCTACCCGGCTGGTCCCAACCCTCAGGTGAAGCCTTGACCACTGTGCTTTGGGCTTGTGCGTTCAGCTCTGGGTGAGGAATCCGCATTCCTGCATGCTGACTGCACTTGTGGGATGCTCTGGATATGCTACAAGGAATTGAAATGAAATAATGCCCCACAGAGCCCCTCTGCTCATGGATCTTTGACGTTTGTGGTGTCGGTGGGCTGCGCTCACTGCAGCAGGCAGCAGATAAACCCACCTTTACTGGGACTGACCCTGTCTGATGAGCGTGGTGATAGACCTCTCCCAGCACAGAAGTTTAATAGTGAAGGAAATCCACCTTCCAGGTAGGAGCTGGAGGCTCGGCAGCAGGTTACTGCTTATTTGCAGTAAATAGCATCACTTCATTGCAAACTGCTGCAGAATTTTGTTATAAGATGAAACCAAAGGTCCCTTGTATATGTCTCAGTGTGGGGGTTTATGATGTACGTGGTAGGAGTTGCTTTTTAATAGTGTTCATGCCTGACTGGTTTTCTTTCCTATCCAATGCCAGAGAGCTGTTCCCAGTGTAGGAAATCAGCTTCTGCTGGTCTCAGGGAATGGGATGCTCTCCTTGTTCATCCCTCCCAAATTTAAAAGGTCAAGTAATTAACAAAGGTTTCCTGCAAACCCTGGCTGATTTCCCTTTGGCTGCTTATCTCTTTCACAAGGAAGCTGCCTCTGGCACCCATGGCAGGACTGGCTTTAAATCCTTTCCTTTAAGTCCCGGAAATTCCAAGCTAATCCAGGCAGCCCAGGATGAAAGTTTAATTATTAGGAGCCTTTTCCTCTGTGGTGTTACTTGCCTTCAGCTCCTGATGTTGTGGAAGTAAAACGTTCGGATGCAGTACAGATGAGGATCAAATAGGTAATGTGGTTTTAGCAGTGATTTTGATGTTCTCAGTTGAATTATTAAAGGTGTAAACACTGAAGCTGGCTGGTGCAGCAAGCGCTGAAAGATCTGGATGCGTTTGCTCCTGGCATTCCAGGCTGTCCGTTCCTTTTGGGTGTACAGAACAGTTTCTTTCTGAAGTGCCACTTCCAGTCGCTAACGAAGAATCTGTCAAAGGGAGTGTCATTGTTTTCCTGGAGTTAAAATGGGGCTTGTGAAGGCTGAGTCTCTGTTAGAGCCTCATTATGTGAAGTATTTCAAGGTCCAAAGAATGCCTGGTGATGGTTTGCAAATTGCCAGATGGGCCGTGAGGCTAATTAATGTTAGCTGCAAAAATGCAGTTGGCATCTTTTGATACAGAAGCACTCTTGGTTTCTGTGTCAGGTCTCACACTGCATACAAGGCCATGGGGTTTTCAGGCTCCTGTGCCTTCCATAGTCCCCAGGGTGTTAGTTTGTGAGCAAACAAGTTTGTCCAGTGGGTAGACAAGAAAAGCATTGCAGGAGGAAACTGATGTGTAGTGATAGTACAACTGTAGAGCAGGGACAGTGTCCTGCAAGAAGAGCTCTTTATTATTACTCTTCAGCCTGCAGCAGGTAGTAACAGGATTAAGAGAAGAGTCTAACAAAGAGCATATCCTGTAACCACAGAGGTAACTGGGTGAAATCTGGTGTTTGCTGGCACAGAGGTGTTGAGGGCTGTTGTAGATGTTTAAACTGTACTGGCTACCCAGCAGGTAGTACAGAGCTTGGCTGGTGCTTTTTGGTGCTCACAGCCTGTACTTAGCCAGGTCTGCTTTCAGGAATTCCACATTCCCTGCATGTTTTCAGCTGGCTCTGGTGTTAATTTGTGCCCTGTATCACAAAAGCCTTTTCCCCCCAGACTCATTTCCTGAGTCATGAATGTGCAGTGTGGTAAAGGGAGGTTGGAAGGTGTTATAAGAGGGACCTGGAGCTGTTGGAGTGAGGGCAGAGGAGGCCATGGAGCTGCTGCGAGGGCTGGAGCAGCTCTGCTCTGGAGCCAGGCTGAGAGAGCTGGGCTGGGGCAGCCTGGGGGAGAGAAGGCTCCTGAAGGGGAGACCTGAGAGCAGCTCCAGGGCCTAAAGGGGCTGCAGGGAACGTGGAGAGGGGCTTGGGCCAAGGGCCTGTAGGGCCAGGCCAAGGGCAATGGCTTGAACCTGCCCAAAGAGGGGAGCCTGAGCTGAGCTCTGAGGCAGAAGCTGTTCCCTGTGAGGGTGCTGAGGCGCTGGCCCAGGGTGATGGCCCAGAGAAGCTGTGGCTGCCCCATCCCTGGCAGTGCTCAAGGCCAGGTTGGACACAGGGGCTTGGAGCAAGCTGCTCTATGGAAGGGGTCCCTGCCCGTGGGAGCAGGGGTTGGAGCTGGAGGAGCTTGAAGGTCCCTTCCAACCCAAACCACTCCATGATTCAATGAAGTACATTGGTCATCTTTAATTAGATGTTAATCTAGGAAGGCAGAAGCATGCATTGTTTCCAGTAATATTAATTCCCTTGTTTTCAGCAACCCAGTGGTCAGCTGTGCTCTCCGGATGTGCTTCTGACTGCTGCAGGCTGCACCTCCAGCAGCACTGGGGAGAAGCACTGAATCCTGCTCCCTTGTCAGGGTCTGCTCCTGCACTTTGACAGCCAGCACTGAAAGTACCTGTAGAGACCTGCAGATTCCATAGGTCTACATGAACAGGCAGGCTTGGAGACGTAAGCCACGGTGTGAGCCGTGAGCATTTTACAGGTTTTCCTACAAGTGTATTTAACAGATGGCTGGGGTGGGCTGTGAATGTCAGGCTGAGGCTTCTCTGCTTTTGGGAATTCCAGCTCTGTATAGGGATGTAGCTGGAGGCCTCGTGCTCCAGCAGGACCCTTTGTGCACAAGTCTGTGAGGCAGCACTTCAGTTGTCAGCAAACTGTGGCAGTTCAGGTGTGCTGTGGTACGAGAGTGGTGACTGCACCGCAGTGATGTGTGTTTCTGCCAGTGCTGTTTCTCTTGTCCTACCCACTCGTTCTGAGCAGTGTTGGGGCTTGTTGGGAATATTCTCACTTTTGGAACTTGCAGGGATTTTTGAGAGCTTGTGAATTGGGTGTCGGGGAAGAACAAGTTCGTACAATCCTGGCGAGGAGAAGGGAACCACAGGGGAAAATGCATCAATGCAATGACTGACACAACTATTGAGTGTTTTAGGAGCCAGAGCTGGGGTGGGATGCTGTGGACAGGCTGTTTCAGCACTGACCTCACTGGTGTATTGCTTTCTTCCAGTAAATTCCTGTTAAGTGTGCAGGACAAACCCAAGTGCTGCAGTGCTGGACGTGGCACGCAAGAGCATCTCGGTGGTACTGACCAGCTTCACAGTCCAGTACAAAACCAAGATCATTTATGACTAGTGCAGAGGAGCTGATGTTGATCAAGTGTTGACTTCACTCAGGGGTGGACACTGCTAACATGAGATAGCAGGATTATTTCAACATTCATTTGATGTGACCTTAAAGCCTGTTTGTCAGTGGACATGTTTCTGGGAAGGGACTGATGGCCATTTATTCCAGCTTGTGCAATCTTTTGGCTTGGTTGAGGGAAGAAACAGGCCATTCAAGACTCGAGTCTCTCTCCAGGCACAGAACTGTGGCCTCATTTGCAGGTGTTAGTATTTGGAATAGTTGTTACATTCTCTTGAAGTTGCTTACAGGAGTTTTGTTGTGTTTCTGGGCAATGCTAGGAAGGAAAGAGGCTTTCTGTGGTTTCCTTGCTGCTGCACCGCAGCACTCACCCCGTGGTCCAAGGGAGCAGCTTTCTTGTCTCATCCTCCCTTACCACTGAGTGACCTTCAGTGCCAGCATTGCTGGCTCGGGGCAGTCAGACTGTGACACTCAGCTTCTGCTTCTCATATGAGGCTTTAATTCAAAAAGCAGTCTGTTCATCCAGCTGGGGATTAAAACAGACTAAAGTGGAGATGGTGCTTCAAATTCTGCTTCTCTGATCTGCAGCCTGTTGGAATCCTTTCATTAGAGGGGAAAGGTTTGTTTATGCAATGAGTAAACAGGACTGAATTGAAGCTGGTAGCTGAGTATTACTGGCATTGGCTGTGCTGCCCTTGACTTAGCAATAGCACAGCTTTGCAAGTAGAGCTAAATCCTCAGCAGAACTGCTTGCTAAATGTTAACAGGACTAACGAACCAGGAATACTGCACCACCCAGGAGGAGCCAGCACTGCTGCCTCCCACGTGGAGAGTGCAGCTGGAGCTTTCTGGAGACCCATTGCCTCTTCCTGCACCAAAGGAGGAAGGAAAAGGTCAGATCACACAAACGTAGCACTGAGTGAGCAGTGCCATTCGCAAGGATGCTCTATACATGGAGTTGAGCCCGACTGGAAATGGGCTGGGGTAGCTCCAAAGTGTCACAGGGATGTGGAGCAAGAGGGGTTCTGCTGCTCCTAGGCTTGCTCCCGTCGTGTCTCCTGTGCTCACCAGTGCTCACCAGTGGGAAGCTGGGTTTGCACCATGAGATGTGCCCTGGTGCCCTGCAGCAAACATGGGAGTGATCCATGGAAGAGGCCAAGCTGGGCTCTGCTGTGCTGAGGGAAGAAGGGGCTTTGTTGCTGTAATAAGAAGGAATTGCAGTAATTCACTGTGGAATTAAGAAATGGGGAAGGAAATACCATTACCTGCACCCTCACTACAGTATTTTTGTGATCCCACAGATCCCATAAACACGTCTGAGATGCTTGCAAAAGCTTTTCCTTTCCCTGGGAGGGCTGAATGGTTGCTGCTACCCCAGACAACTGTTGAGGCTGGCATCTGAGAAGGGCAAACCTCCCATGCTCTGGCAGTTGTGCCGTTATTCTGTAGCTGAACTTTCTCTTCAGTCAGAGATACTTTGGCTCACAAATGAGCAGGTAAAAGAGAATCTCAGCCTCTTTTTAATGGTGCCTTTTAATTTTCTTGTTGAAGCCTGGATTCCCATGGAGCGTGCGGAAAGCAGCTAATGCTGATTCAATGAGACAGCATCAGAAAGGGAAATCTGTTCTCCTCATGTAGTGCCGTGGGCTCCTCTGGCTTGCTTCTTTTCTGTTGTTTATAATAATTGGGCAGAAGTGGTAAAAAAAACGATGGCATTGGAATAACAGGGTGTGCACAAGTAATTCAGAGCCCTGGCTTTCGTCTGATCAGATGTAGTTCAGCACTGTGTTAGGTTAACCTGCAGTGTTCCGTTACGAAAGAGCCTTTTCCCTCTCTTCTGTGCGTGCGGTCAAGCAAACGGATGATGAAAACATGGAGCTGAGGTGCTGGAGTGGTGTCTGAGCAGAGCTGGAGGGCAGCTGCGTGAGCTCTGCCTGGCTGGGGCTCAGGACAGCCCTCATGTCAAAGGACAGGATGTGAACAGAGCTGTCACCTTCACCCTGCAAACCCCTGTGGTCTGGGTGCTGGCTGATGTCTGTGCAAGCTCCATTCTCATCCCATACCTGTCGTGTTGGAGCACCGGGCATCTCCTGGTGGCCACAGTGAGTTGTAACTCTGCTTTGCACGATTCGCTTCAGGACTGCCCAGCTTGGCTCGCAGATGCGGGGCCCCTGGGCAGCAAGCAGGCTTGCAGCGTGCTCTGAGCATGCCTGTGTCCCTGAGCTTTGCTCTGCCTTCATGGAAAACTTGGCATTTTATAGCGGTCAGCTGGGGAAATCTTAACTGACATATTCCAGTAGTGTTTTGCACTCAGTAGTGGCCCATGAATAACAGTGACCTCTCTCAGATCTCACAGACAAGGAGCTGCATGCCCATGCGTGAGCAGCAGGTTGAAGGAGGTGATCCTGCCCCTCTACTCTGCTCTCATGAGACCCCACTTGCAGCACTGTATGCAGTGCTGGTGTCTCAACATAAAAAGGACATGGAGCTGTTGGAGCAAGGCCAGAGGAGGCCATGAGGATGCTCAGGGGCTGCAGTACCTCCTGTATGGAGCCAGGCTGAGAGCATTGGGGCTGCTCAGCCTGGAGAAGAGAAGCTGCGTGGAGACCTCAGAGCAGCTTCCAGTGTCTGAAGGGGGCTCCAAGGATGCTGGAGAGGGGCTCTACATCAGGGACTGCAGGGACAGGACAAGGGGTGCTGGGTTCAGACTGAAACAGGGGCAGTTCAGGTTGGATCTAAGGCAGAAGCTGTTCCCTGTGAGGGTGCTGAGGCGCTGGCCCAGGGTGATGGCCCAGAGAAGCTGTGGCTGCCCCATCCCTGGCAGTGCTCAAGGCCGGGTTGGACACAGGGGCTTGGAGCAAGCTGCTCTGTGAAAGGGGTCCCTGCCCGTGGCAGGGGTTGGAGCTGGAGGAGCTTTAAGGTCCTTTCCAGCCCAAACCAGGCTGGGATTCTATGAAATGAAAACTTGGTGTGGTTACAGCTGTTGGAGAATGTTTTAGTGCAGACCCAGGTGAGCCCCTGTGTAGATTGTGCCCCTGAAGGACACCACAGAAGGGTGGAATTGACCCCTTGTGTGAGGGCTTCTGCTTGGCTTCTGAGTGGGAATCGATGCATCCAATGGAGTGAATTGTTGTGATAGCTCTGCGGTGGTTTCAGACGCTGCTTGGGTGGTTCATGAGGACTGTGCCTTGTCCACCGTGGCTCTGGGGATTGGGATGTCCCTGAAAGGGAACAGGGGGAGCAGAGGCATGCCATAATCCAGGGTTTGAGGGAGCATTCCGTGCTGGAGCTCCCCAGATGATGGAAATGGACCGCATGGGGAGCAGCCAGTTTGGAGTGGATTTGGAGGAGCAAAGTGGGTGGACCAGACCTGGATACTCACATTTGATTCCTTAGTGGCTGCAGGCCCAATAAACATTCAAAAAGCCATTAAAGCAGCTGTTAATTTCTTCCTCTCAATAAAATTGCATGGACTTGACAAGCATGACCGATACCCTCCGCTGCCATTGTCACACTGCCAGGCTGCAGGGGGGAGAAAAGGAAGCAGAAAGGAAGAGGCTGTGTGCTAATCTGGGATTTATTGTAGGGTTTTGTCTATGAACCTTTCCCACAGCCACTGAGACTTCGTTGTCGTGCCACTAGCTAAACAAATCCTGCTTTTCCCCTTGTTCCCACTGAACTATGGATAGCATTAATGGACAACACAAAACCCCATGGGTCATGAGGCCAATTGCAAATATGTATTTGTGTGACCCCTGGCTCCTGAAATTGGGGGGTGCAGGACCCAGCTTTGGGGTCATGAGCCTGCTCTGAGATAAGTAAGCCACTGGTACAGGTTTGTTGGAGGGGGTGAGCAGCCAGGGATGGTTCATGGAGCTGTGGGTACTCAGCGCTGTGTAATCAAGGCTCTGGTTTGGGAGGTTTCAGCTTTTGGTGGTCTCTGAAAGCTCTGGGCTATCAGTGGGGGTCTCAAGTGAAAAGCCAAGTCCGAATCACACAGATAGACAGAGCACAGACTTGTTTCTAGGTTAAGCTGAGAAGTTAGTCCACTAACGAAGGCATTAGCTGTTCTTGTCCTGGTATTAGCAGGGCTTTACTCCCAGCACAGCTCCATCCAGCCCCTTGTGCAGCTGGGGCCAGTGGGTGCCTCCCTGTACCCTGCTCAGATGGGTTTGGCCATAGAGAGGGGCTGGATGAGGCCGAATGTGCAACCTCTGAACCCTGCAGGGAAGGAGATTCTGTCATCAACTACTGAGAGATGTGGGGACAGGGCGCTCACTGCTGGCTGCGGCGGCTTGCTCTGCTCCTGGGGATGCCTTTGCTGTATGTAGCTCATCCGTCTGACTTCTCCTGCCTTCCCTTACCCTTGGGATGCTGCCTGGGGCTGCAGGGCTCTGAGGTGCAGTGGTTTTTTACAGGTCTGGCAGCAGGAGCAGGCAGAGCCATGCAGGACTCACCAGATCCCCTGGCTGGGCACGGCATTGAGCTCCTGCCTCCTGAGCTGCCTGCTTGCATTGAGGCCCTGAAGGCTGCAGCTGGCTGCTCCCAACATGACCAGCATGGGGCTTCTTGATCCTTTTTGATTCTGCCTGAAAAGGGGAAATTGAAGTGGTGCTGAGGCTAAGGAAGGTGCCGCCTCTGTTTGCAGACTTGCTCTGTATTGTCTCGGTAGGCTGGGTCTGTGATAAGCTGGATGCGTCTCCCACATCCAGGCATTTGGTTGCGAAAAGTAAAGCAATAGCAGTGGCAGCAAAATCCTTGACAAGATGCAAATTGTCTTGAATGTACTGAAGGGGGAAGGAGCTTTGTATGCATTAATGTAAGAAAAGCTGGATGCTTTGGCTCATGCAGCTGAAGGCGCTCTGCTGTAGATGTTTTCAGAAGCCTTTGTAGTCTGGAAAAGCTGTGTTTGGGTTTTGCATCTGTTGTTTCTAATAGCAAACACATTCTGGTGCCCGACTTCCCTGCAGTCCATTGCTTGTCTTTAATACAGGGTTTAGTGAGAGAGGCAGCACTTGTGTTAGCCTGAGCTTAGTGCAGCAGTCGGGGCTCATTTGGCTGCACTGCTGGCTGGACAAGACCACGCGTCCTATGTGACACTGTCTTTGCCTGGGGCCCTTCCTTGGCTGGAAGGGGAGGATGGCCTGGAGCCAGGCTCTGTGCGAGAACCAGCATCCAAAAATTGGGTAGTTAAGTGCCTGCAGAGCGTCCTGCTGGTGGAGGGATGCTGGCAGGTTGCAGCAGCTCTGCTTTTGGCACGCTTGCCTTCGGGGTCACCTAACTAGCAGGAGGGGACGCTGCCTTCCCACAGTGTACCCTCTGACTGTGCTGTTTGTGCCTTTAATGAGAAATCTGGAGCCTTCCAGGCTGTTTAATTACAGAGCAAGGTGTGAAGCATGACTAAAGCAGCCCTGTCTCTAAAAGCCTGTGTTTCTGCAGGCGGGTTGGCTGAGCCAGCATCCTCTGGGGCAGCCCAGCCATGGACACGGATCACTGGCAGAGCACTGCCCTGCATCAGGGCACTGCAGAGGGCACAGATGGGGTTCAGAGGTGCCCCTCATGGTCGTGTGTATCTGGGCCTTTCCGCAGAGAGAGCTCTGTTCAGCCCTGAGGAAGACAGGGGAATAAAGCCCCTCCAGTCTCTGCTGGCCTGGGGAGCGGGAGAGGAGGATTCACCTTCCCCAGTTTCAGATGTCTGCAGCTGGGCTGATGGTTCAGGCTCTCTGGGTTGCCAGTGGGGGTGGAAAAGGGCTCATCTGGGTGTGCATTTACCCTTGTGTGGATGAAGCTGCCCCAGGGCAGGTTTAGATGGAGCTGAGGAACAATTCCTGCCCCACAGGGTGCTCAGGCATTGGAAGAGGCTGCCCAGGGCAGGGCTGCAGGCACCGGCCCTGCAAGGGTTCACCCAGCGTGGAGACGAGGCCTCAGTGCCATGGGTTAGGGCTGGCCTTGGCAGGGCTGGGGATGGTTGGAGTGGATGGGATGAAAGGGCTTTCCCAGCCTGGTTCATTCCATGATCCTGTGATGGGGAGGTGCTGGGGGGAACAGGGGGCTCCGATGTTCCCCACTCCCCCGGCATGGAGGGAATCAAGAGCTTTGGCCTGGTGCAGCCCTGAGCTGTGCTCACCCTGCTCAGCCCCATAGCAGAGAGGGGCGCGAGGTCAAACACAGTTGTCCCAGTGAATAAAGTCTGGGATACGTCTTTGGGAAGGCTCTGGGATCCCGACTGCCATTTCTGAGGCTGCTGCAGGAGCAGGGAGCGCTGGGCTCACAGCAGGGCTTGTCCCTGAGAGCTTTCCTCTCCCCTGCCTCGGGCCTTTGCTGATCCCATCCGCAGAGGACCTGGAGGGGGCCAGGACCACTCGAACCCCTCCATAGGCACTTGGAGCTGGCAGCTTCTGACCTGTTGGGGGCCGACCTCTGCCAGTGCCAAAGGGGACCGGGTTTGCTGAAGTTTTGCAGCCCTGTGTCGGGGCCACCTCCCTCTTGCACCCTTTGTAACCAGAGGCTTTGTTTTGTCTGGGTGCTGATCGCCTCCTTCCCTTCTCCTCCATGAGCTGCTGGACGTGTCCGTGGTTCTCCCGTCCGTGGCACAGCAGAGAAATGCCTCTTGCCTGGATCAGGGGCAGACCTAAGACCCTTCAGGTGCCCAGTGCGAGCTGGAGATGCAGAGGTCAGGAAGGATGGGGCTGAAAGCAGGTGAGAACCCGGAGTGCTTAGGGTTGGAAGGGCTCTCTGGAGATCACCCAGTGCAGCCCAAGGGCACACAGGAACGTGTCCATGCTGGGTTTGAACGCCTCCAGGGGGGAGACTCCACACCCCCGGCAGCCTGCCCAGTGCTCGGCACTCCCTCCCGTTGAGGTAAAGCCTCTGGTGCTTCAGTTCACGGGCAGGAGAGGCAGGGAAGGACCCCAGCTGGGTCACCATGGCTGAGACCCCCCCTGGCTTAGGGGGCTTTTTGTGCCAAGGCGTTGCTGGTTGAGCAGAGGTGGTTCTGCAGGAGCAGAGAGCAGGGCTCTGCCTAACCCAGAGGAGCACGGCTCAGAGGCAGGTGGCAGCCGTGGCCCAGGCAGAGCATCTCTGCCCCTTGGCTTTTGTCTGTGAAATGCAAGCAGGTTTAAAGTCTGGTTTAAACAGCTCATCTGTGGGGTTGGCAGGGGTTGAAAGATCTCCAATGTGTTTGTGTTTATGTGGTTTGGTGGCCGATTACTTTCTTTTTCATAGGAGATAAACCTGGATAAGTTTGAAGGACGTTTCTCTAAGCGGAGACTCGTGCTCTGTAGGCTGTAATGATTTATTTGGAACTATGCTCTGTCTATCCTTGTTAAGTACCCTGAGAACGCGACTGGCACTGAGGGAATTTAATGTGACACATAAAAGTAAGGAGTGTTGCCGAAAGCTGAAGGCTTTACAGTATTTAACTGGCTTGGATCCTCGCTCCATAGCGAGCTGTTTTCCTTGAATTTGAGTTGCCAAAAGTGGGAGAACA
This sequence comes from Agapornis roseicollis, assembly GCA_002631895.1. NCBI lineage: Eukaryota > Metazoa > Chordata > Aves > Psittaciformes > Psittacidae > Agapornis > Agapornis roseicollis. Next base: position 81,854 of record NDXB01012960.1, on the reverse strand, counting down.
CCTATTGCCTTGGGCCTGGCACTGTGTCAGCGTAAACCAGGCTTCCTGGAGAGCGCCAGCTTGGAACGTGGCTGTGCTAAAGTGGATTAGCACCAGAAAGGCTCAACATTGCAAAATGAGCGTGATTAAAATTAAATAGGATCAGCAAGCTTGTTTAATTTTTATACAGGACAATTACACTTCACCACTGTCACAGCTCATTTGGCTGCCTCCTGTCCTTGCTGTATGGGCCGGGGCGTGAAGGGTTTGCTGTGAGCTGTGCCCTTGCTCACATCCTCCTCGAGCTCCTGCGCCTGCTGCCACCGTCTCCCAGCAGAGGCATTAAGCACCAGAGCACCCAGATGGAGCAGGGTGGGCTGAGGCGTTGGGAGCCGCAGGTTTCAGGTACCCAAGGTGTGACATTAACCTGCTGCAGGGACTTCAGTAGCTCAGTCCCTTCCTATGCTTCCCTTTGCCAAGCAGGGCCGTAATGCTTTGCCCCCAGGCTTACAGGAGAGATCATATCACTTGCTGTAGCCCCCTCCTGGCCATTTAGAAAAGCCCTTTAAAAGCTCTCTGCCTTTAGGAGGTGAATTCCTTGCACATGTTCTGCCTCCCAAGGACCTTCATGCGGAAACACTTGTGCAAGGTAAGGTGCGTGCAGGGAGTTAAGCTGCCTTTAATCCTTTCCCTCTTCCCCTGAGCCCAGCACACAATCCCCTGCTGTTACAGGAATCCACATTTAAATGTCGCTCTTCAGCTTAAAATCTGTGAGCAAGAAAGGGAAGGGATGTTTTAATTTGTTGTGGTGGGATGCTGCTGCCAACAAGCTGGAGTGATGGCTGCTTCTGACAGCAGCAGCCTCCTTACGTTGCATTGCTCTCAATGCAGTGGAGCCTGGTGTTGCTCTTGCACCAAATGGGCACCCTTGGAGGCTAAACCAACAAAATGCCCTTTTAAGTCCGGGTTTGGTTTATTTGTCCTTTGCCAGGTGCACAGAACAGCTCGTGTGACATGGTTAGATCCTTGCAGCAGGCTCTGTGGGCTGAGACCCAGGGGCTTCACAGGGCCTTGCCTGCAGGATGTGGGGTGCACGACAGGCAGTGTGGCCCCGTGCCCCTGCAGGGGCTCGCACCAGATGAGCTCCAGAGGTCCCTTCCAACCGGAATGATTCTGGGGTTCCATGAGCCAGGCACCACGTGGCTGCGGGCCTGGCTCTGTGAAATGCACCCAGTGACTCTTGAAGCCATCCCCAAAGGATGCTTGTGCAGGGGCACCTGAGAGGGAAGGCGCAGAGGGAAGAGCTGTTCCTCCTCTGCCACGTTCTGGTGGGTCCCACTGCTTTCGGGTTTGGCTGTGCTCTTTAAAGCAGGCAGTGTATGGCAGGGGGGTTGGAACTAGGGGATCTTAAGGTCCCTTCCAACCCTAACTAGTCTATGATTCTGTGACTCTAGTCTGTGTATTGAAAGCAGGTAGTGTGTGGTATGTAGTGTGTGTATTGAAAGCAGGTAGTGTGTGGTATGTAGTGTGTGTATTGAAAGCAGGTAGTGTGTGGTATGTAGTGTGTGTATTGGAAGCAGGTAGTGTGTGGTATGTAGTGTGTGTATTGAAAGCAGGTAGTGTGTGGTATGTAGTGTGTGTATTGAAACAGGTAGTGTGTGGTATGTAGAGTGTGTATTGAAAGCAGGTTAGTACATAGCTGAAATCTACAGAAGACACTGAAAGGGTGGAATAGAGAACATTTGCTGCCCTTTCCAGAGGACTCTTGGCAATCTTCCCCTCTCCTTTCCCTCCTGGAGCCAGGGCCGGTCTGTTCCGCAGCCTGCATCCCCCTGCAGCAGCAGATTGCCCCATGGCCAGTTTTAATTAGGTTTCTCCTCTAAAACCAGAATGTGGAACAGCGAGGCTCTGTCAGCTCAGACCTTCAGCCGGGCTCTCCTGAGAGCAGAGGGAGGCAGGGCTGGGGAGCGGGCTCTGGGCTCAAGCTGAAGCCTCTGTCAAGCAGCTCTTCCAGCCATGGGGAGACATGCCCGCGCTTCCCACTGAGCTCTCCCCAGGTACGAGGGGCTGGGAAGCAGGTTGTGATGGAAGATCGTAAGGGGGGTAAATCAGTGTGCTCTGCATGCATCTGCTGCTGCTCAGCAGGAGAAAAGGGGGCAAAAAATGGGCTTAAACAGAGCAGTGTGTGGTGAGCTGCCCCCCTGCCCAGGGAATGGAGGATAAATCCGACCTTTGCCAGCTTGCCAGATCTCATGGGAGAAGATCAGGTTTATCTGTGGCTGTGGAGGGAGCCTGGGCAGAGCCAAGTGCCCTTCTCAGGCACCAGGGGTGGAGGGGAGCTGGGGTTTACTTGGTGCTTGCTATGCAGTGATTAAAGCATCAAACAGGGAGGTGGCTGTGAGCGATGGCTGGAATGTGATGGCCGGAGGAGGAGGATGCGCTGAGCAGGCTGCAGGAGAGAGGAGGAGCGCAGGATCTTCTGCTCCCACACCTGATGTGGCTCCTGTTGCCCTCCGCTCCCATGTCCCTCCTTCCTGTCTTTGCAGGGCTGCAATGTCATGGAAGACCAGGACCTTCGGGACATTGGGATCGGTGACCCGCAGCACCGCCGCAAGCTGCTCCAGGCCGCTCGCTCCCTCCCGAAGGTCAGTGCTGACCCCATCCCACGAAGCAGGGAGAGGGCATTGCCCAGCAGGGTGGAAGCAGAGGAAACAAAAGCCAGTCCCTGTAACTCCAAGGATCACAGGGGTTGTGGGAAGGGTTTTGGAATAGCAATGAGGAGGAAGAGTATATTCATCTGCCAAGCTATGTGGATGGAATGACTGCAGGGGAGAGGGTGGCTGTCCCTTCTGCCAGGCTTGAACCCAAGTGCATTCCCTATTCATAGGGTGACTTGACTTTAAAGCTTCTAGTGGGGATGATGATGGCCTTTAAACTGATTTTAATTGGTGCTGTATGCCTTGGAATCCCTGGGCTTTTAACCCCTATCTTGTGCTTTTACAGTTGAAACCCCTGGGCTGTGATGGGAACAGCCAGCCTTCAGTTCCTGCATGGCTCGACTCCTTGGGGCTGCAGGATTACATCCAGTCCTTCCTCTCGAGTGGCTACAGCTCTATTGACACTGTGAAAAACCTCTGGGAGCTTGAAATAGTGAACGTGAGTGTTACCCTTCTGCCATGCAGTGAGGTCCTACCCATGTTCTGTCTGGGGCTCTGACTTGCAGTGAGTCACAGAATCACGAAGGTTGGAAGGGACCTCTGGAGATCATCTGGCCCAACTCCCTGCTCATCCTCACCCTAACCAGGCCCAGCTCCCACAGCCTCTCATAAAAGGGATGCTCCAAAGCCCCGATCGTCCTGGTGCCCTCCACTGGACCTTCTCCAGTAGCTCCTTGTCTATCTTGTATTGAGGAGCCCAGAACTGGACACAGTGCTCTAGATGTGGCTTCACCAGGGTCAAGCAGAGGCAAAGGATCCCCTTCCTCAACCTGCTGCCACACTCCTGATGCACCCCAGGATACTCTTGTCCCTCCTGGTACACTGCAGCTCATGGTCAACGTGTCGTCCACCAACACACCCAGGTCCTTCTGAGCTGAGCTGTTCTTTAGTAGGTCAGCCCCAACCTGTGCTGGTACTTGGGGTCCTTCCTCCCCAGGCACAGACCCCTGCACTGGCCCTGGTTGAACCTCATTAGGTTTCTCTTCACCCAGTTCTCCAGCCTATTGAGGTCCCTCTGAGTGGCAGCACAGCCTTCAGATGTGTTAAACAGGAGCAGCACAGCTCCAGGAGAGGCAGCTTTGCTTGTGCCCAGGGCAGGCAGTGACCACGGGCTGTCCCTGCAGGTGCTGAAGGTGAACCTGCTGGGCCATCGGAAGCGGATCATCGCCTCCCTGGCAGACAGACCATACGAGGAGCCACCGGCAAAGCCACCGCGCTTCTCGCAGCTGAGAGTGAGTCAGTGTTGGTGTCCCTGCCCGGGCCTGTGCAGAACTGGCTGGGTGCTTCCCTCTGCCCTTCACTTCCAGCCCTTTCCTTCACAGAGCTGGCAGGAATAATTGGTCCCTCTCTAATCAGCAGCTCTCACCCCTAGGGGACTCAGTGATGTGTTGAGGATGTTTAGTGAGAGCTCAGATCCTGGCTGGGTATGGAGGCTCAGAGCTCAGCCATGTTCAGCTTTCCTCTGCTGCTTTCATGCACAGGAAATTCTGCTTAGCAAAATCAATAAAAAAGGAGGGGGAACCCCTCTACAATGTCAATATTGAAGTTAAAACTCCTTTGAAGGTAAGGATTGAGAGTAATAAGCATAGAGAGTGATCTTTGAAAACTGCATGGCTTTGGAAAAGAAGGAAAGGATAAAATCTAGAGCTTGTTTCTCATTAAAAGTAACCAGTCTGACCTGGCAGCTTGGGTTGCTCTCAGTTCTCAGACACTGGGTGGTTTGGAGGGAAGCTCTTGAAGCATTGAGGCAACTGCACATCTGGTTGTGCGGAGGAGGAGGTGTTTGCTGTTAACAGTTCCCATGGATGCACCTTGGCTGCTGCTGGAGAGAGTGCAGAGCCCAGAGCTCCCACTCCATGGGCAAGCAGAACTGGGGGAATAAGAGCCCCGCTGGCCCTGGCTCGGCCGGAGCACCTGGAGCACTTGGGCAGAGTTAAAACAGATGACAGCTTTGATCTTGTCCTGCCCAGTTCCTGCCCCACAACAGCAAATGTCGCTGCTTGTTTGTCCAGTTGTACTCTCGTGGAAGTGGTGGAGGAGTTTACCCACACTTGGTTTTATTCTTTGTGGGTCAAACTCCATCTTCCCTGCATAAAACAAAGCTCAAGCGTGTGAACACAGCAATGCTGGAAGAAACCATGATGTGGCCGGTTGTATCTGTTCAGCTTTCCACCTTCATCAACTCCAGCGACCCAGGCAGCAAATCCTTGCACAGGCGTGACCCTGCTGTTGAAAACAGAATCAGAGTGGTTTGGGTTGGAAGAGACCTTAAGTTCATCCAGTCCCAGCCCCCTGCCATGGGCAGGGACACCTTCCACTAGACCAGGTCACCCAAGGCCCTGTCCAACCTGGCTGTCAGAAATGAGAGGTGGGAGATGATGTTCAGCCCTTGCAGGTCAGGTTCTGGCTGCCTCCCCATGGGAAACATTAGGCAGCTCCTTCGGTCAGGTGCGTCTGTGCCAGGTGGGTGCCTGCACTGAACAGAGGACTGAAGAGCGCTGGCTTTCTTCCCCTTGTTTCCTGGCCAGATGTAAGGCAGCCTTCCCACGGAGAGGAGTGTGGCATGGCTCAGCTGGGATGGGATGCAGCTGGGACCTGTTCTGATTGGGCTGGCTGGGAGTCTGAGGTCTCTCTCCCTGGGCTGGTCGGGCTTCTCCCAGGCTCTTGCTGTACTCGATGTGATTTGGGGATGGTTTTCTGCAGCAGGAGCAGCAGCCATTGCATGGCAGGCCCTTGGTTGTGGGGGTTGGCTGCCTCATTCACTGACAAATGGCATTCGAGAGAGGAGTCTGGCAAACCCCATTGAGTCTGCAGTTCACCTGCGGCCTCAGGAGCAGGGCAGTGTGCCACAGAGTGGGAGCACGGCATCCTGCTTCCTCCCAGTGCTTGCAGATTTGCTTCCTGGAGCAGGAACTGGAGGTTCCCCATCCCAAACATCTGGTCCTTGCCCTGCTGCACAGCTCTTCCCTCTTGCTTTGCATTCCCAAAGCTTTTCACGGAGCTGAAGTGAGCTGAGCTGCTGTGCCCTGCTTGTTTACACGGGATTTTATAGGAGCTGGGGTTCTGGTGTAAAAAAGAGGGGATTTACCCTGACACTGCCCTGGGAACAGGCGCTCAGGAGCCAGGTACAAGCCCTGCACTTTCACCCCACTGCCCTGTGCCAACGACAGACCCCTGCCAGGCAGCAGGCGGCTGAGGATCCACTCCTGCAGGCACAGGGTGGGGAGAGGAGTCCTTTGGTGCAGCCCCCTCTGATTGCTGTGCTCTACAAGGAGGCTGTGGGAGAGAATGGGCCATTTAGAGCATTTCCTGGTGCTCCAGCTGGTGGGATCCAGAGCCTGGCTCTGGCGCGGGGACCGGAAGGACGTCAATGGCAAATTAAGCCAGTCTGTTGAATAGGATTAATGTGTGCTGCAGCTGTGAGCTGCACTTTGTCTGCTGGGCTGGTTGGCACGGCCAGGCCGTGGATCTTGCCTGCAGTAAGAGCCAGGCTGTCGGGCATCTGGGTCAGGCTCTTGCTGGGCTCCCAGGGCTTTTCTGCTGGGGTGGCTCAGCAGCAGCAGCAGCTGCTTCAAGTGCCTTGCTCAGTGCTTTAGTGGAGCCTGTTCCTCTATAACCACCCTGTTCAAGGCTCAGTGTCTCTCCTGGGATGTGCTCGGCAGAAGGGGCTGCACAGCCATCCTGGAGCAAATCCAGGGATATCATGTGGCAGAGAAACGGTGGGATTGGGAGGAGAGGGAGGCAGGAGCCTGTTGAGGGGATGAGGAGTGTCTCAGCTAGGCACAGGCTGACTGGGGTTCATGGTGTCTGCCTGTTTCAGTGCCAGGACCTGATGTCCCAGACGTCGTCCCCGCTGAGCCAGAACGAGTCCTGCACGGGCAGGTCTGCTGATCTGCTGCTGCCCTGCGGGGACACCGGCAAGAGGCAGCAGGACCGAGGCACCGAGCCTGCTCCCTACTCCAGAGCTGAGCGCTACAAAGCACAGGTCAGTGGGGGCTTCTGTTTGTCCTCGGGGTGCCTCTGTGCAGCTCAGTGCAGGATCCCCCCTCTCTGGAGCCAGTGAGGGGTCAGGATGATGCACAGGGGCCAGGGATGGGGTCAGACACAGAGTCCATCAGGCATCAGAGCCAGCACTATCACTGGCAGCATCCTGCCTCCTCCCAGCAGCTTGGGAGTGGGACTTGGCCATGGCCATGTTGAACCTCAGTTGCATCCAGCCCAAGAACGCTCCCAAGATCTGTTTCATCCCAAGCTGGACCTGTTGTGGCTTCACATCACGTTTCCTGCCCTGCAGGAGGACCGTCGGGAGTCCAAGCTGACCCTGCGCCCCCCCAGTCTGGCTGCCCCCTACGCCCCAGTCCAGAACTGGCAGCACCAGCCAGAGAAGCTCATCTTTGAGTCCTGCGGGTACGAAGCCAATGTAAGTGTCCTTTGACTTGTGGGGTGTTGAGGATGAGGAGGCTCCAGCGTCAGGACGTTGTGCTTCCTTCCCTGCCTGAATGCCCTGTTCCTCCCCATCCATCATCTTGTGAGACCCCATTTGCAGCACTGTGTGAAGTGCTGGTATCCCCAACATAAGGAGAGCATGGAGTTGTTGGAGCAAGGCCAGAGGAGGCCATGAGAATGCTCAGGGGCTGGAGCAGCTCCTGTATGGAGCCAGGCTGAGAGCATTGGGGCTGCTCAGCCTGGAGAAGAGAAGCTGCGTGGAGACGTCAGAGCAGCTTCCAGTGTCTGAAGGAGGCTCCAAGGATGCTGGAGAGGAGCTCTGCATCCGGGACTGCAGTGACAGGACAAGGGGTGATGGGTTCAGACTGAAACAGGGGCAGTTCAGGTTGGATCTAAGGCAGAAGCTGTTCCCTGTGAGGGTGCTGAGGCGCTGGCCCAGGGTGATGGCCCAGACAAGCTGTGGCTGCCCCATCCCTGGCAGTGCTCAAGGCTGGGTTGGACACAGGGGCTTGGAGCAAGCTGCTCTATGGAAGGGGTCCCTGCCCATGGCAGGGGGTTGGAACTGGGGGAGCTTGAACCCAAACCAGTCTGGGATTCTATGATCCATGGCTGCTGGCCACTCATGGGCCACGACATTCCCTTGGCTGTTGCAAGGTTCCCTGCCTGAAGCCTTTAACATCTCTCCTTCTTCCAAACAGTACCTGGGCTCCATGTTGATCAAAGACCTCCGGGGGACAGAGTCTACGCAGGATGCCTGTGCCAAGATGAGGGTATGGAAGCCATGGATGCAGGGGGGCTTCACTCACAGCCTGTGGTGGGTGATGTGGAGATCTCAGAGTTGTGGCTCCCTAAATGGGGAGGTCTCAGTGAAATTGTGGCTCCCCAAACCCTGCCCATGGGCAGAGCAGGGGTCCAGAGCATCTAGAATAGGCTATCCTATTGTTGCTGCTGAACTACCCCCAGCACTTCCCCATAGCTGGAAGGGCTGTGCAGTGGGAGAACTGGTGTTTTCCCTGGGGAAAGGGGTGCTGGGTGCATTTCAGGCTTTGCTCTTCCTGGTCCAGGACCCCCAAAGCCTGCCTCTGTGAGGCCTGGGGTTTCTGGGATGGACCGGGGCCCTGGTGAAGGAGGGAGCATCTGTTCACAACTGGTCACTTGAATGTTCTTGTTTCTGAAGAAATCCACAGAGCATATGAAGAAGATCCCGACCATTATCCTGTCCATCACGTACAAAGGGGTGAAGTTCATCGATGCCTCAAACAAGGTGAGCTTCAGGTGCCCTGAAGCTGGTGTCTGGAAGGACAAGACCGGCAGCCCCAGGGGATGCAGGTCACATTTCTTGGCTCAAGGAGCCACCTGGGCTATGGGTGAGCACCAAGGTGGTGGTGTTACCTCAACACCAAAGGCTTGGCAGCCTGGCTGTTTGTGGACCGTGTTTCCATGGATCCCTGCCATGGGAGGGAGCTGGAACTGGTCTGGCTGGGAGACTGCCCCTCTGCCAGTACCTGCTTTGCTCCCTGCCCCCAGTACCCACGTGCCACAGCCACCGAGTGGTTTGCTGGGTGTATTTGCCATCCCCAGAAGGGTGAGAAGTGCTTATGGTTGACCCTGACAGAATGTCATTGCTGAGCACGAGATCCGGAACATCTCCTGTGCTGCTCAGGACCCTGAGGATCTCTGCACCTTCGCCTACATCACCAAGGACCTGCAGACCAGCCACCACTACTGCCACGTCTTCAGCACCGTGGATGTGGTGAGTGGGTTACTGCGTCTCTCAGTGTGCTGCAGTCCTTTGCAGCCGCCTTGGTTCAGCACTCAGCTTTGTTATAGACCAGGATCTGGGGTTCTTTCCCCTAAAATAAGCCTTTCACAGTCCTGGCTCGAAATCCCTTTGCTTTGGAGCTCTGTCAACAAACAGAACATTTGTGTGGCTTCATTACTGCAGTCTCCAGTATAAAGAGAGTTTTCCCCTCCTGGGGAATATACAAAGCCCTACTACACTCTCAGGTATGCTGGGTGTAGCAGGCTGATTTAGCAGCCTTTTCATTCACTGACTGAGGGGAAGCAGAACTTGCTTTTGTTCTCGGGCAGAATGAGCTGTACCCCAGGGTTTGGCTTTTTTCTCTCTGCCATGCAAACCGCTGCTAAACTGCTCTGTTCTGTGTGCTCTGTTCTGTGTGCTCTCTCCAAAGAACCTGACCTACGAGATCATCCTCACGTTGGGGCAGGCGTTCGAGGTGGCCTATCAGCTGGCCCTCCAGGCCCAGAGAGCAAAGCCCCTGGGGGCTGGGGCAGGAGAAGCCATTGAAACAAAATCTTCCAAACCGGTGCCTAAACCACGAGCGGGCATGAGGAAATCTGCAGTGAGTGCCCATGGGCTGGGGGGGAGCTGGGATTTCCCTGGGGATTAAACACACACTTAAACCTTCCCCTTGGTGGTGAGGGGAGCCCAGGCGCAGACAAGGTGCCTGCAGCTGCAGACAGGGTGGACACCCATAGCTGTAGGCAACGCTGGTGTTGCAGTGTCTGTGGCTCTGCTGCAGTGTTAGGGCTTCCCCTGGTAGGATGAGGGCAAGCCAAGGTGGGAATAGGCTGGGTGGGATGGGGTCTAAGTACCCTGCTGGGTCCAGCACAACTTCTATTGTGCAAACCCAGCAGGGCCACAGTAGGCAGTAGATAACCTGCGGTTTGCAGTGTGGGAGTGCTCCCGTAGCCAAAACCATCCCAGCCTGGAGCTGCTGAGGAGCAGGGACTGCTGCCCTAAGCCTTTGCCTTCCTTTAATGTCTCCTTTTGTCTGTGTTGTGCTTGCTCCCCCCGCCCAGGTGCCGCTCCCTCCCGACACCCGCTGTTGTTACTGTCACTCCTGTACAGCACACCGCCCCTCCTACCTGCCGCTGCAGTCTGTTAGTCCCGGAGCCAAGGTCTTTACCCTTCTTCCTGCCACCTTCCGTTGTGATCCGACCTGGGCCACCCCAGCTGCCACCAGCCCGCCCGCCTCCCCGCTTCCCGTGCCTCTTGCTGTGCTCCCGTGTCCTGCCTCGCTGCTGTCTTCCCTCCCTGCTCATTCCAGGGCCATGCCATGGGCTCAGATGAACCCCAGGGATAAAGCACTCGTGTTCCTCATATCCTCTGCTGCTGATGTAGAGTGGCAGCTCTCAACTAACTGCGTTGCTCTTTCTGGTGTTGTTAACCTTCCTGTAGGATCCTGATTAAGGAGGACAAGATGAAACAGCCATGCTTGGTCAGGAGAGTAAATCACTTGGGAGTTCACCTGCCAGAGCTCTGTCCCCTCTCCTTCTGCCTCTTTTATTTTGCTTCTTGTAGTGCCATCTTTATAGCACTCTATTTTTTCATGCCTGTTTGTCAAAGGAAGTGAAGCTGTCAGTAATGCTCACAGGGGCTTGCAGGCCTGGCGCAGGAGGTCCCCTCAAGGTGCTGGGTTGAGACTGATGTGGCTAGACACGTTTTAGCTCACATTTAGGACTCCGTGTGTGTGGGGAGCTGCTTCCCTGCGCATGTGCGTGGTTTTGGGATGGGCGTTAGGCAGAGCAGCAGGCTCTCCATGCTTTGAATCCCAGGCTTCATGGGTGACCTAACATGTCCTTTCTCTCCTGATTTTCTAGCTGGAGCCCCCCGAAGTGGACCAAGACTCCCAGTCTCACGCCAGTGTCTCCTGGGTCGTGGACCCCAAACAGGACTCCAAGCGGACCCTCAGCACTAAGTATGAGACCACTATCTTCTAAAGCAAACACACCCCGTGTCCACCCAGTCTAACCGTGCCTTTGCGATCTGATCTGTCCGCTCTAAACCCCCTCTCCCTCCAGCTGCTCGCACTGAGCCCCGCGTAGGCACTACGGCAATGGCAGCAGCACTTAGGAGACTGTAGACTTAAACCCGGCTTTTGTACCTGATCACTGCTGAACACTGTGAATTCTCCTTACTCGGAAACAAGGGTAACACGCTGATAGGTATCCGTGAGGCGGGAGGTGCAGGGGGTGCAGGCTGGGGAACCGGAGCTCCGGAGCCAGGAAGCCTCCGGCCGTTGTCACGTCTTTCCCCTCGCTCTGGCACTGTGAATCCCTGGGGCAATGTGACACCCCCCAGGCCTTTTCTATTTCACCACCTTCTCCTTGGACTGATGGAGACCTCTTGTCTCTGCCGTGCACTCCCTCCTCCTACACCCTCTCCTTCCCGACTGAGCCACGGCTGCGTACTGTTCAGTGAACTCACCCCTCTCCTTACCTGCCGTTCGAACCGACACTAACCACTGTGATGCTGTCTGCAAATAACACACGGTCACCAGGCTGCCTCACGGGGACCCTTGCCCACAGGCTCTCCCCGTGAAGCCTGAAGCAGAAAACCTGCTCTGATGGGAGCATTGGTTCAGGCCGGGTGTGATCGTTCCCACTGTGAGCTCTGTCCCCCTCAGAAGTGAGCTGGGGTTTTGGTTTCATGCATTTCATCCCTTGAGGGATTCTTTCCCCTCCATAGTCCTGTTTACACTCACCAAACTTCAGAGCTATGGGCATAGTTCTCACTTTGCAGGTTAAAAAGAGGTTAAGCTTTTAAAGGCACATGTTGTTAGCCCGTGCTGGGAAGGAAAGGTGTTGGAGGGGCTGGATGCTGCGCTGTTGGAGGGCTGCTCAGGCAGATGGAGCTCTGCGGTGCGAGCAGACTTACGTTTTTGCCAAAGGGAGAAATGGGATTGAAATCAGTCTGCTGCTGATCCCAAAGCTTGTTTCCAGCCTACAAACCATTGCACAGTGAGGGCTATAGGGATCTTGAAACATCTGTCACCTTCCATCCTTGAGAGCAAGGATTTCACTCAGAAGTGGCCCTTGCATCAGTGACCACCTCTGCTTTTTCTGCCTGCTTCTCAAGTGCATGTGGTTTTCCTCTGGGAAAATGTCCCTGTTTCTGTGTAGAAATGCTACGTTCTCAGTAGAAGCAGCTTTTAACCCCAGAACATGACTGGGAATCGTTTGCATAGGATGGCAGAGCAACTGTCACGGGCCAGAGGGGAGCCTGGGATGCTGTTACAGTGGTGAAAGCCCCTGTGAGCCATCCATGGCCTGCCCTTGGTTCCTTCACTTGTGTTTGCAAAGCTCACTGAGCTCCAGCTGAGGAGGAGGAGGAGGAGTTGATGACTCTACAGTGCCAGGCAGTGTCACCTGTCAGGTTCCCCATGTGGGAGATCAGGATGTGCTTCCCTCTAAGGGGGGAAGGCTCCTTGTGTTTGCAGAGCAGTTTGAAGACCCCTCAGTGAAAGACCCTGACTTCCATGACACAGCACTCAACCTCCAGCGCTCTCCTCAGAGGTGAAGTCCAGGACCCAAAGCAAAGCTGGTTCCTGGTCCCCAACCAGCTCCTGGCAGGAGGGGGCTGAGCAGAGGGGGCTGTGCTGTGTGGTAGTTGGGCTGCGCTGTGTGGTAGTTGGGCTGCGCTGTGTGGTAGTTGGGCTGTGCTGTGTGGTAGTTGGGCTGCGCTGTGTGGTAGTTGGGCTGCACAGAACCTGCTGTGGGTGAGCTCACCGTGGGTTTCACATCTTGGCTAAACCCCCTCACAGCCCGGCTTTGGAGAGGAGCTGGTGCTGGTGGGTTTGCATTGGAGAGCTGTGAAGAAAGGTGGACAGCAGCTCCCTGCTCGCCTCCATGTGACGTGTCTGGGGGCACCTTAGATAGAAATGGGGAGGAGGACGCACTCCAGTAAAGCTCCATGTCCAGACACCAGAATTTACCCCAAATCCCCCTTGGCCGTCAGCAGTTGGCATCAGTGGAGAGGTCACAACAGCAGCCCTGGGTTATTGCACCTGGTATTCAGGGGCTAGAAGCAGCTTGTCTGAGTTTAGAGCTGTTGCCTCAAAGCTTCTCTTTCCCAGACTTGTGGTGAAATCTGATGTTTCAAAATCTTGATTCAGCTCTTCCTCAGGAGTGAATTTGATCTCCCCAGGTCATTTGTGGCTTAATGGCACTGAGCAGCAAACTGACTTCAAAATGAGGGCTAGGCTGGTAGGAACCTGAGAGAGAGGACTAAAGATTGTCTTAGAGCCAGAGAAAAAGGGAGGCTCAGCCTAGTGCATCTGTTTCACATGCCAAGGAGCCTCTTACCGCAGAGCCAGTGCTCCTCTGCTTAAAGACCCCTGGAGCAGAGGTTGAACTGCAGTTGCCTGAAGTGCTGCAGGACCATCCTGCCAGCCGCAGTGTGGTGGGCAGCAGAACATTGCTGCAGCCGAGGTGCTGTGAGAGGCTGGGGTTGGGTTTATCAGCGTGTTTCCAAGCTGTAGGGGGCCCTGGGGGTTTCTGTGTCCTTCAGAGAGAAACAGGATTGGTGTGGTAGCGCAGTCTCTATGTGTAAGCATTTACCAGGCCATAGCCCACCCATATGCCTGACTTCAGAGGGTCTGAGCTCTTGCACCTCCCACACTGGGTCACCACAGCATGTGCCTTTCTAAGGGTGACCGTCCAAACCCAGCTGGGATCACAGGCAGCTCTGCCTGAACTAGAGCCCCCGCTGTGTGTCCATAACCCTCACGGCTGTGTCACATCCTGGCCATGAGCCTCATCTTTCCCAGCACTTGTGTTTTATGACTCAGAAATCATTCATTCCATTATCTTCCTTTCTGTTTGCCTCTGCAAAGCTGAGCTCCGGGCAGCTGTCTCCTACCATGGACATGTAGTAACGGGGCAGAGACCTAAGAAGCAGTGGCCTGCTGACACGAAGATCATCTCCATCTGGTGTCTGCCTTGGAGTTGGGTGCATGGCTGCTCAGTGAGGGCTCCCAAAGCAGAGGGGGGAAAAGGGATCCCAGGCACCAGCTGAGGAAAGCAGCTCTCTCCATGTCTAGCAAAGGGAAGCTGAGACTTCTGAGAGCGATGTCACCTTTTGTAGCTTGACACAAATGTTTTTCAACCTGTTTCTTTAATAATGTGCAAAAATGATGCAGAGCAAATCCAGTTCACAGTTTAAATGTAGCACTGCAGGTATTTTGGTGAGGAAAAAAGCAATCGACATCCTTATTTACTGAGAACCCACGCAGCCCTGAGTACAATAGGGAGTCTCAGTGGTGGGAGTGGTGTGCCCATCTTCGACGGTACTTACATTTGCTTCAGTTCTGGGTGAACAGTCAAGAATGCCAAATTCCTGGAAATCAGTTCTCCAGTGTGAGGAGCCTGGCAGGGGAAGTGCAAATGGAAACAACTTAAAGGAGTCTGCAAAGGATCTTTCACCCCAAAGTGGTTGTGGCCAAGTCTGACGATGGTACAGAGCTTGCTTCCCCTGCGGAGAACTCTTGCATTGCAATACTTGATGTTTCTATGGCAAGGACACAGTTTCTTCCCGTTTCTCCGCACTGAACCCCTGGAGATGAGTCCCTTCTCCAGTCTCGTGTGCACCTGAGTTGGTTTTAAATGCAGTTATGCCCTGAAGGGTTGAGGGGTTGGGGTTTTTTAAAGTCTCTTCAATTGTGATTTAGCACTTTTTTGATACTAGCTTATTATTTAATTAGTACAACCGATTCAGAAGGTGAACACATAAGGAGTTAACTTTTGGGCATCACGCTGGAACAGTCCATACCCAGGAGGAATCAGACCAACCTGAGGATGGCTCAGCCCCCATCTCAGTCCAGGATCCCCAGAACCACCATCGCAAAGGTGCCATTACTTCCCTTCCAAATTAGCAGGGTATCTGACAGCAGTTTGGGCTGTGACTGATGTCCCTTCACACAGGACTGACTGTTCCCCTCAAGGGAGAGGTGTTAGAATGTGATGTTCATTCTTCAGACCCACAAATGTAGCACAGCACGTGTGTAACCTGGGCAGGCATTATGATGGTTGGGGATGTGGTACCTGCTGCTTTACTATGGTGGTATGCCCAGATGATTTCTGTTTAACTCCAGTTGCTGCTGTATGTCAGGATTTCATTTAGTCTCTCTAGCCAGTGAGGCAGAGAGAGATGATCCGTAATCCCAAGGGCATAGACCTGTAAATGATAAGGAGGGGGAAGTGGAGATGATTATTTTTTAAGTTGATGAATTTAGGAAACCTAACATTCCTTGTTCTGCATATGTTGCATTCATACTGGTGTTAAGTGTAAATATTTGGTGTGTTGGCAACAAGTCTTTTTGGAGAGATTGCAAATTGAACCTCTGCTTGGGAGGAGGGACACCTTTCTTTTTTACTTGCATGAGCTTTTGGAAGGTTGGCTTGGAGGTGATGTGGTGATGAAGACTCCAATCTTCAGGGGACTGTGCTTAGTGACCCTGGTGGTCCTTTCCAGTCCTGTGTGTGATCCTGTGGTTGTCTTTAGTGATCCAGCAGTTCTTTAGCCAGATACTCTCTTTCTCACTCCACAGACAAAGCAGTTGTTTTGGCAGTGCATATTCCCCTTCTATTTCAATGGGTTTTCTCAAGGTACTTGCATGCTGGAGACAGATCCTGGACCATGCCAGTCCCTGACTCCCAGTCATGTTATCCCACCCATTGCACAGTATTCTGCCTCTTCCTCCCTCCAGGGTTTTATGGTATCTGGGAGGAAAGTGCCCTAAATTTCTGGTGCTGAATATGACTTTGGACTCAGAACGCATCTGCTGTATCCTCTGCCTGGAAAAGGTGGTGCTGCCCTGGGCCTCAGTCCCCTCTTTCAAGAACAGATTGTGGTTTACAGAGTTTGGATTGTGCGTGGCATGAGTCCAGGCTGAGAACACGAGATAAGTAACTGAGATGCAGAGCTGTCCTGTTTTATATAGGAGGGGATGAACTTGTTTGGTTTGTTTAGGTTTGGTTTTTTCCTCAAATTGAAGCTGCTTTATCCGTTTTAATCTTGTACTTACAAGGAAAAACAAAAAGCTGATCAGCTGCCATTGGCATTGTTCTTTTATGAAGAAATTATGCAACCTTGGTGGGGAATGTGCCTGTCCCCTCACGGGGAGAAGATGCAGCAGCTTCCAGGCTGTACCTCTAGCGACAAGTCTGCACCTTCACGAGGCTGCTGAGACACAGACCAGATGCCAAATAGTCCCTCTGAACCCACCTCGTTCTATGGGCAGCTGAAGTGGAGGCAGTTGCTCTGATGCCCCTTCCACTGCACTTCAGCAGTTTCTAGCAGCACAGTTTCCCCCAGCTTCCTTCTGCTGATGTTGTTTCCATGCAATCAGACCTTTATTTTAGAGGTGTTTGCAACCCTCTTGTTGCTAAAGGTCTCCCTTTTAGGTTTCCTATTGGCATTCCTTCCTGTATGCTTTCATTTTCCCAAAAGAAAGTACCTGTGCTGCTCTTGCAAAGTCAGTCTAGCTCAAACGTTTTTCTTACCCATGGAAGAATAACCTGAGATTCCCTAAGAGGGCAGAGAACGCTCCCGTTCAGTTTGCAATGTAGTCATTTTTGCTAATTGTGATGTATGGCAGTGGGACTGATTTGTACTACAAATGTTATTTAATCTGTCTGTATTTTGATACTTGAATTTCCTTTTATTTCCTGTATATACAATTGTTAATCTGTTCCAACTTGTCTGGATTTGAAACCATCTTGTGGTACCAAACATAACCGATCTGTGCACCGACATAGACTGACCTCACTACAACAAGGCGAGAGTGTAAATATTTCTGGGCTTCCAGCAGTCGTTTTGTTGTTTTCAGAATTGTACAACTTAGAACAGACTGAATTAATAAACCAACTTAGACACGTGTTGCCCTCTTGTCACTGTGACCTACCCCAGGGCGACACCAAAGGCTCCTGTTCCTCTGTGTTACAGCAGGGCTCTTCCTGTCCTCAGCCGACAGACCCGACCTGTGAAGGTAAGAGAAGAGGGGTGTGAGGGATGGCAGATTTGTGGTGTTTGATTGGGTGAGTCCAGCACCTGTGCTTCTCCACTTTGTAAATCCTAGGAAGGAGGAAGCATTGGAGCACTGCACAGAGCTGACATCTGGTGACCCCAACATAAGAAGGACTTGGAGCTGCTGGAGCAAGGCCAGAGGAGGCCATGAGGATGCTCAGGGGCTGCAGCACCTCCCACACAGAGCCAGGCTGAGAACATTGGGGCTGCTCAGCCTGGAGAAGAGAAGCTGCGTGGAGACCTCAGAGCAGCTTCCAGTGTCTGAAGGGGGCTCCAAGGATGCTGGAGAGGGGCTCTTATCTCAGTGTACTCTTAACTTAGTGCATGGACCAGTTAAAGCTACTNTCTGAAGGGGGCTCCAAGGATGCTGGAGAGGGGCTCTTATCTCAGTGTACTCTTAACTTAGTGCATGGACCAGTCCCTATAAAGCTACTGAGTCCATCTGGTCCATGATATCAGGCTTCATCTATTGTAAGAGTCTTCCAAAGCAGAAGCTCTGTGCAGTGTTGAGTCATTGCTTGCTGATGCTGATTGTTCCTTTACTGCAGAACTTGTCTGGTTCTATCAAAGGTCATTCTTGTTGAGAAGATGGTTGAAGGGAAGTCAAGGCCAGTCACCGGTGACCTGAAGACATCTATCTGATGGGCTATTAAAGTATTACACAACAGGCAACAGCATGCAATTGAGTTCATCAGGGACTGCAGTGATAGGACAAGGGGTGATGGGTTCAGACTGAAACGGGGAGTTCAGGTTGGATCTAAGGCAGAAGCTGTTCCCTGTGAGGGTGCTGAGGCGCTGGCACAGGGTGATGGCCCAGAGAAGCTGTGGCTGCCCCATCCCTGGCAGTGCTCAAGGCCAGGTTGGACACAGGGGCTTGGAGCAAGCTGCTCTATGGAAGGGGTCCCTGCCCGTGGGAGCAGGGGTTGGAGCTGGAGGAGCTTTAAGGTCCCTTCCAACCCAAACCAGGCTGGGATTCTGTGATGCGCTGTGGCTGTGGAAGCAGAGCAAAGGGCACTGAAGCTGGGAGCAGTCCTGCTGTAGTTGAGTGATGCAGGATGGGGAGTGGTGGCTGCTGTGCAGTCGTTTCATTTGGTTGAAGCTGCTCTGTCTGCACTTTGTCATAAAGACCCCGAACACTGAGTGGTGTTCTTCTGAGACAAATGCATTATTTGTGCATCAGAACAGCCCCTCTGGTTCCGTTCAGGATCTCCAGCCACTTTGGGTATGGTGAGAAATGGTCATTTCTACCCCCATTACTGTGCATCTGGAAGGATTGTTCCATTGGGACTGAGAGGACCCTCATTTACTAATGATGAACAGCAGCCAGTGGTTCATGTGACAGCAGCCACTGGGTTTAGTATTTACCCAACAAAGATCTTAAGCTTGCCAACAAATAGGACATTTTCATGATGTAAAATTAGAGCAAGAAACACAGGTTAAAGTTCCTGTTTTCATGTCAAGTGAAATCTGGCTGATGTGAAATACTAAATACCCCAGGGATTGCTAAATTTATACCGTATGTTCCATTTCTAATAGTTCAGTCAGGTTTTCAAGCTAACATTGAACCATATTGAGCAGATTTAATGATTTTAAATACCATGTGGCCTTATCAAATGCAAACAGCATCCCTGGGCTGTAACTAAAGCTTCAGCAAAGTAGGTTAGAGGCCCATGGCAGATTAACACCTTGAATTGAAACACCATGAGCTCCTCGGCAGCTCTATCAGCTCCACATCCTATTGCCTTCCCCAGCAAATAGTGGCAGGTTTGGGGGGAAAAGCAGCACTGTTTTGTAGCTGGGACGTTTATTCAGATACAGAGATGCGGAGTCACTGCACAAGAGTGCATTTGTCCAGTTGATCTTTACAATCTGGGGCACGATTTGGGATCTGTGGGAGAAAGTGTTCCACCTCTGCCGGCTGGTGATGATCAGGAAGAACCCACTCCTGAGTCTGGTTCTGTATCTGGGAGAAGCAGCTTCATGAGAATTCCTGAGTGGTGAGGTCCAAACTCCTGCCTATGGTGGTGGATCGCACTTCCAAACCTGCTCCAGCTTCACACAGCCCTTCCTGAACAGAACCAAGGCTCTCCAGGAAACCTCTGTCCATCAGGGGAAATGAAGAGGCAGAGGAAGGAATGAATCCGCTGCTCTGTAGGGAAAGGAAGTAAGCACACAAACCCAAATCCACAATCAGCACAGGAAGCTTCCTCGTGCAGTCAGGAGTAGATCTGAAGGCAGCCACATTGTGGTGGGATGTTGTGGACAAGTAACACAGTGGGTGGATTTGGGGACACAGTGGATTACTGTATTCATCTCCATTTGGAAGCAGCTGAAAGCCTCCAGCACAGGAACCAAGGTGGAATGTGTGACACACAGAGAGTACTCAAGTACCAGGGGCATGTGCCTTGAGTTCACTTTGTAGCTATCACTGGGGGACTGCTGAAGGACTTCACAATGGTCAAAGCCATCAAACCTCACGTTAAAGTGGAGCAGGTCAACAGTAAAGATTCTTCACCCACCCTGTGAGAGGTTTTGTACTGCACTGAATTGCTGAGCATCTTCAAAGGGAAATGGAATACAGAACTCCAGAGCCTGGGATTTATCTTGCCTGCCACAGCAGCATTTTGAAGTGGAAAGCATGCAGGGACCTTGCTGAGGAGCACAGAGCCAATATTCAACTATCAGCTACTTCGGATGTTCCTGCTCTTGAAGTGAGTATGTGGAAAATGCTGATGGAGGCCTAAAGTAGAGGCAAGACATGGGTTTGGTTGTTAGACACAACAGGGGGACAGGCTGTCTAGTTCGTGGCACCCCATGGGTGAGTCGGTGCCATCACCTGCTGCCCAGCCTGGAGTTACCGGTGTTTGGTGTAGGTTACTAATGCAGCTTTCTGAACTATAGCAAAGCAAAACAACCTGCTCTGACATGGAAAGAAGAAACCCAAACAAACCCTGTGGCAGAGTCCCCCCGGGCTGGGAAGGATATTTAACCAGATGAAGCAGTGGGCAGGAAGAGCCTCACCTTATTTTCATAGCTGATAAAAGCTGGTCTTCCATGTGGAAACAGTCTTTCTGTAGCATACAGGCTGCCTGTGGCACTGCATTCTCAGTTAGCATTCTGAGTACTAATATAAGGTCAAAGTAAGCAGCTCTTATCCAAAGCATTTGAATAAATATTTTGATGGAGTAGCATTTCAGGGCAGCCGAATACCAGCACTGCTCTCTCTAGGGATAAATAGTATTTAAAGATCTTAGCATGGTGCTTTACTACAGCCAGTGATTAAGTGCTCACTCTACATCCTGGCCTGAAGATTGCAACACTGCCTAGGAACGGGCCTTGCACTTGGGCCTCTTCAGCTTTAGCAGGGAAGGGAGGATTTAAGAGATTCTCCAATTACTGCTTGGAAGCATTTCAGGGTGGAACAGGAAAATCAAGGCAGTTTCTAAACCAAGTTTCCCTGACCCACCTCTCCTGTTAAGACTGTGTGGAGGGGCCAGACACCATACTTGGTCTACATCTGTCCTGTACGCTCCAGGGTAATTGGTCTAAACCTTAATTGTGGCCTACAAGTGCAAAGTGGGTTCAAGTTCAAGTTAGACTTCAGCTCAGAGACTCACCAGGGATGTGCTGGGCTGTGTTGTCATTGTCTGCAATGCTTTTTATCTGACCTTTGGGGAAGCGTATGGCAGGGTAAAAGCAGAGTAACCCAGCTGAGGGGTCCTGCTGACCTCCTGGATGGAGCACGTGGGCACAAGGTCTTCTAACGCTTCTTTACACCTAAATCATACAAAAGGTACACGTGCTCTGGCCACAACTCATTGGTTGGGGAAGGAGGCTTCTCTACGTGCCTGTGGAGTGTCACCACAGCCAGCTAGCTATGGTGACCAGCGTTTAGCCAGAGCTCTGTGAACTCAGCTTCCCTTCCTGGCTCTTTGGCAAGCATTTAGGCTGCCCTGCGGCTGACCCATGACATAGTGATCAACACGACCCATTTTCCCCCTCTGATCAAAAAGGGATCATTGCTCTAGAGTTAACTCCCAATTAAAAACACTGGCTGGCCTCCTCCACTCCTTGCAAGAGACCTGGCTGTTATTTGGATCTCAGATTCTGTCCCATGCCCAGAGGAGACTCTTGCCACTTCTCCCACAAGCAACCAGTGCCTGCATGCTCAGTCTTCTCCTTCTGGAAACCTCAAAGTAACCTCCTGGTACTCTTGTACCTTTCAGGAGGACCTTTGTTACCCTTCTAGCCTAGATACAAACCCAGGCGAGCTACATAAGAGGTGCTTCACAGATGCCTCTGGTCACTAGCGGGACTGCGGCTATGATGGTAAAACCTCATTCACCTGCACTTGGACGTCCTGCCTGATCCATAAGCAGTGCCTGTGAACAGACACCAAATGAGCCTGTGGGTGTGGGAACTGCAGCTGTGATAACTTGGCAGCCATGGAGCAGAGCTGCAGGCCCCATGAAGCTGAGTGGAAAGCAGCAGGGAGGTTTAGTTTAGTGAACCATCCAATTGTTTCACAGAGGGAAAACCCATGAGTAATGCTTTGTGGTGTAGAGGGAACAGAGATTCTGGTAGTTCATCCTACAGAAGATGCAGAAGCTGTAAAGGCATTCAAGCACTTTTCCTACCTCAGGGTATTCCTTTTGCCCAGGCTCCCAGCAAAGCAGATTCATGTATCCTCGGTTTAGACTAGGCAAAGGGCTACTGGTGGCTGCAAAGAGGACATGGGCACTTCTGCTGCTGCTCTGCACAGCCACACTCTCGTGTAATGCAGGTTATCTGCAGTGGGGTAACAGAAATGGACGTTTGCAAGGACAGACTGGTCAGGCTAAGTCAGTAAGAAGCAGGTATGCCATGCTGCAGGCTGAAGGGGGGCGTGTGTGGAGGGAATGGCTTACACCACCACTGACATACAGTGTTCATGTCCTGTTGCCAGGGCATGGGGTTAGGCTACTGTGGAGAGCGTTCTATTGGATAGAGACCTTCAGTCTCCAAAAAGCACCTTTAGAGTCTGATGAATGAGAGGCAGCCAGAGAGAAATCCTCTACAGCCTAGCAAAAAAGATGTCTAGATCAAATGGAGGATTTCCTCTTGAAATCTGCCTCCTAACATCGTTTTGCTCACTCTGAGGATCTCAAAACACTTTAAACTCCTGAGAACTTACAGTTCCTCCTGAGAAAGCTATTAGCTCTGATTTATGCATGCAGAAACTGAAGCACTGAAGTAACTTCTTTTCTGTGAGGTGTTAGTACAGAGCCTTGAGGAAGGGACCCAAGAGTCCTCCAGCTCTTAGAAGCACTTCTCTCATCTGTTACTGAGCACGTCAGCTTTGGAATACTCAGGTTCCCTTCTAATGCTTTAATAACTCTTGTAGAAGGAGCAGTTCTCCTCTCCCTTCCCCAGTGACTTACTAGGCAGCTTATCCAAGAGTTCCTAGAATTTCTTCGGTTCATACTGGACAATGTGGTCTTGCAAATGAGAGCAGATGCTCTGGATGGTAAATTCGGCATATCCGTTTTCATCAGGCCCAGCACCTGGAAAATCTCCCTGGGATGAGACACAGTGAATTGAAGGTTTAATACTGGAGTAAATGCTGTAACTGGGGACATTTTAGAATGCTGAGAAAGAAGAATTTAGATCCTCTGACCTGATTCCATTTCTTACAAAAGCTTGTTCAGTCTAATCGGAGAGCTCCCCAAAACTTACTCTTCAGTCTGGCTTCACAGTTGGTTTTGTGCCATGGCACAGTGACAGCAGGACCTGCCCAAAGAACCAGCAGCCTCCTTTTGTTCCAGGAACTCCACAGCTCTCCATTGTTGCTCAACAGGAATTGAGGTTGGTAACTACTGGGAACACAACTTCTGGGCCACGCTGTTGCTTAAAGCTTGGCTCTAGTGACTCACTTCAGGATGTCTGGCTACAGCTTCAAACCTTGCAAAACCTCCTTTACCTGCATGAAAGAGGAGTTATCTCTCTGGCAGTTAATGGAAAAGCACAGGCTGAAAAAGCAAACTATATGCCTCTTCATGCCCTGTTAGGACATGTGTCTTTTAGTGCTAAGCTGTGTTCTTACTCACTACATTGTACACTTATTTAAGTAGACACTTATTTGAATAGATACAGCCCTTCTTATACTTAAAAAGATGTCTTTGGCAGTTTTTCTTTGGCACACACTATACCAGGAAGGGCCTACAGCTGTTACTGCAACCAACAGCTCCATTCCTTTGGCAGATTCTGTGTTTTAAAGACCAGGGACCAGAGAATGAGTTTCCTTCTCAAGCAGGCTTCAGAAGGTGCAGTTGTGTCTCCCTAGAAATTATACAGAGCCTACTTTCTCCTCACTCTTACACTTGTTCACACAGGAACATGGGATGTGAGGGGTGACCCAGTGATTCAGAGAAGACATTCTAAGGTAAGCATCTTCTCTGGGCCAGGACCAGCCCCACTCATCTCCTGCAGCAGCTGGATTGGCCAGGTGTGGTCTGGGGCCCCAGCAGGGAGCTCTTCCTCCGCACTGTTCCAAAAGGCTTTGTGCACGGTCTCCTTCGCTGGGTTTTCCATAGGAGAGGAGGGGGCAAGGTTTCTGTTAACATCAAACTCAGGCGCTCAGTTTGATGGAACCATTCCTCTTGGGTTTTATTGCGGTTCATGCCTTTGAGTGTTTCCTTCTCTTAGTATTTACTCCTAACAGGCAGCAATGCACCTCACCTATCTCTAACTCATGGAAATCTTCCTCACCTTCAGTCTTCTAAAGTGGACTCCTTCCTTTCAACCCTGTTCCCAGCACCCAACCTGGCTTAACAGAGGGCTGAGAACAGCATGGCATTATTCAAGGGAACCCCTCAAGCCCTCAGTGACGATCAAGACTGTTTCTCCGGCTAGTGCCTGTGTTTGCCGTGAGCATCAGTCACTTAAACAGACACCTCAGGGCAGATCTCCACCAAAAAGTCTGCTTCGTTCATGGCACAGCTGCAGCTTATGCAGCTGAAGCCTCTCAATCTTTCAGCATTAGTCTTATCTGACATCGTATTTATGAACTTCTTAGTAAATCACAAAGCAATGAGTAAATTAAGCTCCAACGTATCTTTCTTTTTCAGTGTATTTCAGGAGCTACCTTATTTTCTTGTTACTTCTGTTACTTCGACAGTCAGATCCAAACCTCCTCCTTTCCACGTTCTCCTATGAACCATAAGGGGACAGAGAGAAGCCAAGCCCGAGCACTCACACATACAGCGCAGCGTGCCTGGGGCCCGCAGCCTGGAGGCACCGTCCAGCGGGGTCAGCTCGGAACCGCCACCGGTTACCCTGGGAAGGGCCGGCTCCAAGCAAGAGCAGGGAGCTCCCGCGGGAGGGCGGGTGAGCAACACGGCCAGAGCGCTCCGGGCCGGGGCAGGGACCGGGACCCCCCCGGCCTCCTCCGCCCGCGGAGCGCGGCTGACACCTGGTGACGGCGGGGAGCGGCGGCCGCAGCTCCGCCACCGCGCTCCGCGGGCTCCCGCAGCTCCAGCCGCAGACGTTACCAGCAGCCCGGTACGTGACCGCGGTCCGGCACTGCCGGCAGCGCTGAGGGAAACCCCTTCCCCGCACCGGGCGAGGGCCGGGTCTCGGTCATGGCGGGCCCGACCCACGGCTCTCCCTTCACGGAGCCGCCATCAGCCCCGCCACAGCTTCAAACGGGACCGAGCCACGGCGGGACTGGCGGGGGGGGGGGGGGGGGGG
>NDXB01012960.1:39583-57122 GCA_002631895.1 Agapornis roseicollis | reverse complement strand
GGGACCGGGCCGCGGCGGGGGGGGGGGGGGGGGGGGGAAGGGGCGAGCCCGCAGCCGTGGCGCCCAGAAGCACTGCGGGGCTCCGCGCTGCCGCCTCCCGGGTGCGGCCCCGCTGATGGAGCTCGTCCGGTCCAACACCCCTCCGCGCCGGTGCCGGTGCCCGTGGGCCGGCCCGCAACGGCGAAAGGCCGCAAGCCGCGGGGTCCTGTTCTCCCCTCCCTCGCGAATGGGACGCGCCGGGCAGAGGCGGGGCGGCGGGGCGGGGCTGTCCCATTGGAGGCGAGGGGGGGACGAGGCCGTGAGGGGAAAGGCGGGCCCCGCCATTGCGGTGCGCTCTATGGGCAGGAGCCGCGAGCGAACCGGGCGGCCTCGGTCCGCCCCGCGGGGCTGAGCCGGGGAGCAGCGGTGGCTGGACCCGGCTGGCAGCAGATCCCCCATGGCCCGGGGACCTGAAGGCTGCGAGGGGCTGTGGCTCGGTGCCTGCCAGGGTGTCTGAGGGAGACTCGGCAGAGCTGGAGAGGGGCCAGAGAGCGCGGCGGGGCTGGCAGCAGCGAAGCATCCTTCCTGCCTGCTTTGGTCAGCCGGGTTTGCCCGGTTTCCCTCCCGGTGCCCCCAGGAAGCAGGGGCTGACTGCACCGGCATTGGGATTAAAGCTCCCGGAGGGTCAAACAGCCGGTCTGGGATGAGGCTCCGTGTGCACCAATAAACAAGTTGCCTTTCTTCTCCTTCCCAGCGTTTATTTTCCTCTTAATGTGTTTCTTAAGCATCCAGGAACCCCAGCTTGTGCAGTCAGGGGTGGAGCGGGGAACCCGTGGGGCACCATGGGGCAGGGTCTGGCCATGCCTCGGCTCCACACACACGGTGACCCGTGCTCAGCCCCGTGTGTGCAAGGGACAGGCAGGAGACCCAGCCCTTGATCCCCCCCTTGTAAACCAGCCCTGGCCCCCAGAGCCTGTGGAAGGCTGCAGAGGTCTGGCGCTGTGGCCGGGGAGCTGCCGAGATGAAAGGCACGGGACTGGCGCTCGGTGCGAGCAGGGACCAGGCTGTTCCACCCGCAATGAGTCAGAGCTTCACAGCCCGGCTGTGTGCGCACCGCCGGCTCCCAGCCTGCTGCCCATGCACAGCAAAGGCTCCCAGGTGGGTTTAAAGGTTTTAAGGAGCTGCCAGCATTGCACAGGGCTTGCAGCGAGATACAGGTGCAGTTAATGCAGTTCAGCGGGTGGGTTTGTAACCCTTTTAGCTGTCATAAATGATCGAATGCCGGGAGTAGCCGTAGCCTGAAGCTATGTCTGCTCTGTTGTGTCCCTGCAGCACAAGGCTGTGTCAGACTGATCTTAAACCATGGTTCCTCCCTGTGAGGNGCTGTCATAAATGATCGAATGCCGGGAGTAGCCGTAGCCTGAAGCTATGTCTGCTCTGTTGTGTCCCTGCAGCACAAGGCTGTGTCAGACTGATCTTAAACCATGGTTCCTCCCTGGGAGGGTGCTGAGGCGCTGGCACAGGGTGATGGCCCAGAGAAGCTGTGGCTGTCCCATCTCTGGCAGTGCTCAAGGCCAGGTTGGACACAGGGGCTTGGAGCAAGCTGCTCTATGGAAGGGGTCCCTGCCCGTGGCAGGTTTGGAGCTGGAGGAGCTTTAAGGTCCCTTCCACTCAACCCACTCTGGGATTCTGTGATTTCCTCAAGCCCCCAGGGAGCTCTCAAAGTCATCCCATCAAAGAGCAATAAGGGAAAACCGCTTGGCTTGGGCAGCACTGCAGCTACATCAGATACTGACTGGTCCTTGGCTGGGGAGAGGGTGCTGCTGAGAAATGACCTTGGGAAACCACCCATCCCATCTCTTTCCTCTCACTTGAGGCACTCCAGCGCCTGTCCAGTGTGTTTGGTTTGCCCTGTCCCCAGGGGGAACTCACCTCCTGCCAATAGAGAGCTACGTGGTGGAGTGGCACAGGCCTCGGCGCAGCTGCCTGCGCTCTGCAGGCAGGTGGACGCAGTTAGGTTGTGGGTTTGATTTAGTTTAACTCTTTCCCCAGTGTTTCTCGGTGCGGCCCTGGGCAGAAGCAGGGCTGGCTGCTCGCCGTGCACAAGCTGGCAGTTGTTGTGTCAGGCTTTCCAGAGATACCAGGTATGTGATGCCTTGGGGAGGCAACTGGAGCGGCTTTTGGTGGCTCCTGCATGGAAAACTCAACACCAGGAGAAGGCGATGGGGCTCTGTGCATGTGAAGCATCCATGTGTGGGTTCCTCCCAAAGAGCTCCTACACCCATAAATGGGGGCATGAGGAGGCTTTGAGGGGAGGTTGCTCTGCTCACAGCCACAGGATGGGGCAGGAAAGCAACTGGTCATGAGAAATAAACCCAGGCAAGCTCATTGTGAGACCAGGCTGGCCCAAAGCCTACCCAGGAACTCCCCCCAGTGCTCCCTGTTCAGCTTTGCACAGTGCCAGACCCTCCTGCTCCTTTCTGCTGCTCAGCTGTGTGTGAGGAAGGTGAGGGTGGGAAATAGCATTTACAGGGAATAAAACAGCACAGCTCTTGAGGTGACTTCGATTTGCTCACATCTACCTGTGTCAGTGCGGGGCCCGTCACTCCCAGCCTATAAATCCTGATCCCAGAGGATGCAATTGTGTATATTTAAATATAGATGCATTTGCCCTGCATGCATTTCCCTTCCCAAGTGACTGGTGACATGAAGAATTGTAATAGCAGGCTGTATTTGTAATGCATTTCCTATAGATTTCTGCAAGGAAATCTGGTTCCTGGGTGGTTTTAACTTGCCACAAAGGCCCAAGACCTCAGGAGCCCCGGTAATAGGCAGGGTGGGTTCTTTTTAATCTACTGTTCTAATGAGCTCCATCCATCTTTCTGATTACATTGATCCCGTTTATTTCAGCCAGCTGAAATCCCAACAGAGGGGATGGGGATTTTGAGTCTTTCAGGGTCAGTGTTTGAGTATCAGGCAGCCAACTCCACAGGGACATTTGCAGCTTGCCCTTTTACCACCTCACAAGTTTATATCCCTGACGATCACATTGGAAAGGGACCAGCTGAGCTCTGAACCTGTCTGCATCACCCGCAGCATCGATCACGTGCTGTGGAGAGCCCGTGTGTCTCTCCTCTGCTCTTTTTGAGCAACTTCCCGAAGAAAACAAAACCAGCCTAGCAGGGAGGGCTCAGCTTTCCCAACCAGCTCCCGTTTTCCCTGCAGGAGCAGAGGCAGCTCCATGGCTGGAGCATCTTCTCCAGTGGAATGGCCACGTTTCTGCAAACCCACCACCACCACGGCCCCACCAGGCACAGTGAGGCAGCCGAGGACGGGAAGGTTCCACTTGTTCAAACAAGCTGCAGCCCATGGACAGGGAAATGGTGTTTGGGTTTAAAAGCTGCTGTTGATTCTGCAAGCCTGACAAATGTGAAAGTCTCCGTTTAGAGGAGTCAAACCAGCAGTGAAATGGGTCCCTATCTGCACACCTACACACTGCTGGGGGCAGCTGAGTCCTGATCACCTGCAAGCACAGTGCCCTGAGCTGCGAGCAGCCACCCGGCATGCAAGGTTCTCTGCAAGCGTGCAAGCCCTGTCCCAGCACGAGAGGTAAAGCCCAGGGGGTGTTACAGCCCCTCCCTTCCAAAAAGTGGAGCTTGGAGCCTACGAGCTTTGGCCCTGTCCCGAGGAAGGCAATGAGGGGCAGGGCAGAAAACATTCTCTGGTGTTTTGGGAGGCTGTGCAGGGCAGAGCCAGCAGTTTTCCTCTGCCCCATCGGCCGGGAAGGTTGGTTTTGCAGGACCTCCTGGCATTGCTTTTGTGCTGGATGCTGGTGGATCCGGGAGCAGCCAGGTGGATCCTGAGGAGCAAACAGCTTCCCTGCAGGTGAATGAGGCGGTGTCGTCCACCTTGTCCAGGTGAGAAGGTGTTGTGGTGTTGGGTCTGCTGCAGCCTGGTTTTGGTTTGAATCCTTTGGAGAGGTATCTGCTGCAGTGATGGCTCTGGGGTGGGTGTGCAAGGTGCCTACGTGCTGTAACACACCACATGCTTCACCAATGACTACAGCATCTGTTAATTCCCTTCTCCAAAGCTGGAGCGTGACCTTTTCCATGAGACACCCCATACACATGAGCTGGCTGTTGTCACCTCAGTCACGACACCCATGTCCAAGCTGTGGGGACTGGCCACCTTGAGCAAACCATCCCCCATCCTGCCCAGCCTCTGTGGCCAGCTCCTGATCTTGGGGCATTTCACAGTGATCTCATCATCCATGTACTTAGGGGATGGGTTGGTGCTGGGTAAACTGAGGCTTGGAGACCTTTGGCTTGTGGTCACATAGGCAGTCTGACTGGCACCCAGGCGTCGCGGCTGGATGATGTGCATGGATCCAGGGAGATGCTCCTTGTGCTTGCACCCATTTGGACATCCCAGGACCCAGAGTCAGTTTGGGGCTTCAATGTACTGGCTCTCGGTAATCACATTTGCTGACTTCACTTAATTACCGGAGTCCTCAGTGGAGAGCTCAGCTGTGGTGATGCTGTGGTATGGGGAGGCCCAAACCACACACAGTGCTCAGGGAGGGATTTTGATCCCTAAGAAAATAACAAGTTCAAAGGTGAGGTTTGGCTTAATGCGGTTTATCTCAATTGCTTGATGTTTGTTAATCTGGATTAACACAAACGCTCTCGGAATGGCTGCTTGGGGCAGGGTTTGCTCTGCTCTCGGGAAGAGGACCGGCTTCTCTAGGAGTGAAAGGTTTGACCAGAAAAGGAAACAAGAGCCAGGTCCTGGCTGGCGCTCAGTGTGCGTGAGCTGTTTCTGTCCCTGCTGTCCCTCGGCACCCCCATACACTAATGACTGATCAACTTCCCCCTGCCTCTTGTCTCTGGGGTGATGTGAACCCCTCTGTTGGCTCTTTTGCCGACGTGGTTGGCACAGTTAGTGAACGGGAAGGTAAACTGGAGGTCAAGCCCAGATTTGAAGGTGGTGGTGGTCGGCGTGAGCGTGACCCAGGAGCCATGTGATGTGGGTGACGTCCTGGGGAAGCAGGTGATCTCCCCTTTCCAAAGGCTGGGATTAGCAGAGATTTTACAGCTGACTGCCCAGCCTCATGTTGAATTTAGGTTTGCAGTGGCTCAGCCCCCCCTGGCCCCTTGCCAGGAAGGACTTTGGGGTCTTTGATGGCCATTTTGCATGTCAGCAGGGCATGACCACGGGAGGGATCACCCCTCTGCCATCTCTAGGGACCTCTTCCCACCTTGAGAACAGGCAGAGAAACACCCAGTGTGGAAATTGGGACTCATGGAAGGGGATCTCAAAGCCCAGCACTCTGGAGAGGGTTGTCTCATGCTTGTGCATTCACTTGGGATCTGGGTGTGCTTTCATGTCCCATAGAAGGTTTCTTGTGCAGCCTCAGGCTGGTCCTTGCACCTTGGAGCTTGGTTTTTCCCATGCAATGGGGAGAACAACCTTTTCCATCAGCTGCCTGTGATCAAGGATGCTCAGGTGCCGTGAGGAGAGGGCAGACATCCATTGGGTCAGCTCCATGAAGGATCCAGCTCTCGGCAGCCACAAGCAGCAGCAGGAAAGCAAAGTGCTTCTGCTGAGCTGAAATGGAAGTTGTAAGTAGGACCTGATCGCTGCCCGAAGCCCAAAGGACTCCCTCCTCCTCCTCCTCCTGCCTTGCCCCAGTGCAAACAGCAGATTAACAATTCATTTGACGTGCTGTGGCTGGTTGGTTTCTTCACCCACTCCCCTGATCAGAGGGAATAAACGCTGCAGTGTGCAAGAATGTTCATTTCAGGTGAGGGTAAATACAGAAAGGAGAACCTGCTGAGAGCAAGGCGTTTATTTCTGTGTTTGGAAGCCTCTGCTCATGAGCAGTCAGGCATAGCCATTTGGAAAATCCCGGCGTGGTTTCCTTGGCCATCCCACAAGAACATTGACTTTCCGCTGGGTTAAGAAGTTCATTTTAAATTCAAAACCAAAATAATAATAAAATAATAATGCTGGCATCTCCCAGCGGCCCCGGGGCTTCAGGGCACTGAGGCTGCTCTGCTCTGCTCTCCCGTGGAACTGCTCCAGTGCAGAGCACACAGATCCTGTAGGGTTTCCCAGCTGGCAGTGCTGGGAGGGACCCTTGTTTTTTGGGTTCCCCTTGTTTCCCTGGTTATCATAGAATGGTTTGGGCTGGAAAGGACCTTAAAGCTCCTCCAGCTCCAATCCCTGCTCCCACGGGCAGGGACCCCTTCCATAGAGCAGCTTGCTCCAAGCCCCTGTGTCCAACCTGGCCTTAAGCACTGCCAGGGATGGGGCAGCCACAGCTTCTCTGGGCCATCACCCTGGGCCAGCGCCTCAGCACCCTCACAGGGAACAGCTTCTGCCTTAGATCCAACCTGAACTGCCCCTGTTTCAGTCTGAACCCATCACCCCTTGTCCTGTCACTGCAGTCCCAGATGCAGAGCCCCTCTCCAGCATCCTTGGAGCCCCCTTCAGATAATGGAAAGCTGCTTGTGTTGGGCTTGGGATCTCATCAGACCCATGTGCAGGGCTGGAACACCCAGGTTTTGGGGGTGCTGGTGGNCCAGGGTGGATGGGGCACCACGACCACCATAACGAGGGGGTGTGCACCCCACTCACAACCCCCCTGCCCCACAGGCACCCCGGCCGACCAGAAGACGCAGTGGATGAACCAGCTGCTGTACCTGGTCCAGAAGAAGAACAGCCTGATGTCTGAGGAGTCGGACCTCATGATCGCGTAAGGCTTGGGGAGGATGCTTCAGGTTGGCTTGTGGGGCTCAGCTCATCCCAGCCCCCTGAGCCCAGCATCCCCCTTCCCTCCCCGCAGGGTGCAGGAGCTGAAGTTGGAGGAGCAGCAGTGCCAGCTTGACCAGAAGCTCCGGGGCTACATGAACAAGGAGGGTGAGTTCTGGGGCTCCTGTGCCTGATGGGGGGAGCAGGAGCCCCCCAGCCCTGCTCCAGCCTCCTGCTCTCATAGAATCCCTGAAGACCCCTGAGGATCGTGCAGCCGAGCAGGAGATCCTGGTGCAGCTGCTGGACGTGGTGAACAAGCGCAACGTCCTCATCCACATCCAGGAGGAGAAGCGGCTCAGTGAGCTGCAGCCTTGATTCATGTGGCCTCAGGACACACCGGTTCCTCCCGGGGGGGGACAAGAGGTGTCCCCCCAGCCTGGCTGAGCATTACCTCTGGAGGTGATGCCTGAGGTGCTGTGGTGAATCCAGCTCCCTGCTTGCCAAAGCTGCCATGGAGAGGCCGGACCCATTGGTGAATACTTGTGTAGGGAGACACTGGGGAGCACCCTGGCTTTGGGGTGCAGAGAGGGTTTCCCCACGCTTGGCTGGATTGCCTTTGCCTTGAGCTTGCTTGAGAATAAGATCTGCAGGAGGCTACAGGACACAGGGACTGTGGCTGCTCTGCCTGGGGTTTGCTACAGGAGGAAGAAGCCCCACATGGAAGCAGGGTCTCAGTGCAGGAGGTCCTGCAGCCATCACCTCTTCCAGAGGATGCTGCCCAGAGGCTTGGCTGGGGCATGGAAAGTGTTTGTCAGCAGAGCCCCTTGTGCTCGAGCTGAACCTGCCTCAGGATGCTTGGTGGGACAGAGGTGGCTCATCAGAACCCATCCAGCCCTGGGCACTGAAGATGAGACCATGGCCACAACAGGGAGGTCACAGTGAAGATGCCAAATGTGGAGAAGCAGTGTAAGGAGTAGCCCTCGGAAGACACCCTGGGGCATCCATCCACACTGAGGACATGTATCCTAATCCAGCATATCCATCCCACCCCGGGACATCCATCCTAGCCCAGGACATCCATCCCACACTGGACATCCAGCTCTTCCAGGGACATCTGGCTCTGCAAGTGGAGCCAGGGACAGACTGGGCTGACCTCCCCACTCTGCATCGCTGCTTTTGAGTGCCACATCCATGCTGTCCCCAGCAGAGCCACCCCCCCCCGTGATGCCCCAGGGCTGGGGAAGGGGCAGCAGCTCCCAGAGGGGATTGTGCTCAGGGCCAGCGCCGTGTGGCACGAGGCTGAGGCCTGGGTCCTCCTTGTCCCTTCGGGGTTTCTCCTGCTTGGCAATGCCATGGTTGTTGTGGGGTGGCCTCCATGGCCAGACAGCGCTTAAGCACCAGCTACGCTGAGCATGGAGGTCCTGGGTGCGGGCTCCTCTGTTAGCAATACACCCTCCTCTCCATTCCTCATCCTGCCTCCCCAAACCCTCCTGTCCACTTGGTGTCTGCACCAGCCCCTGCTGCACCCTCTCCCTTTGAATAAAACCTCCCCAGCCCAGCACCAAAAGCTAAAACATCACCTTTATTTCTACCCGAGTCAAATCTGGCTGCTGGAGCAGGCACCAGCTTCCACCAGGAGTCCCTGAGGCCACCCCAGGCTGAGCCTTTGGAGCCTCTTGGCCATGCTGGTGGGTCCCTCCAGGTAAAACGGGTGTTCAAAAAGCAATTAAAACCTGCCTCCCCCCGGGTTCCCATGGGGCCAACATGATGAATCTGCCCGAGAGGTGGCTGTGAACCTGTGCCACCGATCCCGCCACAGCGCTGCTCGCCTAAAACCAGAAGTCAGCCAGGAAAAGGGACCGAAAGAGGCCAGGATGGGGCTGTGGAGACATCGTGGGACATCCACGGCATCAACTCAGCCATCGCTGGGCCGCTCCTGCAGCACCCGCAGCGCCACCCGCATCTGCTCCTCGGTGCCCTGCAGCATCTTCACCTCGATGGTGTGGAAGAGGTGGAGGCCGGTGGCGAGGAGGAGGATGCCGACAGCGAGGAAGGCCAGCAGGGAGAAGGAGAGCTTGGGGAAGGGCTGCCCGCCCAGCCCCGCCAGCGTGCCCAGCACGGCCGCTGCCTGCAGCAGCAGCAGCAGCAGCGCCAGCACCGCCAGCCTGCCCGTGGAGGAGCGCTGCCGCTGCGCCGCCCGCAGCCCCACGCCAACCTCTGTCCGTGCCTCTGTCACCACGTCCACCAGCGCCGGCACTGCGGGGGACAGGGGTGGTCAGCAGGATAGGACCCCCCCGACATCCCCCCATTCCCATTTACCTTGCCCAATAGCCCTTCTTCTCCCACTGCTCTGCTCTGCCCTGCCTGCCCATGCAGGCACCCCAAGGGATGCCCTAAGCAAGGGGAAACATCCTCCAAAATTCCATCCAAATTATAGAATCCCAGAGTGATTTGGGTTGGAAAGGACCCTGGATCCCTTCCACTGGAGCAGCTTGCTCCAAGCCCCTGTGTCCAACCTGGCCTTGAGCACTGCCAGGGATGGGGCAGCCACAGCTTCTCTGGGCCATCACCCTGGGCCAGCGCCTCAGCACCCTCACAGGGAACAGCTTCTGCCTTAGATCCAACCTGAACTGCCCCTGTTTCAGTCTGAACCCATCACCCCTTGTCCTGTCACTGCAGTCCCAGATGCAGAGCCCCTCTCCAGCATCCTTGGAGCCCCCTTCAGATAATGGAAAGCTGCTTGTGTTGGGCTTGGGATCTCATCAGACCCATGTGCAGGGCTGGAACACCCAGGTTTTGGGGGTGCTGGTGGTGAGGATGCAGTGTGGTACCTGCAGGGATCTCAAGAGCCCTGTGCTCAGGAGGCTGGGCCAAAGGGATGTTCCTGTCACACTGAGCTTGTGCTGGACCATAAAACATCTGAGGGTTTTGGGAGAGTGTGCCAAAGACAAGAGGAGAGTGTGGACTCCATCAAACAAGCCAACAGCCAGGGTAAGCCTGTGCCATGCTGCTGCAGCATGGGAGAGACACTCCAAAATGGCATCATAGGAGGGGGTTGAAGAAGGTCTTGCCCAGGCTCTGCATGCCTCCTCTATCCTGAAAGGAAAACCCTGTGGGGAGAGCAGCCAGCTTGTATTGGACGGCTGCCCCACGGCTGCTCTCCGTGGCTGGCACTGGCCAAGCAGGAGCCAGCTCCCAGCTCTGAACTTCCCTGCAGTCAATAAGGGTCTCTCCGTGTTTTCCACAGGCTCTGGATTTGGCTCGGGTTTGCCTTGGTTTCCGAAGGCAAGAGGCAGTTAAGTCTCTTGGAAGAATGAATTAATTAGCAAATGCCTTTGGTCAGGTCAGTGCCCTCGAGTAAAAGCGTGTTTCATGCTTTAAAGCAGAGCCTCTGCATCCAGGTAAGCTTTAAAAAGCTCGTATTACCCTCAGTATTTTAAGGGTTTCACATACATCATCCTGGAGGAACCCTTTCTAAAAAAAAAGGAGGCAAAAAGCCTCCCCCAAGCGTGGTGTTGACTCTAAGGTAGCATTTGTATAAGCAACATAATATTGACGCAGTTGGCTGAGGTCTGGCTGGGGCTGTTGGAAATAAACTGCTGCCTTGTTAAATTGTCACTGGAAATGCAAGTGGGAAAAGGACTCACATCTTACACATAAAATGCTGCTTTACTACAGCAGGAAAAAACTCCGGAATTAATAGGTCTCCTTCTGCTCGAGGGTGTTGGATTTAACCCCGAGTAAGATTCATAAACTATTTTAAGGAGAGAAGTGCTACTTTTAAACACTTGCATCTGGGTCCTGGAGTTGAAGTGGTGTCACTGGTGCCAAGTTAACCCTAAAGTCCTCATGTGCTGGCCCTGGGATGATGCAGGCACAGATAGCACTCTTGTGGAATACACAGACACATCAGCACCGGTAAGTGTGTGTGAATTTGGTTTCCATGAGTGTTAAGTACAATGTGTTCCAACGGCTTGAGTCAGAAATGGTTCAGGCCTCAAATTCATCAACTTGGCAGAAGCTGTTGCCTGGGAGGGTGCTGAGGCGCTGGCCCAGGGTGCCCAGAGGGGCTGGGGCTGCCCCATCCCTGGCAGTGCTCAAGGCCAGGTTGGACACAGGGGCTTGCAGTAACCTGGTCTCATGTGAGGTGTTCCTGCCTGTGGCAGAGGGGGGGAATGGATGATCTTAGGGTCCTTTCTGACACAAACCATTCTGTGATTCAACCTGAACCCTGAGCTTGATTTTGTGTGTAGGA
The DNA here is from genome assembly GCA_002631895.1 of Agapornis roseicollis. Lineage (NCBI taxonomy): Eukaryota > Metazoa > Chordata > Aves > Psittaciformes > Psittacidae > Agapornis > Agapornis roseicollis. Next base: position 46,135 of record NDXB01012960.1, on the reverse strand, counting down.
CATGAAATGCGTTTAAAACAGAACACTTGCCCCAAAGCCGTGCCTAGGCTGAACATGAAGAAGACACAGAGTGTTGCTGAATCCACCTGGAGGGTGGTCCAGTGCACCCCAAAAGACTCCTTTTGATTTCAGTAGCTATAAGAGCTATTATCGGGTTATCTTCAGTGGGAAATGTGATTAACAGAGCTTGAAAGAGTCATCTATCACTTTCCTTTCTACCCAAAGCCCCTTCCTTCTCCACCCACATCCTGATGATGTGCCAGTTGACATACATGTGCTCATGGAAAAGAAGGATGAGATAAAAGCCATATGGAACATGGAGCAAGTCAGTGGCACCGGGTCCAACTCACCAGTGTAATTATACATGCTCCAGTATGATTTCCCAGTAATTATTCTGGAATAAACCCCTGCCTATTTCTGTAAGAGCTTATGTCACTTGGAAAGCTGTTATAAATTCAGCTGGAAAAAGGGACCCTTATTCTGGGATAAGTGTGGTTAGTGGTTAGCTGGGAATAGGGCTATTCCTGGTGCTGCCATCGACCTTCCTGGTGACGCTGGTTAGGTCACCTCACCTCAGTGTGTGTCACCTTCTGCTGCAGACTGGGAATTACAAACAAGGGCACTTTGGGAGCTCCGTGACACTGGAAAAAAGGTGTCAGAGGGTGACAGGCAGACATTTAGTGGGACCGGGGGGGGTTATCCACATCGGAGGCATCCTGATAAAACTGGGCTTTGGGGGAAATGCAGGATGAAGCCGGGAGCTGGTGATGGGGACCGGTGGAGTCGGTCAAGGCCAGGCTGCCGGTGTGTTACAGAGAGCACTGTTTTCCTCTCTGTTTTGCTCTGAGTTCTAGCCCGCAGCCTCACTAGGGCATCAGAATGTCTCTGCTGCTCTCTTCTTGTGCCAGCTCCTTCTAGCGTGCAGTGTCAGGATACAGTCCCCCAGCTGCTGGGAGCTCTGGGTGCTGGACAAGGGGAGGTCCTGCCTGGGACTGCCCGTGTTGTGCCTCTGTGAACCAGAGAGGAAGGGAATTCTCCTGATTTGCAGCATTGTGGCCTCTTTCCTTTCCAGTATCCTGCCTCATTCACTTGCTGCTTCTGCAAGCCCTCAGGTCTTTTATGGGAGTTTTGCTTTTGCCTGTTGCTTCTCAGCAGCTTCTTGTGCTTAGAAACCTCTTTTGACTCCAGCATCATGCAAATATATGGTCCGAGATGAAGCAGCAGCTCACCCACAGCACAGGGCATTAAATTCATGCTAGAGATGGGGAGTCGCAAAGTTTCCTTTAGCTTGCACAGATAGCACAGGGGGGCTCACAAGCTTGCCAGCTTTGCCAAAGCAGGAGCTGCCCCTGGAGCAGATGGACCAAGGTGCTGATGGCGAGAGGTGAAGGGAGAGTCTGTCCTGGTGCATTCCCATCTGCCCCGTCCCTGCGTGCACACTGGAGCGGGACTCATGCTGCTCCTCTTGGGCTTGAGCCAAGGAGGCAAAGGGGAAAAAGCTCTTTACAGCCCATTAGACCTCCCCAGAGCCGCTCAGCCCCTCTCCTAATAAAAGTGGTGGTGGAAGCCACAGAAACATTACGGCTGGTCTGCAGAAGATGCTGGTCTGCAGAAGATGCCAACCCACTGCTCCATGTGTCTCCCCAGTGGCTTTGCCAGAGCTTCTGACCCTCCTGGCAGCCTGGCTGCTGGAATTCCCTCTGGGAACACAGTAACACAGGGCCAGTCCCTTGTCTGTCCTGAGCTCCCCCAGCAAAACATACATGGGAGAGTTCCAAGTGCAAATGTGTGTGTGCTAATGGGAAATGAATTGCCTCTTGCCCCGAAGCTTTGCAGCTTGAGGAAAACAACGCTGGGTCTAGGAATGACCTCATATTGCCTCCCAGGGAATGTTTTGCCAGATGAAGGGGGGAGAAGCAGCATCAGGACTGCACAATGTATGTATCTCTCTCCCTGTGTAAACATCTCTGTCGCTGCAGAAACCTCTTAAACCCCTGAATGGGAAAGGGCTGCTTTGATCTGTGGATGTGGTGGTTGTTTTCCAAGTGCAGGATCCGTTCTTTTTTTAATTTTCCTTCAAATTAAAAAAAGGCCCCTTGTGATCTTTTGCTTTTCTTCCTTGGCGAAGGGACGGGAGCAGGGTGCAGTAAATCCTCATTACTCCCCATGTAACCGTTCCGGCATGGTTGACAATCCCGCGCTGGCTCTTCAGCGCCGCAGCACAATGGACCGAAACTGCTGGCCCTACAGGAAGCCAAAGCAAATGGATTTTGCCCAGAAGTGCACGGCGGGGAGTGGAGGCAGCGGGAAGGAGAGTCCTGTCGCCTCCTTCCCTGCCAGAAACACACATAGAGACACACACGTGTGTGCACACAAGGCCTGGGATGCAGGGCTTGTCCCAGTGCTTTTGAAGGGCTCCGGAGGAGGCTCCTGGGAATGGATCCGTGCAACCCTCCGGCAGCAGGAGCTGGTGAGGAGCCATCGGGGCTGAAGCACTGGGTTGTCTCGCAGGAGGTTCAAGTGTGATTCATGGCTCTCCCTCCAGACTCCCTGTGTGATCTCGGGAATCTCCGTCTGCACTCTGGATGTCCCTGTGCTCAGAGGGGAGCTGTGGCAGCCCTGGGATCTCCATCAGCCCTTCTGCTCAAGCAGTCCTCACGCTTTTGGAAGACAACAAGGTTATATATTTATTTAGGGAGTTGCCAAACACGAGCAGCTTGCCCCAACCCTGCTGCTGTGCCATGGTTCTTCACAACCCTCTTGTAGGAGTGAGACATGGGGTCTGCAACCCCTTTGCTCCCTGTGGCGTGAGCGACGGTGCCTTCAGCTGAGGATCTATCCTCAATAGCAAAACCCAGCCCCCAGTGCAAGGCACTGGTTGAACTGGGAGCCTTTGGCTGGAGATCTATCCCCACCGAGGCAGTCTGGGTGTGAGCAAGGAGTTTGCTGTCCCCCTGTGCTGTCATGTGGCTGCCCGCTGCCTTGGCGTTGTGATTGCATACGATGCTGTGTATTTAAACTGGTTTATGGATGTTTATACTAATGTGTAAACCTGTAATTTAGAAGCTTGGTTATAAATCAACATCGCTGAAGGTCTTGTCCCTTGTGCCTCAAGATCAGTTTCCAGATTTAGAAGATAGGGTAGAGGAAAGGGAAAAAAGGAGGACTGTTTGGTTTTCCTCTGGCTAAGATGATAAAGGATCATGGGATGGGATGTGTCCCCTGCTCTGAGGTGCGGTGGTTGGGCCCAGGGATCCCAAGCAGAGAGTTCCCATTTTGACTCATTTTGGCCCATCTTAATGGCCTCAGGCTGCACCAGAGAAGGTTTAGGTTGGATATTGGGAGCAATTCCTGCCCCACAGGGTGCTCAGGCATTGGAACAGGCTGCCCAGGGCAGGGCTGCAGGCACCGGCCCTGCAAGGGTTCACCCAGCGTGGAGACGAGGCCTCAGTGCCATGGGTTAGGGCTGGCCTTGGCAGGGCTGGGAATGGTTGGAGTGGATGGGATTAAAGGAGCCAAGAGCTTCCTCCAGTGGGGTGCTGAGTGGGATAGCACATTCCCACTTGTGGGTCATGATCCTTTCCTGATGCATCCTAACAATGACACCTCCATATTAGGATTTTATATATAAAAATCTATTATGGCTTTAATAATCATTTCTGCACCTTAGTCCCTTCCCAAGCTGCCCTGGAGCCTGGCTGTGCCAGGAATGGTTGTGCACTACTGTTCTGATTCCTTATAGTGTAGCAAGATGTGCTGTGAGTTACTGCGCTGGTCGTGTTGGTGCAAGTGCTTTTCCTCTGGATTCCTTACCCAACTGGGCTAGGGCAGAGCCAGTTGTCCCTGTTGAGAAATCCCTTTTAGCTAGGATGGGCTGGAAGCTGCCTTGCCCTGAGCTGCCAGCCCAGGCAGGGAAGAGCCCTGCAGACTCCCCTGGCTCCAGGTTTACCTGCAGCCCTCAATGCAGATGTGAGTTTGAACGTTGGAGACTTGTGTTAGGTGTAATGCGTGCATTTGTGCTTCTGTCCTTTGGCTGATGCTGGTCTGCTCCCCTGGAAGGGGTTGGTTCCTCCATGGGTTTAGGGCCCCAGTGCTTAGTGTGTGGGACCCACTGGCAGCCAGCAGAGCTTTGTGGGTGCAGGATAGCTCTGCAGGGCTGGGAGGGTCTTACGCTTGGCCTCTGCCTTTGGAAAGACCCAGTGTGCGGATGAGCTCCTGGGTTCCACAGGGGATGCTCTCCTGGGCCAGCCCAGGGGCACCTGCCCCATCTGAAGCACACCTGCTCTTGCAAACCCATTCCCTCAGGGAAGATCCCATGAAGGCAACCCAAGGGTCAGGCACTTCTGTAGGGAAAGCATAACCAGACCCAGGGACTCCTCAGCATCCTCCTGTCCAGCTGAGGTCCCTCCCCTTCTCTCCACAGGAAGGTGGCAGCCGGTGCCTTGGCTTAGCTGGACACCTTCCATCACCTCCAGCCCTCTTTATTGTATCTTTAGGGTTATTAGGACAAAAGGGGGTATGAAAGGCTACAGGGGCAGCAGGGTGGGCAGGATGACCACTAGGTCCATGGGACCCCATGTTCCTGAGCAGGTGGAATCACCATAAGCCTTAATCCCGACCATGTTCCCAGCTCCCAGCCCTATCTCCTGCTGCAATTTCCCAGCTGACGATGCCTCTCCTGCCTCAGGGAGCAGGAACACCCTGGAAGAGAGATGGTGCCAGCAGCTCCCATTGCAGGGGCAGTCACAGGGGATGGCAGAGGGTCCCCAAGCGCCCCTGGGCTGCCAGCTGCAGGGGGGCAGCCCAGGAAAGGCTCCTCCAAGCACACAAACACCGCCTGGAATACTCATAAAGGTCTTTTTAATTCCCCCTTCCACCCTCATTTCCAGCCCCTCCTTCCCCACCTCTCTCTTATGAATAGCAGAGTTGCTTTCTGCTCCCGAATTCCAGCATCGCAGCACCCCAAGATGCTCCCACAGCTGCTGAGCCCAGCCAGGTTGTGTCATCTGCAAACTCTGTGTTACGGGTTCTTCTTATATGTGTATGTATATATGCGTGTGTGTGTGTATTCTTCCTTCCCCTCTTCCCCCCATTGCCTTTTCCCATACCATGCACCTCCTCTTGCTTGTGTGTCCCCCCACACCCCCCCCCAGCCTGGCCACCACCCCAAGCCCTCGGTGGCCGAGGGGCTGCGAGGTGGGTCTGGGGGTTGCGGGGGGCTTTGCATTGATGCATTGATCGCCCCTGGTCTCCGCCTGACCTCCCTGCTCCCAGGGAAGCAGTCTCCATGGCTACTGGCCCTTCTCCTCCAGAGTAGACTGTAAATTCCTGCAGGCAAAGCCCAGCCTTGGGGGTACGAGGGAGGGGGGAGCCGGGAAGGAGTAAACCAAAGCCAAATAGAAAGAAAGAAAAGGCTGGGAGAGAGAGAGAGAGAGGGAAGAGAAAAAAGGGCGTTGCTTGGATGGGGCTCTCCTTTCCACTCCCCTTTCTCAGGTCCCCAGCACCAGGGCAAGGCGCCTGCTTCCCCCCTCCAGCGCTGCTGCTCCTGCTCCTGCTCCTGCTCCTGCTCCTGCTCCTGCTCTCTTGCAAAACTGGAATTGGCTGGGATTATTTAAGGGGGGGAGAAAACAAGGGAGAGAAGAAGGGATCAGAGCGGCCGCCAGAGAGAGGGCGATAGAGTCCACTTTCCTCCAACTGCCCTGGGTCTCCTTCCCTCGCTCTCTCCTCTTTAGCAACACCAAGAGCCCCAAACTGAACCCAGAGCAGCTCCTTCCATCAGTTCAGCTCCCTTCCCTCCCTCTGTCTCACACACGGCAAGAAGAGAGCCCCTTCCTCCTCTTGATTTCCCTTCGCATGCTCAGCCTCTTGTTTCCTTTAAAGCACTGGAAATCCCCCCCGTCTTGCCCCTTACTCCTCCATGCAGACTGGGATTGCAATGGGAGCTTTGCAGCTTGCTGGATTTTCCATCCTTTTCTTTCTGCTGCACTCTGGAAACACGCTGGCAAATAAAGCCAGCCAAGGTAAGAGAAAATCTCCCCAGCTCGAAGGGTTGCTGTTCGGTGCGTGCATTAGGACCTCTTTAGATCTGGAGTTCCAGATGCAGGCTGAAGGCATTAGCAGCGATAACAACAGTGGAGGGGATGTTAAACGGTGCTTGCAGATATTCCTGCTGCCGCCTTTGGTTTGGGGTTGTTTTTCTGTGAACTCTTTCAGGAGCTGTGGGGTTTGCACTTTAGGTTCTGGTTCAGACGCTTGCTCTCAAGGCAGGGGTGCAGGGGCAGAAAACTCGGGTGGGTGAAGAAGCCTGCACCCCTCTCAGGGAAAACGGGGCTGTTCGGAGGGGCTTGGGGGGCTTCGCTGGGGTAGGGTGTCCGTGGGGTGGGAGCACACTCACAGGGCTGCTTTGGGGCTGGGTCGGAGGGAAGAGACCGCGATGTCTGTAACGCCGGGGGGCTGCGTCTGTGGCTGTGTGTGTTGTACCCAGGCAGGGGTTGAATCCCCAGTGCTGCGCTATGAGGGGGTGGGCTGCGGGAGACTCGGGGGGGGGGGGGC
>NDXB01012960.1:18029-38154 GCA_002631895.1 Agapornis roseicollis | reverse complement strand
GGGGGGGGGGGGGGGGGTTGTGGTGGAGAATTAATCCCTGGAGCTGCTGCCGTGGGGTTCTGAGGGCTGGAGAGAGAAGGGTGAGGGCTGGTGCCTGTGGGTATGTGAGGGCTCATGGCAGGGGTGGATCTGGACCTTCTGGGATGAGGCTGAAGCTGTGGCCCCAGCATCACCCCACACTTTTCCTATAACCCAATATTACCTGGTTTCCTGTGTGTGCAAGTGTTGTGGAGCTCTTCGAAGCCACCCCGTGCGCCTGGGCATGTTTTAGTAGGGTATTTCTGAAAGCATCAGGCATTCCCCCTGCATCTGTGGGGCGATACCCCAAGGATGGGGTACACAGCACCCTCCCACCTCACTGGGTGACTGTCAGGGGCTGGGGACGGCTCCTCTTCCATCAGATGGGTTTGTTTTGCCATGCTAACATCACAGTGTGGGTAGGGCTCACTGGCTCATTGCTCACTCTGAATTACCCTGGAAAGTTTAGTCCGTAGGGAAGGAAGGATTCAGCAGAGCCATTGCTGGGCCTGCAGGGTGTCTGCCAGAGGACCTGCCTGTCTGCAGGGTTTATTGGGTCAGTTTAAGGCTAGGAAAGCTGTCAAGAGGAGAACTGACAGTATAAATCCAAGGAACCCCAGGGAAACTCCCAACGTGCATTCAGCTGGGATGAAGTCTCCCTGTGGTCCCCCTGCCAAGGTGGCCAAACAGCCCCAAGCTGCTGCTGTACCTGCAGCTCCCTGGTCTTTGGATAAGTAATGCCACCCCTGTCCCTTCCTGTTCTCCATCAGTACATCCCACAGCCTGCCAGGCAGAGGAGCCTGCCAGTGGAGCAGTGCCCTTGCCCATCATCTGCCAACATCAGTCCCTCCTTGTGCACTGAGGGTGATGGAGCCTGAGGGCTGGCCGATTTACAGCCTCCTCTTGTATCACGGAGTGCCCGGATCCGGCCCGGCCACACTCTTCTGGCAACACCGCCATGACTGGAGACATGGTGCAGGATTCACCACTTCTTCCCTGAAACCAATTGCAGGAATGAAGCCGGGAGAGCAGAGCCGGGAGGGAGCTGCAGCATCTCCCTGGGCTCCCCAGTTTGCAGCCTCTGGCACTCCCACAGCCCAACCCCTCAGTGCAGGGTCCTAAGTGGGACCATGACCCCAGCGCGGTGTGGTGGTCACCCATGGTTAGAACCAGACCTTTTGGCCAGCATGGGGCTGGCTTTGGTTGGGATGCACCTGCAGAGCCTACACCACCAGGTTCCTTTTATATATATATATGTATATATATATATATACACATATATATCTACTTTAGGAGTCTAAGTTTTTCCAATGGCCGCAGAGATGCTGTTTGATTCCCCTCCCACCTCCGCCGAACTTCCTCGGCTCCCCTCCCTCGCATGCATTCACAGTGTGCGACTGTTGTGCCTGTCCCCTCCGCCCCTCTGAAATATGAAATGTAAAACTGTAAACATTTCACCATAGAGCAGTTCAAAGGCGAGCTTTGACCGAGGGCCTCCGACATGCCTGTACTGAGATTAAAAAGGGAAAAAGGGGGAGCAGGAAGGAGGGAAGAAGAGGGGGGTTTTGTAACTGCCAACAGGAGTATAAATATTCAGACACCTTGAGTCTTGCAGTGGGGATGTAGTGCTGCCCCCAGACTGCTCAGGAGGGGTTTCTCTTTGAGTTTTATAGAGACTTTTCCTTTGCCAGATGGTCGCACCGGAGTAATCCATTTAGGAAAAACCTGTGCATGAATAACCTTAACCTTCGCTTCCAAAGTTATAAGTCCCCTGAGAGGCTTTAGGAGAAGCTTGGGATGGCAAATAAAGTTTGCTCTGTGTTTCGGTGAGGATGGGCTGGAGATGTGATTGTTGCTCCCAAAGCCAAAACCAAACAAACACATTTTTAAAGGCAAGGTTTGGGCAGCTTCATAAGCCAAATGAACAACAGCAGCAACAGCAGTTCCCATGGGAGATGAGCACACTGCTGGTGTGGAACATCAAACCCTCCTTGGAGAAATCAGAGCTGAATTGAGTGAGCAGGCTTGGCTCAGGGAGGTGGGATGGGGATGGAAGGAGCATTTCCTACCCCAGAGGATGCTGGGGATGGTGGTGGATCTCAGATCCATCAGGTTGACCCAGGCTGGTGCAGGTGATGGGGACCTCACCCTGGCTCTGCCCTCACAGCAGTGGGATGCATCAGTGAGGGGGAAAAAAGCCGCTTTTGGGGCACTGGGAGCTTTGGGGAAGCAAAATCTAGGGCAAGGGGTGCAGAGCAGGACCTGGGCATGGGCCAGCGTGGTCACCGGGCCGTGAATCCCCTCAGGTCCTCGCTGTGACTTGTGGTTCCCCATCCTTCATGTGTGCTTCATCCACAGGGCCAAGTACTGTGGCTGCATCCACCAGGTCCCACCTGCTTTTAGGCATGGAGCACTGGCCTCCAGCAGTGGGGTTGCTGAGGTGCAGGCATCCCTCTACCAGGGACCACGGGCACCTCATCCCTGCACCAGCCATCACTGAACACCCGAGTTAGATCTTGAGTTCAGATGATGCGTATTTGGCCAATTTACACAAAGCCATCCCATGGAGAATCTTCCTCTCCTCTGTCCAGCCCGCGGCTCCCATTCCTTTCCCAGTGGGATACCACTGCCCATGGCCGTGCCCTGTGCCCATCCCACTGCAGCACAGCACGAGTTGCCCTTGTGAGCTCCCCGGGCAAACAAATGCTTAATAAACTGCACCACAGTGTCTGAGGTGGTTATTAATACCCTGGTAAAAAGAGCTACTGAAGTTATAAAGCTTTAATTTGGCATTAAGGCTGAGTGGAAACTCCACGTGCCTGCCAACAGCTACACACACATCCCTATACAGGCAGGCTGTTAATATATATGCCGATATAAAAATAAAGAATAAAATTAAGTTGAAAGAAAGAGCTGAAGTGCTCGCAGAAGAGGGGAAAGCAGACAGTGCATTGGTTTGTTTAGGGGCGTTCTTGTGAGGTTTTGCTGCCCTGCCTTGGCCTCCTCCTCAGATCTCTTTGGACTTTCAGCCTATGGATAAACCCCCCTCTTTTATTATTAGTTTTCTTGTTTTAAACAAAATAAGGAAGTGAGGAACGAGCCTCAATCCAGGTTCTAAAAATACATGAGCTGTTGCTTTATGGCGCACATCGCCGGCAGCGCGACGCCACGGGGATGGGCACAAATGTGGGACCTGGGTGCCCATGGGCTCCAGCCCCAGCAGCCACAGTCAAAGCCCTCCTCCTTCCCCGTGGGGGCACCGCGGTCCCGGGGGGCTGGCGGTCCCCCCACTTTTGGCACGCTCGAAATGGCAGTGGCGTTGGAACCGTCTGCCTCCAGTGCCTTTGAAATGGAGAATAAAGCTGCAGCTGGAGCGGAACGGGGCCCAACAGCCACTGCTGGAAAATCCCACCCACAACGGAAGGAAAAACATTGCCCGAGGCGCAGGGTGAGCATGGAGCCTCCTGCCCTGCACCACAACCTCCCCAGCACAGCGGGGCAAGGATGCTCCTGCTCTCTGAGGAGTCCCAATTCACCCCAGAGCATGGGAGCGGGGACCACTGGACATGGGTCAGACCTTGATCTCAACCAGGACTTGATGTCTTCATCAATGTTCAATGTCCCACCCGGAGCCAAGTGCCCCAGTTCTAGGGATTTCATAGAATCCAAGTGGTTTGGATTGGAACGGACCTTCAAGCTCATCCAGTTCCAAACCCCTGCCATGGGCAGGAACCCCTTCCACTGGAGCAGCTTGCTCCAAGCCCCTTTGGCCAACCTGGCCTTGAACACTGCCAGGGATGGGGCATCTATCTGAGGGATGATGTATCCATGGGTGTTGCTGGGTCTGGGCTTGTTTCAGGCACCTTGGGGTGATAAAGGGTTTCTGGTTGTTCAACCAAGCAGGGCAAGTGAGGGATGCAGGTCTGCAGCCTGGCTGGTTTCCCCCAGAAAGCCCACGGGGATTTGGAACCTGGGCTTCAGGTCTCCCCAAGCAGTGGGATGAACAGGGTGCACCTCAATGAGGAGTTTGCAAGAGCAAATAAAGATGGGAACATCAGTAAGGATGTGGTGAGGCCCTGGAAGTGGGAAATGCTTCATCCCTGGCAGAGTTTAAGGCCAGGTTAGACAAAGCCTTGGGCAACGTGGTCTACGGTGTCCCTGCCCATAGCAGGGCATTGGAACTGGATGATCTTGAGGTCCTTTCCAACCCAAACCATTCTGTGATTCTATCATTCTATGATTTATTTCATTAAAGCTTCTCCTTGCTTGGTTTGAACACGAAATCCCTGGAGCACCTGCAGCAGCACAGCCGATAGCTTTTGTCTGGGTGGATTATGTTCTCCTGTGGGAAAAGCAGGTTGTCCCAACAGCCGAGCTGCCCTTTTGTGGGAAAACACTGGTTACAGTCACCAGAAAAAAGGCAAAAATACAGGTTTTCAGAGGGTTTTTTGGTTTGGTTTTTTTTTTAATTCACTCCATCATTTTGGAAGGATGCTTCTGGGGAGCCAAAGCTTCAGCCCTCTGACATTAGGATCTTTGTCAATCTTAGGATGGCTCCTGGGGTCCCAAGGAGGGTATTTATTCACTCTTCCCACGCACTTTTCTCCCCCCTTTTCCTTCCTTTTTTATGATCCCGTAACCTTTCAGAATGTCTCCAGCTTTGGAAAAATGACAGAGTGGCAAATGTATAATGTTTTCTTTTGTACTTCTGTGTAATCTTTCCAAAGCTAGAGACGTTTTGAAGTTACAGAATGGAAAAGCTAGAAAAGACCAGTAATACACATGTGTGAGGGGGAGGGCCGTGACATTGTGTTCAGTGCTGCACAGACCTTGTCCATTGCCTTGAGTTTGAGGGAGCAGGAGGAAAAAGAAGTAGAAAATACCCCCCCCCAAAAAGAAAAACCAAGTGAGGTTTCTGGCTGAAGGGTGGGAAAACATCAATGATGTGATGATGGTTGATGGATGCTTTGTGGTTTTGGGTGTTTTTAGCAAAGGAGATGCGATTGATGGTTGGTCTGTACTGTTTGGATGCTGGATCCCACTTGGATGTCTGGGGTGCTGAGATCCAGCAACTCTCCCCTTAGGACCATCGATTGGAAGCATCAAGGTGTGATTTATAACCTGGTAGGGGAAGAGCTGAGGGAGTGCTCTGAATCTTTAGGGTCAGGACCAGGGTCTGCAAATGCAGTAGATCAGCGTTGCCCGTGTTGCAGTGGGGTCCTTGTGCTTGTGGAGCAGTGAGCACTCAACATCCCACTTGCATCCCCCTGCTCCAGTGCCGCATCCTCCCACCACCCACCTGGGAGCCCTGGTGAGGGATGCAGGAGCTGGAGGTGAAGTCCCTGGATGCGGTGATGCCAAACAGCACTAACGGGTGGTGGAAGTGCTTCTTCTTGTGGCAAAAGGCCATTTTGAGCCTGAAAACATGGTTGGGAAGGAGCAAACTCTGCTCCCTGTGGCTTTTGAGGGTTTCATCCACCAGTGATTATTTGCATGTGCTTTTTGGTCCAGAGGATGGGGCCTTTGCAGGTGGGTCAGGAGTGCAGTGGCGTAGCCGTGCCATGGCATTTGCAGCCAGACATGAAGTTTGGCTGGGGAGGAACCAAACCTGCACCATGCTCAGCACCCCGGCGGGAGAACAGCCCCTCCCAAGACCCACAGGTCCCCTGTGCAGGCCTGTGAGCCTCTCTGCAGGGATGCTGTTGGGTGCTGGGGTGGTCCCAGCACAGCGGGTGCTGGTCCCCTGTGCAAGCCCTCCATCGTTACCACCGCAGTGGGTCAAGCTCCAGCAGTGATGCCTGGCCCCAGGGAGGTCATGGTGGCCGTGGGCCATGGCTCATGTCAAATAGCAAATATGAATGTGGGCTGTAAATATTTATACAATGCGCAGGCCCGTGCTGCCTCCCCAGTGCTCTCCTGCCCCCTCCGCCTGACTCACAGCTCCCGGCAAAAAGCCTCTGGGATGGCTGGGATAAGGCTCAGGACGATGCTCCTGTGGCCATGGCCCCCATCCTGGCAGGGCTGCCTGCCCACCCACAGCTTGCAGGGATGTTTCGTGTTCTTGGAGCAGCTTTCTAAAGGCAGCTGAGAGCTGCTCAGCCTCGGGTTTCTCTTTCTGGGGTACAGGGAAGCCCCTTGGATTCCCCTTCCTTGGTGAGATCCTCCCCATCCCAGTGGGAGGTGGTGGAGGTGAATATCCCCAGGAGCAGAACTGACACTCCCATGTGCTGATGGAGTCAGAGCATGGAGCTCAGGGTGCTCAGGGAGCCCTGCCTGCGCCTGAAGGGCTGTGAGTGATGCTCAGCGCTCACCTCCCCTGCCAGGGGCACTCAGCTGCCTGCCTTACACCCTGGCAGGCATTGGCAGCCAGAGAGGGGATGTGCCCTCTCCGGAGCACCACACCTCCCTTACTGCCTGTGAGGGAAGGCAGAGAGCAGCCAGGTGAGCAGCCTCTGGATCATAAACCTCTGCTCCACGTGCTCGAGGCTCCTCTGTTCCCCAAATACCATTAAAACCTCCACTCCCACAGCCTCCCGCCATGGCAAACCCTTGGGCATCACCACTGGAGGCCATCACTGGTGCACAGTGCTCCAGATGCCATGCTCTGGGTACCGGGGTGCTGCATCCCAGATAAGTGGGTTGAGGGGCAAAAGGGGGATGGGGAAGACGCAGGTTTTGGCTGTGTCCCCAAGGAAGCTTTGATGTTTTCACAGTTCTCCCTCCTGCTTCCCACTCCTGGCTCCCAGGTTTATTTAGCGTGGTTCCTGCTAATTCCTGCACATTCTTCTGTGCCTAAGAATAGAAAGCACCGATGATTATTTGGGTGACTGGTCAGCTCAGGAAATGGCTAGCAGGAGGCAGAGGTTTTCAGCTCTCCCTGGGCTGGCTCCAGCCTGCATTCTGGGCTCCTGAGCAGTGTTTGCTACCATCAGACATGTGAGAGGCTCGGGGAGTTTCAGGGTGGGGACATAGGCTCACGAGTGGACCTAGTGATGCACCATGTTCCACAGTGAGCCCATCACCCGCTGTGTCAGGGCTGGGTGCACTGCACTGCTCCCTCAAGCCTTTCTGGATCATGGGCTGGTTGAGGAGCTGGAGCACTGCTTGGTTTCATCACCAGTGGGCAGTGGGGTAGAGCCCCCCCAGCTCTCCCCATCGCTTCCCTGCCTCTCCCCTTGCAGATGTCGATGAGTGTGTGGAGGGCACTGACAACTGCCACATCGATGCCATCTGCCAGAACACCCCCAAGTCCTACAAGTGCATCTGCAAATCTGGCTACACCGGCGATGGGAAGCACTGCAAAGGTAGGGGCACGTCACCACCAACAGTGCCACAGGTCCAACAAGTGACAGCCCCGGCAGCTCAGAGCTGGCAGTGGCTCTTCAGCAGTGTCCCTGCCCTTGCAGAAAGCTGGTTCACTCCAGCACACTGCAGATGTTTTAGTCCCCTTTTCTGCTCTAAACTCCTGGCCTATTGACACCACAGTGCCTGGGGATGGAGGAGTATGACTGTCCTTGCTGGTGGCACTGGCAGCCAGCATGCACCTTCTGTGCTATCCCAGCATTTCCAAGAGTGGGGCTGCCCAGTCCATGGGAATTGTTTTATACAAGCTTTATACGCTTGTTTTATACAAGCCTTTATACAAGGCTTGTTTTAGACAAAGCTGTGTGCTTTTTGCTGCAGGGTTTCCAACCCAGAGGCTGCAGAACTGGCCTAGCAGCTAAAATAATATAAATGTAATAATAATATATAAATAATAATATAAAGTAATATATGGAGATACAGATGATACAGATACGGATGTAGATGTAGATATATGCAGCCAAGTTGGACACAGAATGAAAACGAGCTCCGTGGAGGAGCAGCAGCAGGAAAGCAGGAGTGGCACCAGGGAAGAATTCCCAGCTCTGCTCAGAGTGGGTCCAGGGTCAGGATGGGCTCAGTACAAATAGCAGAGGGATTAAAGCGCGCTTCAGGTGCAGCAGGGCTTCGCCATGGAGATGCGCTGCTCTGCCCACCAGTGTGGGAAATCCCATGGCATTCCCAGTGCACTGTGCCGTGCCAAGGCTTTAAGGTGAGCTGGGAGTCCAGGGTGCGGACAGGGATGGTTTTGCAGGGTGTGGAGGGATGCTGTTGGTGATAACAGAGCTGGGAACCTGCTCGAATAAGCAGAGACCTCAGGATGCAACATCAGCTGGGTGCAAGCACGCTGGAAATGGGGCTCAGCACCCATGCAGAGGGCTGGCCGTCCCCTTGGGCAGCCCTGCAGCTCTCCTGCCTCCTCTCTCCCCAGACGTTGATGAGTGTGAGCGGGAGGATAATGCCGGCTGTGTCCACGAGTGTGTGAACATCCCTGGGAACTACCGCTGCACCTGCTACGACGGCTTCCGCCTGGCACATGACGGACACAACTGCTTAGGTGAGGCCCCAGCGTGCTGGTGGGATGCTGGCATGTCACAACCACTCGGCAGCTCTGCTACCTTGGGACCAGCCTGCTGGCTTGCTTTGCTGTGCATCTTCACAGCTCCAAGCTCCTGTGACCGGTTTCAGAGCCAGGGGACCATAGTAGTGCTTGCAGGGTGCCAGCAGCAGACATGATGGCTATCTGGGGACAGGATTGCTCCCCATTGCATAGGGATGATGCTCCATGCTGAGAGAAAAACTTGCTCCATGAGTTCATCCATAGACTGGGGGAGTTTGGGGTAAGGCAAGGCTGGGAAGGTTGGGTTTGAGGATGCTGTGTGTGAGCCACAGCTTCGCCACAGCTGCATCCTGCTGTGGTGAGCGGCCGTGCCGGCAGTTCTGCTGTGCTGCCCAGGGCAGGACCAGCCTGTGGGGCTCACCTGGGCCCTGCCACTTGTACTTGAGGTCAGCCCTGCACCTGCCAAAATAGATGAGTTAATAGCAAAGCTGGTGGGGATGGGAACCAGCGAAGAGACTGGGTAAATAATCCCTGGGCCAAGACAAACCCGGCATCTGCCTACGGAGCAGCCATGCATCCTCCCCACCACTTCCCACTGCCCCAAACTCCATCCGGCCACCGCGGAGCCAAAGCTCCCAGCAGAGCCCTAGGGCTGGCCGGGCTTCCCACAGCCCGGCGCCCGCTTCCTCCCCCAGCACCCAGGGTGGAATTGCTGGAGCACAGATCCACCCACCCGCCCTCTACCTGGAGCAAATGCTAGTTCCTAATGAGTGTCTGCAGAGGGGTCATTAATGAGCTCATCACTGCGAAGAGGAGGAGGGAAAGGAGTCACGGACACATACGCTTTGCATTAACCACCATCACCAGGCTCTTTGCAGCCTCCTCGGGGAGGGGGGAGATTTACACAGCTGGGAGGAGGCGGCTCTGCCTTCCTCTCCCCAGGGAGGATGAGCCCGAGGAGAAGAAAGGAAAGCCGGGCTGGGCACGTCATGTGTTTACAGAGTTGGGAGGGAGGGGATGGAGGTGGCTGGGGAGCAGCTGGGGCAAGGGAGGACCTGAGGGGCAGCCCCAGCTCCCCCCGTTGAGCCTTTCCTCGGCTCATCCCAGCATCTTGGATGTGTTGCTTTCCTGTAGGGATGGGCAGGTTTATCCCAGCTTTTCTGTGTTGCTTTGCCATAGGGATGGGGCTGGTCTATCCCCTGGATCCCATTTTACAGGTGAGGATGTTGACACCCTCCATGCTCCAGATTGGTTTGCTCAGCAGCCATCCTTGGGGGCATCAGGGAGGAACCCCAGTGGGTTTCTCCATCCTCCTGAAGCATCTCTACTTAGTCAAAAAGAAGAGAAGCAGAGCACAGCAGAGGGTCATGCCCAGGCTTAGCTGGTGCTGAGAGCAGTGGCTGAGCAGGAGCTGGGTCAGAGGGCGTCAGGCTTCCCCATCACCCACCCCAGGCAACCTTTTGAACCAGAACAGGAATTGGAGCCCCCGTCCTGACACAGGCCCTGCTGGCTTCTGCCCATCTCTGCTGCATTTAATAAAGCAGGTATTAGAGCAGTGGAGTCTTGTTCCAGCCGTCGGGTTCGAGCGGCTGCCTCCTCCTTTTTGTGCAGAGCTTGAGGGAGAAGTCGCAAGACCTTAAGCCCTTGTTATAAGTGGGGGGATTTGAGGAGAGTTCTTGGCATCTGCAGCACATAGCTCGGCTGGAATGAGCCTCAGAGGAAGCTGCAGGCCTCCTGCCATCACAGAGGACATCCCTTTTGTGTCTGGCTGCAGCCTGGCTGTCAGCCTTAGCCTGCCCTGCACACACCCGGGGGTGAGATAATATTTTCAACACCTCCTTTTCAAGGCAGTGGCTTTGTGGGGTGCTCCTGAGCTTGGATCCCATGGCAGTTTCTAGCTGTAGCCCTGCTTGGATTTCTGACCATCCCTCAGGGTTGCAGCATCTCCCTGGGCTTGTTTGGGGCAGGGGGCACAGTGCAAGGCACTCACACTGCTTGGACAACCATTCATCCATCCATCCACCCATCCATCCATTCCACCCATCCATNTTGGGGCAGGGGGCACAGTGCAAGGCACTCACACTGCTTGGACAACCATTCATCCATCCATCCACCCATCCATCCACCCACCCACCCACCCATTCACCCACCCACCCACCCATTCACCCATTCACCCACCCATCCATCCATCCATCTCTTTGCTCCAAAGCAGGGGGTTTTAGTGCCTGCTGTGCCACTCAGGGAGGGGGCAGTGGTGGGGGATCCCCCTCAGCACAGTCCATCACTGGGTGTTTCCAGCTGCCGGTGCTGGCAGGACTCAGCTTTCCCTGGCTCTGCAACGCTAAAGTTCATGGGAGGTTTTCTTTGGCACGGGACCTCCCACTCCCTGCCTGACACCAGCACCCAGCTCTGGGACTGCAGGTGGAAGGGGCAGGGGTCTGGTTCTCTGGCCAAGTCCTGGTAGCTCTGGCATCTTGGAGCACTGGTGAGTTCAGCTTGGACCACTGTCCCTAGAAACCATTTGGAGATAGTGAAGGCAACTGCTCTTCGTTTGGGGTTGGAACTGGGTGATCTTCAGGTCCTTTCCAACTCAAACTATTCTATGAAACAAAGGATTTGCAGGGATGGAGCAGGAGCGACCTGGGGCAAGGGCATTGCCACTGCCACTGGTGCACAACTCAAGCCCCTTTCAGCCTTGGCTCATTAAACTGAAACAGGCATGAGGGCAGCAGAGCTGCTGGGGGTTTGAATCTCCTGGCTCGGGGCTAAGGTTTCCCAGCACTCTGCAGGCAGTCCCAGCCAGCAAGGGGCTCACAAGGGCTGGGAGCAGGGGGTGGCTGCCATCAGTATCCCATCTGGGCATGCTGGGTGCTTTGTGGGTCATGGGAAAAGAGAAATCCCCTTCTCTGTGGTTTTGGGTTCCCTTCTGTCAGATAAGGCTGGACCTTTTTAGCCTGTTAGCTGAGGAAGCTGCATGGCCTCTGCAGCCCGTCCCGTGGGGGGTGCTTTGCCTTCATCCCCTGAAGTCCTAAAGCATCTCCCTTTCTTCTGGCTGGGGGATCATGGGTGTAAAGCAGAAATAAGGTGCAAATCTGTCACACCCAGTTCCCTATCCCCTCTGTGTGCCACGGAGCCATGCTCACCTCCCGCCGTGTCCCCTTTGCAGACCTGGATGAGTGCTCCGAGGGCAACGGCGGCTGCCAGCAGACCTGTGTCAACATGATGGGCAGCTACGAGTGCTTCTGCCGGGAGGGCTTCTTCCTCAGTGACAACCAGCACACCTGCATCCAGCGCCCCGAAGGTTAGTGCATGGCCTGGCCCTCCAGCCCCTGCATTAATGGACACATCTGTCACCTCTGGCCACTGCCTGGGTTTGGGTTTGGGTTTGGGTGCTGGTTCATGACCCTTCTTGGTGTTGCAGATTTGAAAGAAAATTGATTATGAGCACGTTGCTGTGGGGCTCATAAACATCCCTGCAAGAAAACCCTCCCAGGCCCCTTAGTCAAGCTCAGTAATACCAGACAGAGGAAGCTGATCCTATACCTAGGGTGTTTTGTTAAAGAAAAGATACCTGGAGATCCTCACACCCCCCTGTGAGACTCCTCTCCTCCTGCCAGGTTCTGTGCAGCACCAAGCCCTTTGTCTTGATACCAGTTCTAAATTGCTGCCATCTGGGGCAATCTCGTCGCTGAAATAGGAGGAAATAAGAGCTTTTTGCATCTCCACTGGTTTTTCTCTCTGCTGTTCGGCAAAGCCGGCTGAGTTTTGCTTTCCTCCTTTCCCCTTCCCAGCTGTGTCAGGCACTCCAGCTCCCCTGGGAATCTTGCCCAGCCTGGGGCAGCTCAACCGTGGTGGCATCTCCTGCATCCCTATGGCCTGTGTGTCCAGGAGGGATGAGCTTGCTGCTCCTTCGTCTCCATGACGCAGTGGGTGGCCCTTGCTGGAGACAGGGATGCAGGTGCTGGTGTTTGAGCTGCAGAGTGGTGTTGTCCTGGGGAGGTCTGTGTTGTTTCTGCACCCTGAGCTTGATCTTGTAGCTGCTATGTGGTCCCCGAGCTTGGGCTCAAGAGGATGAGGGGTGAGAGAGATGCAGCTGGTCCCTGGGATGTGAGCCTGGAAAAAGCAGAAAGCTGAGGACAATCTGGGGTCTGATATTAAAGCCTGTTCTGACTTTACTCTTGGCTTTCGGGCACTGTCAAGGCAAAAGCATTCAGTATTAGAGAGCTAAACCTCAATGTTATGGCTGCTTCCTTCCTTCTGGGGTCCTTGCCAGCTCCTTGTTTCTCTTCCCTACCCTGGCAGGAGGCTTTCTCCTCTCCCTCTGCTCTTTCTCCTTTTCAGATTCTGCTCTTGCTTTCCTCTCTCCCCCCTGGTGCACAGGGGATGAAACCTTGCTGAGTAAGAGACCTGGGTGATAGATCCCAGAACCCCACTCCTGCAGCACCACCCCCTCTCCCTTGCACCAGCTGGTCCCTCCCAGTAAGGAGAGGCCAAGGGTTGGGGCTCACTGGGTATTGGTGCCTCTAAACCCTGTTGGGCTCAGCCCAACAACGGCAGTGGAGTCACCGAAAGCAAAAGGTGCAAGAGCGGGTGATGGTGTTGCAGGGGAAGGAACGGCTAAAGGGGTGCATCCCTTCCTTCCCAGGCAGTGGCTTTAGGCACTGAGCAATCGCTGTGTCCTGCAGGAGTTGTGAGGAAACAGCGTGCGGCCACCCCGGCCTGGAGGGGAGCCAGGGCACAGCCTGCAGAGCCCGAGTCCCTCGGCATGCGCTGGGGGAGCAATGCAGACCGCTATTGGGATGTGGCTTCTCTGGGAGCTCCAGGGGACAAGCGGTGCGGCCGGGCAGCGGCAGCCTCGGGGGCCCTCGTGTCCGCTGCGGTACAGGGACGTGATGGAGATGCTGCCACATGGGGAAGAGCAACAATACAAGAGAATGAGAGGAAAAGGCTGGTTGGAGGAGAGGCTGAGAGCACTTGGCTGTCTCTGGCATCCCTGGGGCAGTGCATGGGTCCCTGGGGCAAGGCTGGGTAGAGACAAGGGACTTGCAGCAGCATCCTAGCCCCAGGGTACCCTGGAGGATGCCAGGGGGATGGAGTGGGGCTCCCCACAGGGTGGGGGTTCCCAGCCCCAGCATGGAGGCCAGGGAAGGGAGGGCTGGTGTGGTTAAAGGCAGGAGGCTCTTAATGACAGAGGGTGCTTAGAGATGATCTGTCATCTCTAGAGAGTCCTGTCCTGGAGCTAGGTGGGATCTGTGGGGCAGGTGATGGGGAGCAACCTGGGACACCCACAGGCTCCAGGCTCTGGTTTTTAACCATTCCAGTGCATGCTTGGTGCATCTCAGCATCCTCCTTCAAGGAGACGTGGGAACAGGGTCTTGGCGGAGGTGGTGGGAGGGAATCAAAGGTTGAAAGCTCCAGGGTGGCTCCGTCCACCTTCCCAAGCAGCTCCATGCCAGGAGGTGCTGCCCTCTGAGACATCTTCTTGCAATAAGAACCCTTCAGGTTCTTATTGCAAGGCTTTCCTCCATCTCCCCCTCCCCATCCCACCCCAGACATCCCTCTGCCAGCACAGACCAGTACCAGCAAGCTTCTGGAGCTTTTCTTTGCCTCCTTCTCTCTTTTAGAAGGAATGAACTGCATGAACAAGAACCACGGCTGCGCCCACATCTGCCGGGAGACCCCCAAAGGGGGCATCGCCTGCGAGTGCCGCCCCGGGTTCGAGCTCACCAAGAACCAGCGCGACTGCAAACGTAAGGAGCACTCCAGGGATGAGGATACAGAGTCCTGGGAACCCCTAACCTTGTCTCCAGGATACAGACACCTCCTGGCCTTGCTGCAAAGCCCTGACCCCCCTGGTAGCAATTGGTTTATTGTCTGAAGCTCTCTGGGCTTCGTTTTCCTTCAGCGTGCCCAGCTCTGCCTCTGTTGCTCTTACAGAGGATGCTCTTGGCATTCTCCTCTGCCATGAGACATTGTGCTCTTACGCTGGCCAGGCTCAAATGGCATTTAAAGGGGTCCCAGGGGTGTAGCATCCTCTGTCCCTGCTCCACTGTCTCACTTTCCAAAGAGGAGATGAACAGGGAGAATGTGATGAGCTCAGGAATTCTTTCCCTGGGGGTCATGGTGTTCTGAACCCGTCTCATCTCCTGCCAGCATCTCACTGGCATTGCCAGGGTTATTAAATAGAGATGAATGTGTTTATGCAGTTATTTTTGTTTCTCCCTTTGTTGTATGCAGCAAGTGTGTAAAATGAGATGGAGTTTCAATCCTGTGAGACTGTTTTCTCTCCATGGTTAATGAACAGTGTACCTTGTCTCTTGAGAAGGGCTGAGAGGGATTCCCAGGAGCACATGAGTCGTTCCAGAGCTCAGGAAAGTCCCACCCTTCCCTTGTAACAGCAGATTCCAGGGTCAGGGGCAGCCAGCCCCCAGGTCCCCTTTGCTCAGGCTCCACCATTGGCATTTGGCAAATAAGCAAAGAGAAGGCACAAGAAACTTAAATCTGAGGCAGAAGCTGTTCCCTGTGAGGGTGCTGAGGCACAGGCACAGGGTGATGGCCCAGAGAAGCTGTGGCTGCCCCATCCCTGGCACAAGGCCAGGNACAAGAAACTTAAATCTGAGGCAGAAGCTGTTCCCTGTGAGGGTGCTGAGGCGCTGGCACAGGGTGATGGCCCAGAGAAGCTGTGGCTGCCCCATCCCTGGCAGTGCTCAAGGCCAGGTTGGACACAGGGGCTTGGAGCAAGCTGCTCTATGGAAGGGGTCCCTGCCCGTGGCAGGGGTTGGAGCTGGAGGAGCTTGAAGGTCCTTTCCAACCATAACCATTTTGTGATTCCATAAACCACATCACAGTTTTCATCTACCAAGATCCCACAGGGAAAGTTGAAGGGCTCTAGAAATTATCCAGGAGGATATGGAGGAGGTTTCTCCAGGCTGGCTTTATGGTACTCCTTGAGGATGCTGGGTGGGGGAGAAAGGGGCTGCGGACCCTGCTGACAGCTGATTCTTTGCCTCCTGCAGTGACCTGCAACTACGGGAACGGGGGCTGCCAGCACACATGCGACGACACCGACCAGGGGCCCAAGTGTGGCTGCCACGTCAAGTTCTTGCTGCATTCGGACGGGGTGACGTGCATAGGTAGGTGCAAGCCATGGCCGGGGATGTGGGTTGGGGTGTGGAGTGACTCCTCTTCCTCCCTGGGCAATTTGCTCTTGGCCTGATGAAAGGGTTTTGGGGCTGCGGCGTTTCCTGTTGCTGAGATTGGAGAACCTCGGTGATGTGAGGGATGGGGTTGGTACCCGTGGGAACGCGCTGCTGCTCAGCCACAAAGGGCTTAAGTGGCTGCGGGGATGCTTGAGCGGGTGG
The DNA here is from genome assembly GCA_002631895.1 of Agapornis roseicollis. NCBI lineage: Eukaryota > Metazoa > Chordata > Aves > Psittaciformes > Psittacidae > Agapornis > Agapornis roseicollis. The sequence continues at coordinate 22,353 of NDXB01012960.1, read as the reverse complement.
GGGGGGTTTGGTTTGTTGTGCTGGGGTGCGAGCAGGGCGCCTGCCTGCCTCCATGCTGCTGAAGGGAGAGGGCTGAGAATGTCCCCATGCTAGAAGCTGTTACTGTTGCTGTCACTGGCAGCATTTGAGGAGGGACAGAGGGGTTGGATTTAGTCCCTGTGATCTGTTCTTAGTTGGCATCGTGGAGCCTGGACTCAGGAACAATTGTCTAGCCAAAAAAAACCCAACCCCCTGACAACCTGACAAGTGAACCACCCCCAGAATTGTCCTTTTCCTCCGTGTGTTTTCAAATTGTAGAACATCAAACAGGGATCGCAGTTTTACTGGTTTCATATGCTCGTGCTGCCGAACAGCTGATTCGATTTAAGAGCACGGCGCATTTGGAGAGTGATTAAGTCCACAAATTGCTCCAGACATTTGAGTTCTCATTGCAAAATAAAAATGAAAGAGGAATTGAAAGCGAGAGAGAGGTTTTGGCTCCCTGTGGCCCTGCTGTGCCTGAACAGCTTCCCAAGGACAGCTCCATCCTCGGGGTGAGCAGCCAAGGAGCCCCCCGAGCTCCTGGCTGCTCCCCACCAGCTCAGGGGATGCATCAAAGCCCTCCTGCCTGTCAGCTCAGCTGCCCGTGACCTTAACGTCACTGCTGTCACCCAGCCCGCTGCCAGGATTAATCCCAGTCCCTCCTGGCAGCTGCCAGGATCAGACCCTTGTCTCCGCCATCCTTGTGTTCGCCTCCGTGGCCACCACATCCCGGCCCAGCCGCTGAGGACACGATAACCAGTGGGGTTATTGTGGTGCCCGAGGTGGGGAGCGCTCCTCCAGAGGGGACTTTGGGGTGCATCAGCTGGCGCGCTCCTCCCGGGTGGAGGTCCCTGTGTGTGCGGTGTCTGTGTTGGTGTGAGGACTCGGGGAGGTTTGGCACCAAAAGGGTGCTCCTGACCTGGTGGGTGCAGTGGGTGAGAGAGCAGCTCCCCAAAGCTGCATGGTTCGGGAGATGCTCAAGAGGGGTGGTTTTTGCCAGAGAGTCTCAGCACCTGGATCCCGAGTACCATGGGCAGGATGGTGGGGTTTGGAGGTTTCCAAAATCATTCATCCTCATGGCCTTGACCAAAATCTCCCTCTTTGTTCCCAAACCATGCGCCGTATCTGCTGGAGAGGCATCTCCCACCAGAGCCGGTACATCCCCGTGCGCTCTCCCCTCACCCGCGTTCCTGGGGGAGCTCAACCCCCACAAGGAAGGATTTTAGCCCCAAACCCACCACCAGACCTTTCCCATCCCTTTCGGCTGCGCAGCAGGAAGGAGCCTGCCTGGCTCCCGCATTCCCGGGGGAATCCCAGCCCCCAGCCCCAGCACGGGAACACTGCGGGATTGTGCTGCGCCTGCCCCGCGGGGGCAGATTTACAGCCGAGGTACCTGCTCCGTCCTTTATAACCGCCCTGTCTCGTTTTATGGCCGGGGCGCAGCGAGCAGCCCTGCCCCCAGCGCTGCCTCCGCTGCCCCGTCCCCATTTCATCGTTTCAAGGGGAATAAAGTTCCCAGTGAGGGGAAACACAAACTCGCTCCCCGGGCCGTGCCCTTTGAAATGGGACGCGGTGCGTTTGATGGGCTGCCGGCCCGGGCCCCCGGTGCAGGTTCCCTTCAGCTCACACCACGCGGCAGGAAGCGCGCTCAGCCCCTCTGAGTGGCAGTTTCATTAGGCCACGGCCGGTGGGTTTCATTTTTCCGCTGTTTATTGCTGCTTTTAAAAAGGCAGCTAATGAAAACCATGCCTCTGAGCGGAGCGGGGCCAGCCCGAATGGCTCCCAACACGTCCCGAGGGGGAGGGGGAGCGGGGAGGGGAGGCCAAAGACCTGAAATATTGATATTTATGCGCAAAAAAAGCAGCTCTTTTTCACAGAGGAAATAAAAAGCAAGGACACGGAATGGCCCTCGAGCAGCGCAGGGTGCAGCGCCCGCGGGCGGATGCAAGGCGAGCTGCTGTGGTCCATGCAGGGTTTGGCTTTCCGGGAAGGTTTGCAAGCATCGCTATAGCTCCCTCCCAGCGATATTTGGGGTTTAATGGGACTGATGCCGTCCCCTGCTTGTGGCGAGCACCGGAGCAGCAGGAGGAGGTGGATGGGGAGGAAACATGAGTAGATGGAGAAGGAAACTAAACCCAGCTCAGGTTTTATGGTTGATTTCCTGACCCGTGCCTGGGCAGTTTGCAGCAGCTCCGCCGATGCTCTGGCTTTGAGCAGCCGAACCCTGCTGCAGGTCAATGCCTGGGGCATGGGAGGGAAGGGGCTGAGGCATAGGAAGGCTCTGGGAAGGGGAAAGCCGGGCTCAGGGACACGAGGTGGTTTGCCGTGGGCATTCCATGCACGCTCCGCACACATCAGACATGGTCCCTGCCCTTAGCCTGAGTCCCCTGCACAGCGCAGGCACATGGGGGCTGCGTTTCCCCTTTTCCCCTTCCACTGTGCTCTCCTCGCACAGACCTGGCGTTGCTCCTCCTGAAGCAGAGACGCGTTCACCTCCGCTCGGGTGATGGGCTCTGGGTGCCCTGAGCACCCCATCCTCAGCCAGGGCTCTCTGGCTTCAGTGCAGCAGTGCCGTGGGGTTCTGTCCCCTCCTCGGGATGTCTGGGATGAAGGAGGGGCCTCTCCCAGCCATGGGAGTCTCCCCCAAAACCAGAGGGGTTTGGACAGGCTGTGGAATGTGGGATGCTTCAGACAGGGTGATGGAGGAGTTGATAGCACCAGACCCAAACGTCAGGTTCTGACTCTCTGGGAGCTGGGTGATGCCAGGCGCTTTCCTTTGCAGGGCAAAGCTCATGCTAACGTTTTGGGGCAAGCCCCGAAAGTGATCTCTGGGTGGTTTTAGCACCAAAATTAGCACCAATTTTGGGGTCTATGGCTTTGCCCAGGCTGCTCTCAGCCCCAACTTGGCCATTTTCACTCCCCACCAGGCTCCCCTATGACCCTTTGGATACTCAGCACCCTGGGGCTGTGCTGTGCCCCTGGGGCTCCCTGCACCTGGGTGCATGGGTGTTGCTGAGCACACCCAACATCTGAGCTCAGCGCTGCCTTAGCTGTTAGATCCAAGTGGTGCAAGTGCCCCTGGTGGGACAGAGTCACCTTCAGAAAGCCCAGGGCCATGCAGTGTCCATAGAGCTCCAACCAGGGGTTGCATTCAGTCCCAGCACGGGGTGGGAGAGGGGGGTAACCCAGTGAGGACCCGGCTCCCCAGACTAACGGGCTGCACTAACGCTCCTTGCAACGCGCTTCCTCCTTCTCGCATGGAGAGCACAAAACCAAAGGGGGTTCGGAGAGGCTGTGGAGCATGGGATGATGCTTCCGACAGGGTGATGGAGGAGTCGATAGTGCCAGGCCCAAACCCCTGGTTTGGGCTCTTTTGGGAGGTGGGGGGAGCCAAGAGCCAAAGGGAGGATTTCCACCCGGCTGGAAAGGCGGTGGAGCAGAACCCATGGTCGTGTGACACCAACCGAGCTCCTTGCTGGACACTGTTTCTAAATCACTTTTTTATAAACAGGGGAGAGACACTTCCAGCAACACGTTATCCTTGAGACGTTTTCTAATGGTAAATATTTTTGTTCTCTATCTCTCTGGAGGGGTCTAACAGTAGATGATCTCCCAACTGGAGACCATAACCGGGCTCGGGGGGCTGAGCTGTCACGCTAACCGCATGCCTCACTAACCCGCTGCTGCTTTGTAACCCCACAGAGCAAGCCTGGCCTCGGGCTGCAGGAGGACTTGGCTTTTGGGGACACAGGAAGAAACCCTCCCCTGGCTGCACTTGCATGAGGCGGGGGCTCTCGCGTTGCTTTGGGCAATCCAGCCTGGTGCAGGGGGTGATAATCCACTTGCCAGTGGCTGTGGCAATGGTTAAACCTTCCCAGGATGCCAAGCAATTCCCAGAGTAGCCAGTGGTGGGCTGCTGGTGGCAGTGGGCTTGGGAGGGCCATACTCATGCCCATCTCTGCACTGCGTGTCCCCAAAGCTGCCCCTTCCCGAAGCCCACCTGCTCATAGATGTGCCCCAGGTGCCCCAGGCATTGGCGCAGCAGAGCTGCAATGACCCTTTATGGGGCTGGGCACCTCGGCTGCTTCCCCAGGTATTTCTGTGCACCCCCTCTTGGGTCTCTAAGCTCTTCATGAAGGTAAGGTGATGCCTCCGTCCACCAGCAAGGAAGCCGAGGCAGTCTGATGGTGCAGGCTCTTGTCTGTGGTGGGGAATCTTGCTCATGGACGTGATGGAAACTCCTGGCATGTCCAGGAGGAGCTGTGGGCGCAGGGCCCACCAGTGGCAGCTTTCGGGGGGGGGG
>NDXB01012960.1:0-13673 GCA_002631895.1 Agapornis roseicollis | reverse complement strand
GGGGGGAAAGGGGGGGGGGGGGGAAATCAACCAAAAAGGCCAAGTCCCAGCCTCCTTCCAGGTTGCTGGGGCTCTTTGCAGTCATTGTGCGTGATCATTTTTAGCTTTGCTTATGGCAGGGAGAAGACAAGCAAAGGTGAGGATTGAAAAGCACGGATTTTGTCTAGTTTCTGCTGTTCTTGGTCCCCAGAATTAGCCCCCAGCCCAAACCTGTGGCTCTGCAGACCCTGGTGTGATGCTTTCCCCCATTGCCAGGCTCTCTCTGAGTCCCTGGCTCTGGCCTCTGCTCTGGGGGATGCTGAGACCTGCAGAAATGGAATGTTTTGTACCACTTCCAAGCTCAGCAGAGCCCAGGAGTCCCCAGTGTCCTGCGTCAGCTCCCCAAGTGCACCCAGATAGAACCAGCAGCCACGTTCCCCCAGTGCCCATCAGTGCCCAAAGGCACTGGCTCCCAGTGGGGACAGAGTCCAAGGGGATGATCCCGCCCTGCCTGTCGAGCATCCCAGCTAGAGTGTGCTGTGTCCCCTGTCCCCACAGACATCGACGAGTGCCGCCTCAACAACGGTGGCTGCGACCACATCTGCAGGAACACGGTTGGCAGCTTCGAGTGCAGCTGCAAGAAGGGCTACAAACTGCTCATCAACGAGAGGAACTGCCAAGGTAAGGGGTGGCAGCACCCCAGCACCCTGCCCTGCCCGGGGACATCACCTCTCCTGCTCTCCAGGGTTTCCCAGCCCTCCCATGGCTGCTGCTGAAGGAGTGCTGGCCTGGTTCCTCTGGACCATGTCCATCCTTCAGGGGATTAGTGCTGGATTTGGGTTCTGGCCTGGGGCTTAGCCCTTTGATCCGCACTAGGTGATGGTCATGACATTCCCTGCAGCCCCATGGGCTGGGATGTGGCTCTGCCTGCCTCTCCCCCTTGACCAGCCACCCGCAGCATGGGCTGGATCATTCCCTGCTCAGGGATATGTTGGGTTTTGCAAGCTGTCAAGGCAGAGCAAGGATTTCAGTGGCTTTTGTAAAGGGAATGTCCCTTCTCCTATCTCTGGAAGGCAGGAGTTGGGGGGAAGAGGCATCCTGCTTACTCTGGAGGGAACTGGCTCCCCCATGCTGCTTCTTCCACCTTTTTCTCCCTGTTTCCTGCACATCCCACCTAAGCCCAGCTTTAAGCAGCCTGGCAGGTCACTAGGCTGTCTCGAGGGGTCGCAGGGCTCTGCACCCCCAGCCCATGGCCAAGGTGAGCCCAGGGCAGTGCCTAAGCCCAAGTGTTGCCTCCCAGAAGCACGTGGCCAGGGAAGGAAGGGGCCGGCATTTGGGGCCATGAGCGCTTTCATCTCTGTCCAGGCTCAGCACTCAAGATTCTGATGTGAGCACAGCAATTAACGAAGGCAATGAAACGGTGCTCAAACCCTAAGCCAGGGCCTCCCTGCCATGGCCAAGTGCCCCATGGTGCCGAGCAGGCATCCCTGGCACTGTCCCGGGGCAGGACCATCCCACACAGCATTCCTGTTTGGCACAGGGCAGAGCTGAGACATCCTGTTCCAAGGACACATCACTGGTCCTGTTTGAGGGGCAAAGGGGCTGTAAGAGCTTGGGGCAGGGCGAATGCTGGGGCAGTAGGAAAGCTTGGATGTAGGCAGGGTGGGAGCACAGTGTCCCAGAGCATCCTGGTGTTGGATCCCCAGAGCAATCCAGTGCTGGATCCCTGGCGCATCCCGGTGCAGGATCACACAGCATCCCAGTGCAGCCCCCAGCTTACTGGAGCAATTGGAGCAGGAAGGGGACAACCTTTGTCCCTGGGGCTGCCCTTTCTCTGCACCAGCCCTCACCTCCCTCCATGCCTCCCCTCCAGACATCGATGAGTGCTCCTTCGACCGGACCTGTGATCACCTCTGCATCAACACCCCCGGCAGCTTCCAGTGCCTCTGCAACAAGGGTTACACACTCTACGGGCTCACCCACTGCGGAGGTACGGCTGCAGGGTGCTGGCAAAGAGGGACCCAAACCCAGCAGGGAGGCACAGGGGGCACCCAGGGATGGGGCAGCCCCATGGCACGGTTGCTGTACGACCGCTGGGGACACCACTCACCCCAAGGGCCCAAGGGGAGGGTGGGTTCCCCACATCCCCTGAGCTGAGGCCAGGCTGGGATGGGGGCTTGCAGCCAGACACTGGTGTCTGCAACTTCAAACACAGCGACAGGAACGATTTGCGACGCGTCTGCAGCGGCAGAGAGGGAGAAATCCCCAGCGTTTTTGGCAGGGAGCTGGGAAGGGGAACATCAAACGGGGTTGATTGAAGTTTCACAAGGCAGATAGCTCCCAAAGGCAGAGTGTGCAGTGCCCCGGGATGCAGGGATGCAGATGAAACACGCTCTGGAGGGGGCCGCCGGAGCTTGTCACAGCAGCGGTGCTGTGGGCCTGGGAAGATGACAGCACGAGGATGAGGGCTCTGGTGCTGCCCAGCCAGTGAGGGTGGGCAACCTGCCTCCTGCTGATGAGATACAGAGCCAAAGGGAGCCAGCAGTCATCGGGATGCTCTTGGGGTGCTTCCCATGGTGCTGGCTCCCACTGACGCTCCCATGAAGAGGCAGTTAGGTAGGAAGGGGTGTGTGGGGAACAAGCTCCATCTCTGTCCTCTCTCCACTTCTGCCTCTGCTTTGTGCCAGACCTGCATGATTGACCCCTCATTTTGGGCAGGGACAGAGAGTCTCTGCCATGGGGAGAGGGGCCAGGGCTGCCAAGTAGCTGCCTTTTGAATTGGGCTGCTAAGTGCTTCCCTGTCTGGTGCCCCACAGCTCCTCAGCCCACCATGGGACCGGGATGGGCTCTACATTGGGTGCATGGGCATGGGTCCTTCTGTCTCTCTGAAATCACAGCCCCGGGGCAGTGCAGTGATTGAGGGTCAGAGCTGGGGCCCCACTGCCCCTCGCCCAGCACTTGTCCCTTCCTCCCTGCAGATGTTGATGAATGCAGCATCAACCGGGGGGGCTGCAAATTTGGCTGCATCAACACACCCGGCAGCTACCAGTGTACCTGTCCTGCTGGCTGCAAGCTGCACTGGAACAAGAAGGACTGTATTGGTATGTCAGGGCAGGACACACTGCGACTGGGGATGCCCAGCCACCACATGGGGCTGTTGGGATTAGGTTTTAGGGGGAGGGGGAGCATGGGGGTTTTGGGATGTCCTGGCAAAGGGATGCTCCAGGGTGGGCTGCTTTCGGCTGGGTCTCACATGGGTCTGGATGGGAAGGCATTGGCTGTGCTCCTTCTGTCCTTGGTCATCTCATTGCTTTTGTGATCATGCTTGGGGCTGGCCCTGAGCTTTTGCACCAGCAAATGTTCCACAAGGAGCTGTTTCCATGGCCCTGGCCATGCCCTGGTCCCTGACTGTGTCCCCATCCCTGGGGACAGGCTGCCCACCCCCTCCCACCCCCATTGAGATCCCACAGTCACATCTCACACTTCCAAGGAGGTTCGGGGGGGTCTGGGATGCTTCCTTGGGGTCCCCATTTGCACCCTGGCATCCTCTCCTCCCTGGTGAGTCCCCCCATGGCTTGGGAGAGTGCAGGAGCCCCTTGCCTGTCCCTGGGCTGTGCCAGCCACGGGTGTCCCCGTTTGTCATCACCAGCCGGCGCATGTCCCTCGGAGCTGGTGAAGTGCCTGCCGGGTTCGGTGCCACCACGGGCCACTCTGAGCTGCAACAAGACAGGCAAGAAGGACAGTTGTGCCCTCACCTGCACCTCCAAGGCCCGCTTCCTGCCAGGTACTGGCCCCGGCGTCACTGCCAGCATGGGCAGGGGGGTTCCCAGTTCTCTGCGTGGCCCAAGCTTTGGGGGAAAAGTGTCTGCATGGCCAAGGTGCAAAGACCCAAGCAGCAGTCAAGGAAGGAGAGGGGGGTGGTTGCTCTGGGGGACTCATTGCTGAGCATAGAGCTACATACGGGATGGGTCCCTGCTGCAGAATCCCCATGGCAGGGTGCTGGGCATCATGCCCCCATGGCACCGCCATGGTTCCCTGCATCACCCCAGCAGAGCATCACAGGGACTATGCAGCCACTCCAGCATCCCCTGACTCCTGTTCCTCCTTCCCACAGAGTCTGACAGCAGCTACACAGTGAGCTGTGGGACCCCCGTGCTGCGGCAGGGCGCACAGCAGAGACCCACCAACAGCAGCCAGCAGTGCCTCGGTGAGGGGGCTCCTAGGGTGCCCATGGCCCCCACCCGCTGGGCTGCCCCGCACCGGGGTGGTTGAGCACCCTCCTTTTCTTTTAGAGACTGTCGCCGCGCCAGTCAAGCAGAAGGCTTCCTTCAAGATCAAGGATGCCAAGTGCCACCTGCATCCACGGGCCAAGGGCAAGCAGGATGAGGCCGGGAAGGCTGGGGCACAAGGTGAGGTGTGGTGACAGGGGGATGGTGGGGATGGCGGAGGGACACGGTGCTGAGCTGTCCCCCCGCATGCAGTTGGGTCGGCCCCTTGCTCCGACTGCCAGGTTGCCTTTGTCAACCTCAAGTGTGACTCGTCCAAGAAGGGGAAGGGCCGCCGGGCTCGCAACTCCTCCAACAAGGAGGTGACGCGCATCACATTGGAGTTCGAGGCTGAGATCAAGCCAGAGGAGATCACAGGTGAGCATGGGGCTGGCTTGGCACGTCTTGGGTGCAGGCAGGGGTGGTGGGACCAGAGGGATGGTGGTGGGACCAGGGGGTGATGGTGGGACCAGAGGGACAGTGCCATCCCCACTCAGCAAGAAGAGGCGAATCATTCCTCATCCAGGTTGGGATGTGTTGGGCAGCACTTGCAGATGAGTATTTAGGAGATGGTTTTGATCCTGGTGGTTTTCCCTCTCCATCCCTCCCTTCTTGCTTCATCCTTGTTTCCCCCTACACCCCCATTTCCCCCCCTGCACCCCCAGCCAGCTGCAACCTGCACTGCCTGCGACAGAGGGTGGAGAAAAAGCTGAAATCAGCCATCAAAGCCCTGAAGAAATCCATCAACCAGGAGCGGTTCCTGCTCCTCTTTGCGGGGATGGAGTACGAGGTGGCGCGGAAGCTGAGCGTGGCCCCGGAGCAGCAGGAGAGCTGTGGGCCAGGCCAGCAGCGCCTGGCTGGCAAGTGTGGTAAGGAGCGTCGGGGGGTGTCTGAGCTGGGTCCCCCCCGTGGTGACATCCTCCCTGCACATCACTGACGTCCCCCCCCCGCTCTCAGTTAGCTGCTCGCAGGGAACGTATTACCATGGCCAGACCGAGCAGTGTGTCCCCTGTCCCCCCGGCACCTACCAGGAGAAGGAAGGGCAGCTCTCCTGCGACTTGTGTCCCCGTGGAGATGCTTTTGGACCAGTGGGAGCCACCAACATCACCAGCTGCACGGGTAAGGGTGGCATGGAGAGGGGCTGGGAGGCACACAGGGGGCTGTAGCCTCAACCATCAGCCCCCATCCAGAAGAAGGGGAAGCTCTGAGCACCCCCAGGACACACAGGAGTTGTTTTGGGCATTTATCATTAAGAGGAGACCTCAGGAAGGGCAGCACTTGCTCTGCATACATTGATACTGCCCACGGCTGGGTGGGGAGAGGAGCAAGGGCATGGGCCAGGGGAGCCCTGGGCATGTGGGATGCCAGGACTGAGGGGTTCTTGTGCCCGCAGGTCAGTGTCCCCCTGGCCAGCACTCGGCCGATGGCTTCAAGCCCTGCCAGCCCTGTCCCCGGGGCTCCTACCAGCCCGAGGTGGGGCGGGCGCTCTGCTTCCCCTGCGGCGGGGGCCTGACCACACGCCACGAGGGAGCCCTCTCCTTCCAGGACTGTGACACCAAGGGTAGGTGCGAGCCGGTCCCCCGGGACGGGGGGCACCCGGTGGGGCTGTGCCAGTGGCTGATGCTGCCCCTTTGCTCTCTGCCCCCTCCCAGTCCAATGCTCCCCTGGGCATTACTACAACACGAGCGTCCACCGCTGCATCCGCTGCGCCGTGGGCACCTACCAGCCCGACTTCCGGCAGAACTACTGCATCTCCTGTCCCGGCAACACCACCACTGACTTTGACGGCTCCACCTCCGTGTCCCAGTGCAAAAGTAGGCAAGCTGGGGTGCCGTGGCATGGTGGGAATTGGGGCCTTTCCTCCAAAGTACTTCAAAATCCCTTAAAATAGAGTTTGGGGTCAGTTCTGCGCTGTGTGCGTGCAGACAGGCATGGGAGGGATGCGTGGAGCACTGCTAATCGAGCCCTGGAGAAACCCAGCCCCATTCAGTGTCCGTGGCACTGGTTCCCGGTTGAAGCAGCTCTCCATACCTTGCAGACCGGCAGTGTGGGGGGGAGCTGGGAGAATACACGGGCTACATCGAGTCCCCCAACTACCCGGGCAATTACCCTGCCAACATCGAGTGCACTTGGAACATCAACCCCCCCCCCAAGCGCAAGATCCTCATCGTGGTGCCCGAGATCTTCCTCCCCTCCGAGGACGAGTGCGGCGACGTCCTGGTCATGCGGAAAAACTGTAGGTAACCGAGCGCGCCGCGGTGCTCACGGAGGAGCCGGGCAGGAAGCGGCTGGGATTTGGCAGAGCTGCCTTGTGCAAGGGGGAAAGCCGCGTCCCTGGGCAGCAGGAACTGGGGGAGCAGGGGACTTGGCATTGAATCATAGAAGCATGGAAGGGTTGTGTTGGAAAAGGACCTAAAGCTCCTCCAGCTCCAACCCCTGCTCCCACAGGCAGGGACCCCTTCCATGGAGCAGCTTGCTCCAAGCCCCTGTGTCCAACCTGGCCTTGAGCACTGCCAGGGATGGGGCAGCCACAGCTTCTCTGGGCCATCACCCTGGGCCAGCGCCTCAGCACCCTCACAGGGAACAGCTTCTGCCTTAGATCCAACCTGAACTGCCCCTGTTTCAGTCTGAACCCTTCACCCCTTGTCCTGTCCCTGCAGTCCCTGATGCAGAGCCCCTCTCCAGCATCCTTGGAGCCCCCTTCAGACACTGGAAGCTGCTCTGAGGTCTCCACAAAGTTTCTCTTCTCCAGGCACCACCCTGCTTCCCCCCTGTCTTAAAATAGTCACAGAATAGAATCATAAAATGGTTTGGGTTGGAAAGGGCCTTAAGGTTCCAACCAGTTCCAGATCCAGTTCCAACCTCCTCCCATAGGCAGGGATGCCTCACACTAGACCATATTGCCAAGGCAGTCTTTCTGGATCAGAGAGATGTGCATGGGCTAAGTGTGGGCTGGGTTGCACACCCAGGTCTTGGCACTCTTGGGGGTAAAAACACCCATTTGGAGGTTTCCAGAGCAAGGAAGGAATAACAACATCCCTGATATGAGGGTTGGAGGGTGCTCAGTCTCGCCTCATATGGACAATCCCCACATCTGTTGCCCCCCTTTGCCTTGAGCATTTAAGCACAGTGAGGCTGGGGGTAGTTCTGCTGATGGTATCCAGCATCATGTATCCCGCTGTCACTCCCTGCAGCCTCCCCGTCCTCCATCACCACCTACGAGACGTGCCAGACCTACGAGAGGCCCATCGCCTTCACCGCCCGCTCCCGGAAACTCTGGATCAACTTCAAAACCAGTGAAGCCAACAGTGCCCGGGGCTTCCAGATCCCCTACGTCACCTACGATGGTGAGCACAGGGTGCAGGGGGACACCGTCCCGGTGTGCTGGTGCCCCCCTGCCTGGCTTGGTACCCAGGTCACCCCCAGTTCACCTGTACCTGGGGGGAGCAGGCTCAGGGATGGTGACAAGTGACAGCTCATGCCCTCATGGTGTGTTTTGGCTGCTGTTGCAGAGGACTATGAGCAGCTGGTGGAGGACATCGTGCGGGACGGTAGGCTCTATGCCTCCGAAAACCACCAGGAGATCCTCAAGGTGAGTGTATCCCCACCAGGTCCTCTCTGCCCGGGGTTCTGGAGGATGCTCCATGCAGGATCATCCTTCTCCTGTGCTCCCGGCTTTGTTTTGGAGCTGCCATGGGGGAGCACAGGGTGGGAACACAGGTGGGAACACAGGCTGACCTTCCCTCCATCTTGGCTTCCCCACAGGACAAGAAGCTCATCAAAGCTTTCTTCGACGTGCTGGCACATCCCCAGAACTACTTCAAGTACACGGAGAAGCACAAGGAGATGCTGCCCCGCTCCTTCATCAAGCTCCTCCGCTCCAAAGTCTCCAGCTTCCTCCGGCCTTATAAATAGCGCCCTGCACCCCTGCAGCCCCCGGGCTGCCCTGCAGCCAAGGAAACACTCTCCTCCCTTCCTTCTCCTTTCCGATTTTCTCCTTCCTCCACTCGGCTCCAGCAGGACCAACACCTCTCACCCCGCAGACACCCCACGAGTTCTCCGCCGTTCCCCACAGAGCCATGTCCCCAACCAGGGGAGGATGCTCCTGTCTCATCCAGCCACCGGTGAAGCCACTTCTCTCTTTGGAAGCAGCTTCTTTGTTGTAGGAAACCGAAGCACCAGTCCTGTCACCATCCTCTGTCCTCCCTTCGGTTTCCTTTACGCCAGGTCTGTCCTTGTTCCCTGGTTCCACCAGCAGCCTGGGACATCAGAGGAGTCATCATCCTTCCATCCCACAGGGCTGGCGCCGGCTGCAGCTCCACCAAGCCCTTGAGTCGAGGAGTGCAAGAAGGCAGCGGTGTGTTTCTGGCAGCACCCGGGGCAGGGTGCTCAGCATCACTCGGCAGAGATCGGGGGAGATGAATCGACAGAAGCTTTACTTGAGTAAAAAGAAGAGGTAAAGGGGGGAGCTCAGCGATGGCAGCCGCGGTGCTGCAGGGGCCGTCCCGCCGGAGAGCCGCGCTGGCGCTGGGAGGGGAGCGCAGCCAAGCCACGTTCCCGGAGAACAATGTCTGGCTGCACGGGAGAAAACAGGGAGCAAAGGAGAAGGACTTTGAGCCGGGTTAGGTTTTGGTTTCCCCCCGCCCGAGACACTTGTGCCAAAAACCAGACTTTCTTACAAGCTCTGCCAAAGAATAACTCGGGAAAAGCAAGCTTTGTGAAGAGCAGGAGTACGTTTGTGCACTAGGATCTCCTCCTTTCTACCTTTCTCATATGTATTAAGTGCAATCATTTGAGTCTTCTTTATATTATTTAGAGGGAAGTTGTGTTTTTTTCTACTAGAAACGACGATATTTATACCTGAGGAATGAGAATGTGCGTTTGTAAAACCCAAACATCCACCCGAAGCAAACCCAGCCCTGGGCTGCTGCTCACTGGTGGGATGGTGGTTTTGGGCCTTGAAACCTTTTCTGCCACGTTTGTGCCCAGTAAAACCCCCAGGTCAGGGGGAAGATGGTGCCACACTGCTCGGCATGAGATGGGGTGAGTTCTGCAGGGGTTTGAGGTATCTGGATCCATTGATGGAGGGGGTGGGGTTGCTTTTGGGCTGAGCCTTTGTGGTTTGTGGGTTCTTCAAGCCCTATTGTAAGGAGGATGCGAAACTTGGCCCCAAAACCTGGAGCCAGGGGGAGCAGGGGCAGGTCCTGAGGCCAGGGCTGGGGTCACAGTGGACAAGAGGGGAGCTGCCCCTCTGCTCTGCCCCAGATCTCTGCCAGGTGTGGTGATCCCTGCAGGAAGAACCATCCCGCCTGCCTCTGGGAACCTTTGTGCTTCCAAGTCCCTTCACATGCTTGTGGCTCCATCCATCCACACGCGCTTATCACACCGGGATGCTGCAGGAGCCCTTCTCCAGGGCACATGGTGCAGATCCCATAGGAAACCCATCTTGCCACCCTGCTTTCATTGCCACTTGCATTCCCCTTTGGCTGGGAACCATGTCCAGATGGATGTCACTTTTGGCTTTGTCCCCCTGGCATCTTCACGTGGCCACACAGGACCCAGGGGACCTGTGAACGCTGCCACCAACCATCCATCCTCTTCATCCCCAAACTTTCCTCCCTTTCCAGCCTTGGCTGTCACCTCCCCTTACCTTCATCCCCATCTTCCTCCTCTCAAAGGCCTGGAGCTAAACGTGGTCAACTTGCCTACAGCTTTCCTGTTGGCAGGTCCCATCCTTGTCCCTGCTTGTGTCTCACTGTCACTTTGGCCACAGCTGGGATGAGCCCTGCTCTTAATGAGCCAGTTACTGCTCCCCACGTCCCACCGGATCTGTCCTTGCCAAACTCCAGAGGCAGCTGCTCTCCTGTGTTTCCTTTCCTCAATCCCTGCTGCTCCAAGAGCTTCTCCCGGGCTCTATGAGGGGCTGCAGCCTGGCAAAGGGGGCTGAGGTTTGTCTCTGTGATGCTGCGGCTGAAATAGTCTGTCCTGATCAATCCCAGCTGCGGATCTCCCCCTCCTGCCGCCCAGCTCCCAGCACGTTTGGAAGCTCGACATCTGTGGGCTGAGCTGTTTGTCACTTGGTTGATGTTTGGAAGCAGCTGCTTTGATGCACAAAAGCTGTTATAGGGATTTGGAAGGGGGGGGTGGTATTGCTCTGGGGCAGGGGCAGTGAAGCGGTGACTGTTGGCAGGGTCCTTCCTATTTGGAACAGCAAAACTAAAACCACCTCCGGGACGCTGACCCCGCTGTGATGGCCCCGGTGTGATGCAGGAATTCACTGCGCCTGATCAGCAGGGTCACCTCCCAGAGCCTCGGGATGCCCAGGCTGCCACCGTTGTCCCTGCACCAAGCACCCCTAACTCAGTTTTGGAAGGGGAGGTGGGCAGCGTCTGTAATGGACAAAGGCACCTGGTGACATCTCCTCCTTTCCCAAATATCCCAAGTAAACCCCCCCGAAGGGTCCACGGGGCCGCCAGAAGCACCCCCCTGCAGCGCAGGCCCTCTCCTCACCCGTAAGCAGGGCTCAGAAAGGGTTTGAAAGGCTGAAAACCGCATCGCCAGCCACCTCTGGGCTGTGTTGAATGTCTCGATGTGGTGAACACACGGGAGGGTTGTTGGGTTCTTAGTTTTCATGTTGGAATATTTATATCTGCCTTTTGCAGCGGGCCGTGACTTACCATCTCCAGCAGACATGATTAAAGTGATGAGACAGATGTAGTTCATGAAGTTATTTGCACTTGATTGAAAGAAAAGAAAATGTATCTGAACTTTGTAAAAAGAAATGTTTGCATTTTGTATTGTCTTTTTTTAATTATTAAATGGAATTTCTTGGTGTTGTGTTGATCTTTCAAAAAAAAAAAACAAAAAAAAAAACCCAACCCAAACTGGCTCCAACACTTATTTTAAAGGTTTCTAACAGCAGGATCCAAAGCTGTTTTCATTGTTTTGCTCCCTCAGATGCTAAGACAAGCTCTTCTCAAGGCCATAAGGGGATTTTTCCCCTAGAAGCTTAAATCCTGCACACTTCCATAAGCTCAACAGTCATTACACAATGTAATTATTTATATACATTAACTAGCTGCAGTGCAACTCATTTTTAGCCCAGAACGTGGGAGCTGGACAGGGACCAGCTCAGAGGGAAGGAAAGGGGATGAAAGCCCCTGCTGACCTGGGCCCAGCACCCTCTGCTCCTCCCGCTCCCACGGCAGCTGAAAGCACCCATCAAGTCCTCAAGAGCCGCTGCTGGAGCAGAAGCCTCTAAATGCAAACGCAGCCCAGCCCTGGCTGCAGCAGGGACCGGCAGGGACAATCCAGGCGGTCCCTATAGGGTGTGGAAGAACCCCCCTGGCCCAGCTGGTGTGTGAGCCCCAGGGGAGGTGCCTGGTTAGATGTGTGCTCACAGAGGAGGGCTGGTGGGTGCTGTGATGGTTGGAGGGCAAAGGGGTGATGAAAGGATTGAATCTTCAGTCCTTGGGGAAGCCAGGAGGTCAGCAAAGCCTTCACCTGCTGCGAGGCTGACTTTGGCCTGTTTTGGGTGCTGGTTGGCAGAATACCTTGAGGAACGTTACTGAAGAACAAAGTGGTCCAGCAAGGCCGGATGCTCTTCAAGGTGCGGGAGCAGGTGGTCCCCATGTGCTGAAAACTGAACTGGGGAAAACCAGCCTGGTCAAACAGGGAATAGCCCGGAGAAGAGAAGCTGCGTGGAGACCTCAGAGCAGCTTCCAGTGTCTGAAGGGGGCTCCAAGGATGCTGGAGAGGGGCTCTGCATCAGGGACTGCAGGGACAGGACAAGGGGTGATGGGTTCAGACTGAAACAGGGGCAGTTCAGGTTGGATCTAAGGCAGAAGCTGTTCCCTGTGAGGGTGCTGAGGCGCTGGCCCAGGGTGATGGCCCAGAGAAGCTGTGGCTGCCCCATCCCTGGCAGTGCTCAAGGCCAGGTTGGACACAGGGGCTTGGAGCAAGCTGCTCTATGGAAGGGGTCCCTGCCTGTGGCAGGGGTTGGAGCTGGAGGAGTTTGAAGGTCCCTTCCAACACAAACCAGGCTGGGATTCTGTGACACTGCGTGGAACTCAGGAATAAAAGGGGAGTTTATCGCTTGTGGAAAAAGGGATTGTTGCCCCTTGAGGAGTACAAAGGATGCTGTTATGTAGGGAGGAAGTTAGAAAGGCGAAGGCACAGATGGAGCTAAGTCTGACCACTGCCATGAAAGAGAATAAATGCTCTTACAAATACATTAGCAATAACAGGAAGGCCAAGGAGAGCCTCCATCCTCTGCTGGATACCAGGGGAAACCTAGGGACTGAGGATGAGGAAAAGGCTGATGTAGTTAATGCTGCCTTTGCCTCAGTCTTTAGGAGTCACAGCAGCCATCCTCAGGGTCCTCGGCTCCCTGGGCTGGATGGCAGAGACGGGAGCTGACTGAAGTCTCCATAATTCAGGAAGAAATGGTTGGAGACCTCCTGCTTCACTTGGATGTACCCAAGTCTATGGGGCTGGATAGGTGTCACCCAAGGAGAAGCTGGCAGAGGAGCTCACTAAGCCACTCTCCAGCATCTCTTAGCACTCCTGGTCCAGTGGGCAGATCCCAGAGGATTGGAAGTTGGCCAAAAGGGCAACTCTACAAGAAGGGTAGGAAGGAACCCAGGAAACTACAGCGGGGAAGTCATGGAGCAGAGCATCCTGAGATCACAAAGCACATGTGAGGAACTGGGGGGATCAGGCTCAGGCAGCACGGGTTCGTGAAGGGCAGGTCCTGCCTGACTAACCCAATCTCCTACAAGCTGACCACCTGGCTGGCGAGGGAAAGGCTGCGGACGTTGAACTTCAGTAAAGCATTTGGCTGACTCCCAGTGTTCTGGGGACATCGGCTGCTCATGGCCTGGATAGGAGGATTCTTTACTTGGTTGGAACCTGGCCGGATGGCAGAGTCCAGAGATGGGTGGTAAATGGTGTCCCTCAAGGCTCAGTGTTAGGGTCAGTGCTGTTTAATATCCTCATTGCTGAGGGGCCTGAAGGCACCCTCCATCAGTTTGCAGATGACACTAAGCTGGATGGGGGCCTTGAGCTGCTGGAGGGCAGGAGGCTCCACAGCGGGATCTGGGCAGGCTGGATCCATGGGCTGCGGGCAATGGGATGAGGCTCAAAAGGGACAAGTGCCACAGCAACCCCCTGCAGCGCTCCAGGCTTGGGGAAGAGCGGCTGGAAAAGGAGCTGGGGGTGCTGATTGATGGAGCTGAACACGAGCAGCTTGTGCCCAGGCAGCCCCCAGCATCCTGGCCTGGATCAGCACCAGGGCGGCAGCAGGGCCAGGGCAGGGATTGGGCCCCTGCACTGGGCACTGGTGAGGCTGCACCTCGAATCCTGTGTTCAGCTCTGGGGCCCTCACTGCAAGAGAGACCTTGAGGGGCTGGAGCGGGGCCAGAGAAGGGA
>NDXB01012957.1:192464-219788 GCA_002631895.1 Agapornis roseicollis | reverse complement strand
GTTAACTTCAGTTGCTTAGTAGAAGGCCCAGTTGACACCATGATATCAATCCAGCAGCAACTGGACCTTCAGCAGCTTCTTTCCCCTGAAGCATCATTACAACCCAGCAAATGACACTCCTCCCAAGGGGCTGAGGAGTGCATGCTGGAGCAACACTTTCTTCACCACTAGCCCCCCCGACAATGCTTCGACAGAGCACCATATTAGGCAACAGGACCATTGGGAATGGCATCTGGGAACTCCAGTGAGCATGCCTCCTAGGGAAGGAGCACAACCATAAGCTGCTGGTTGAGTGCACAGAGCCCTTTCCTGGCTGACAAGCCTGTTACAGAGGTCAGCCAGAGAGGACTATCATTCTTTGGGAAGGTGGAAACTACTTGGTGCTATTAATGGTTTTTTTTTTTCCTGGCTGTCCTCAGGAATGGAACTGCAAGCCAAGCACGGCCATGAAAGGGGTCACACATAGCCAAAAGATTATGTTGAAGTATCTCCCATCTCTCTGCCACTCCCAGTATCTGGAACTCTCCCGCTTCCTTTCTTCCTTCCACACCATATTTCAGGTCTCTCCCCTGAGCTCAGTTCTTGCCTCAGTTTTTCTAGCAATAGACCAAACAGACATAAATTGCAGTTTAGGAAAGAAACTAATGACTTCTTGGTCTGGCTTCAGTCATCATCCTATCACGGAATGGCAGAATAGCTAAGGTTGGAAAGGACCTCTGGAGATTGTCTAGTCTATACTCCCTGCTAGGAAGAGGGCCAAATAGAGTAGGCTGCCCATTGCATTGATCAGGTTTTGACTAGCTCATCATATGTCTACATGTATGACATGAAGTTCAGACTATAATAACAGTGTTTCAGGTCTGATCTGTACTGTAGATTTTGGCTAACATCTGTGCCTACTGCTAGGTAAAACAGGACTGGAAAGGTATCTGATTTTTGCCCAACACTACTATGTGATGAAGACATGAAATACTTTTCAAAATGGAACAAAACTCCAGTAAAGTCCCTCAAAAGGCTTATAAGCCTTTCATATATATCTGGAAATGGCCTAGTTTGCTAAGTGTTTGTTTATGAATTTGTAGCTCTTGCTGGTGAGCCAGGAGGAATTCCCTAATTCAGTGTTGTAAGAGTACTCCCTGTTTCTAGTCATTAAATTTCAAAAAGTCAATTATATAGCCAATAATTTTCTGCTGTTACTTCTCCATGGAAGAAATAGACTTCCATGCCACAGTGATGTTATTTTATTCTCAGTGGAAGCAGTGGTAAATGTCATGGTAGTAAAGGGGGTATGTGCCAAAATGTAATTTTTGTGGTGAAATATTCATATGAAAAAAATTCATATCTTTCTAGGCCACAAAGCAAAAGTTAGAATGTTAGTAATTAAGCCAGAAAAAATAAATTTCCATGAAACTAAGTAAAGCCATTTTATTATTATCAGTCTCTGTGTCAGACTTCACTATACATTCTTCACTTTATTCCATGTGATGGGTGCTATGACCAGAACCTACAGCGCTGAGCTCTTTCCCTGTAGTAAGGGATTCTCTTTGGACCCTCTGCAAGGACTTGTTATAGCATACACATGTGGCTGAAAGTTTCTAAACCATATCAAATTCCCAGATTTAGCTGAAAATTTTATTTGTACTAAAAGTATTCCTCCTTTTTAAACATTGAATGGATTTATTAAGAATGAGAAGTATATTTTAGTTATATTTGGAGCTGAGTGCAAAGGAATAACCTTAGCATTTCTGTGTGACAGCAATTGAAACTTTATTTCCTAATTATGACCTGAGATGGAGTCCTAAAGATTAATACCCAAAACATGACAAAGGTTGGTGAAAGACATCTATTGTTACAGTCAAGGATTTCAACCTTTTAAATCATTGCTTGTCACAAGTAGTTAAACTATAAGTCATAGAATCATAGAATAGTTAGGGTTGGAAAGAACCTTAAGATCATCTCAATGTACTATCTCAAATAAGTGTTACCATATTCAACCAGTCTAGAGTCCAAAAGGTTTTCTAGGTTGGAAATAAGCTTCCTTTAACATATTAAAAAATAAATTTCATCTAGTTAACTTGTCCTTAATGTTTTTAGATTGGAGAACCTGTCATCCCAGGAAGATAACATATAAGTAGGATAAAAGGCCTGGTTTCTGCATCACACATCTGAAAGGGAAGTGATTTAGATTAAAAATCATCACTGAAAGAAAAACCAAACATACTATAGGACCTACACAGAGCAGTTAAGCTGATTCTTTTGCTTTCTACTTGCACTGAACACTGAACTCTAGATCTTATGGTATAGTAAAAGTGAGATAAAGGTCTCTGGATTCTCTGTGCATGATCGTCTTCAGTTAATGGATCCATTACACTTCATGATTAAAGTCATATCAGATATTATTCCAGTTGATGGAAAAATTACTTAAATATAGACTATCATGTGACAGAAGCATATTGATGTGACACATTTAAGCACAGGATCATGACAAACTGCCTTAAACATGTCAAACCCAAACTTGAAATTCAGCTCTTATTCCAAGATATTCCAGAACTGGCCTGAACTGGAATTGCCAAAATGTCTGAAAATGTACTGAATATATGCAGGTAGATGACTTGTGTGTCAGGGGGACACTATATTGCTCTGTCGAACTACCTGACAGGAGGTTGTAGCAAGGCAGATGTCAGTCTCTTCTCCCAAGTAACAGGACAAGAAATAATGGCCTCAAGCTGAGCCAGGGAAGGTTTACACTGGATATCAGGAAAAATTTCTTCACCAGAAGGGTTGTCAAGCATTGGAACAGGCTGCCAGGGGAACTGAGGGAGTCACCCCCCCCCCCCGGTGGCATTTAAAAGACATGTAGATGTGGCATTTACTGACATGGTTCAGTGGTGGATTTGGCAGTGCTAGGTTAGCAGTTGGACTCAATGACCTTAAATTTTTTTTCCAAACTAAATGATTCTATGATTCTAAAAGCATTATATCTCTCTAAACTGAACAAGTTCAGTACCCTCTCTTCACAGAGTATAAGCCCTTGACAATGTCACTTTGAAGATGTTATGTATGGCATGTGTGAAACCAAAAAAAATATTGGAGAACTGCAGTAAAATATTAAATGAACCCAAATTATGTCTAAATTTAACAAGTATATACCAAATGTGTGTAAAATATTTTACTTGAAGCTCAATGTCTGTCTTCTTTCCTTATGTTTCAGAGACTGAAACAGAGAGTGCACCACCAACTCCAGGTCAGTGTTAAAATACTAATTTGCACTGTAACACCAACAGTGGTTGCAGAAGACTAGATCCTGCATAGCCATAACATGATTTCTTTTCATTGTCCCTTTGAAAGTGAGAGAATAGTAATAAAATTGAAAGAGCCATCCCAAGACAGGCGGAGAGAGTTGGGGCTGTTCAGCCTGGGAAGAGAAGACTGTGTGGAGATGTCATAGCAGCCTTCCAGTATCTGAAGGGGGCCTATAGGGATGCTGGGGAGCGACTCTTCATTAGCGACTGTAGTGACAGGACAAGGGGTAACCGGTTCAAACTTACACAGGAGAGGTTTAGATTGGATATAAGGAAGAAATTCTTTCCTGTGAGGGTGGTAAGGCACTGGAATGGGTTGCCCAGGGAGGTTGTGAGTGCTCCATCCCTGGCAGTGTTCAAGGCCAGATTGGATGAAGCCTTGGGTNTTCAAACTTACACAGGAGAGGTTTAGATTGGATATAAGGAAGAAATTCTTTCCTGTGAGGGTGGTAAGGCACTGGAATGGGTTGCCCAGGGAGGTTGTGAGTGCTCCATCCCTGGCAGTGTTCAAGGCCAGATTGGATGAAGCCTTGGGTGACATGGTTTAGTGTGAGGTGTCCCTGCTTATGTCAGGGGGGTTGGAACTAGATGATCTTAAGGTCCCTTCCAACCCTAACTATTCTATGATTCTAAATAAGATATGCTCAGTTTGCCTTGCCTGAATGTTGATTTTTCATACTCAGTTTTCATTTCTCATATTTGTTGATTACTTAATGATGCAAATGTCTTTCACAATACAAGAAAATTATGACTGCTCAAATTCTGTTTAAATAATGCTGTCTTATTTGATGCTGAACAGCCCCTAGTTATCAAAATGTTCCCTTTCATTTTTCCTTGAAGGTACACTGTGAATAAATTTGACAGAATCAAGCATGGGTTTCATTTTATCTAGATTTAGTCATCTGAAGATTAGATATCTTGCTCAACAGTGCTTCACCTATAACCAGTGGAGCAGCTCTTGGGTCTCACTGACGTTTATCCAATGGGCATTTCTTGGATAACCTATCTATAATGTCACTGGATGTCTATGTATAGGCAATTTCCCTGAGCAGTCTGATTGTCTAGGAGGGACTGGGTAAGTAACTTCCAGGAAGCCAAAGTTAGATGAGGTGAAACTCATTCACAAGAACAAGGGCTTCAGGTAAAGCTGAAGCTCTGTGAAGAGCTGCTACATTTTCTTTAGTGGAAACTGGAAAGGGAGGCAAGTTTTTGCCTTATGGGCTTGATTTGCATTGAGTAACTTAAGTTATATTCTCAGATGTTGGTTAATATGTATATACATTATTCATGTCTAATATAAGCATTTGGTGAGTTGTATAGCTACCTAAACAGCAATATCAAACAGAATAAATACTCTCTGGGTATTAAACCTGCATTTACTTAGTCTTGCATACTGACATTTTATGAGTCTGATTCAAGACATTTTTGTTTAAGTGATATACTCTTTCATTAAAAAGTTACAAACTCTGGAAGCGGTACCATTTGTCACAAGGATTTTCATGTTTAAATAACTCATATGTTCTTTTCATGTTAGGATGAATTCTTGCATGCATTTGTAAGAAAAATTAATTAGTATTTCATTCATGATGGTTGTATTTCACTCAACCATAAGATCTGCACAGTTCATATTGAAGTAATTAATTTCAACACCCTGAAAGTCTTATGTGGTATATTTTGCAGTTCAATTCGTGTTCTTCATCAATCTTAAGTAGAACTAAAATGAGAAACTGCTTTTTATAGGAAGGAAGGAATAGCATCTTCAGAGAGTTATATTAAAAACATCTATTTTCAGAAAAATAAAGTCTCCTTCATTTCTATTTAAGTATCCAGGATTAGTTATGAAATCATTCCTATAACCCCCTTCCTTTTCCACATACCTGTACTTCTTCGGTAAAGCAAGTAGGTTGTCAGTAGGCTTTTATGTTAGGCACAGACCAAACTGAGATTTTTCTAAGCTGGAAGTGCCAGTCTCTTCTCCCTTTGCCTGACTCAGGATGCTGTCATCTTGGATTACCACATGCTTTCACACAAAGAGGGAAGTTGCTTGTTCAAG
This sequence comes from Agapornis roseicollis, assembly GCA_002631895.1. Classification (NCBI taxonomy): domain Eukaryota; kingdom Metazoa; phylum Chordata; class Aves; order Psittaciformes; family Psittacidae; genus Agapornis; species Agapornis roseicollis. The sequence goes on along the minus strand of NDXB01012957.1, from coordinate 214,433 downwards.
AATCTAAATGCTATAATATATAAATAGTTTATTGGACATAATCAGCATCTTGAACTGCACCTGGAATTTTTTTTTGAAGCCGTTCGAAGAGCTCCTTCTAGACCTCAATGTCAAGCCACCAAGCTGGTGTAGTTAGCCATGATGAGGTTTTCAAATGGGATTTAGATGAAATGACAATTTCCAAGAAGAATGAAATCCCCTAATCCCAGTTCATAGCAGAAAAGAAAAGTGTTACTGTAGGAAAGCTCCCATTAAAAAGGCCAAGATGGACAACCTGACAAGCGGAAATATAGTGAATCCAGACAGAAGCATCCAGGAGTCTGTCATTCTTCCAGAATATGGACTTACCTTCCAAATTTTGAACCTGATTTTTATAGTAACGATGGCTATGCACATGTGGACAAGAAATCAGGATAAACATAATATCAATTGGCTCTCCCAGATACTTCTTCTGTGTCACAAAAGTTAATTTAGCTTAATCTTGAAACTGACCTTCCCCCAAACCCGTGTTCTATCAGGCACTTGACAGGTAATTTTGCCACAGAAAGTCATTGTTCACAGACAATAGAACATTGAGTGTTTTAACCTTTAAGACAGCATGTTTCATATGATTCAACAAGTCTCTAAGTAGCATTCTATGCAAATTGAACGAGATAGGAAACCACAGAAAATAGGAACCTTAACAAATCCTGAAATACAAAAAGCATAGAGATTTTGATATGGTTGAAAATACAGTCCAAGTTTTCTCTTACTCAGACTCATACTTGTTTCTCATACTCATTTCTCATATGAGGTCTAAGATAACTCACATTCCCATGCTTGGAGTATAGGACAAGCTGGCAACTATTCTAATCAACTAAAATAAAAACAAATATCTTAGGAAAGATGATGATAATGATGAAGATGGTAAGGAATTAAGAACACTCTCAATATACTCTCTGTGTTGTGAACTTTATCTTAATGATAAACCGATTAGAGTGATAGAGCTCTGGATACTATTAATATCTGAAGTATTTCATGTCTGATCCAGTTCCATTCAAATTAACAGCATGTAATTTATTTCAAAGGCTGTTGTAAATAAGTCTGAGAACAACAGACGAACAATTCCTACTTCTAAAGCTCCCAGCATTTTTCTTCCACAGGAGCATCAATCTTATATTACTCATTCAAAACATAAAAAATGCATTGATATGCAGAGTTGCAAAATGTTTCATTGGTTTTTAACTGTATATTACATATACAGGTATATCAGTAATTTTTTAATTTTGGTTTTTCAATATTAGCAGAACCTAGAATATTCCTGTATTTTTTAATGTTGTGTAAGTTTTTCTCTCTACTTTAAGATCCTCTCAAAAATATACTTGTACTTCCTACACAGAACAAAAAACACCACAGGATGGTGGAACTGGAAAAGATAAAGGTAAGTCTGAAATCATATTTAAAAAATGGGCAGTAAAGAGAGCATTCCTAAATGCTGTTCTGATGCTGGATCACTTGAGCTTTAATTCAGAAGTTTGCAGCAGAAAGTGATGCTTGAGTGAGCCTGGAAGTTGACACTGACCAAGCTTGCTAAAACTCGGATCTTATGCACATTGGTAGCTTTTAAATAAAACAAATAATCTCCTAATGTCATTCTAAGCTAATTCTATTCTAAACCAGAAACTTGATATTCCATGTTTTACCTTTCACCGAAGTCCAATAGATTTTTTTTCACCTGAAAAGAAAGAAATCACACATTCAGCTTTCTGTTCTCATTGGGAAGCCCAGCAGCTGAGCTCATTACGAATTCTGAAAAGTATCTTTGAGGACTGTCTGTTGTGAACGAGCACAGAGCTGTTCAAGTAGCAATGCATGTAAAAAGCAGGTCCAATTTTAATATATATTTTTGTGCTGCTGAGATCAGACTCCAGATCTGTCGGCATTTCTTCCAGTTACAAAAATACATTTTGAGAGAACTGAGCCAAATCCTGCTCCTGTTCGTACTCATGCCAAAGTAGAATTCAAACTGCTCATCAGCTCATTTTGAAATGAATATTTTTTTATTTCTTCGTTCTGATAAAAGGCTAACGCAGACCAAAATATACTTACAACTGATGCAATGCTTGGTTTTGATTTGGCATGGTTATACTTTTTCATGGCAAATCAAGAAATGGCTTGCTTGAAAATGTATTCTGGCTTTTGGTCTCTTCGAGACAAAATCTTGCCTCTTAGACAGACTGGATGCATACTTGATACTTGCGGATTCATTTGGCAAAGACATGCATGGCTATTTTTCTTAGCAAAGTCAAAATATAAACGCTGAGAGTGTGTGATTCACATACCCTTTTGAAAATAAAAATGCTGAACCAGGATTCAGTGCATGTTATTTTGCCAGCTAACTTTGCATTAAGCAATTATTTTGACACACAGAATTTTGTGTGAGTAATCAAATCTGTCATCTTGGTAATGGAAACACAAGTCAGGAATAATTTGCATGCCTAATAATAGGAAAGAAGATGAAGGTCTTGCCTCAAGCTATTACAGCATTTAGGTTTGCTTGCTTTAATTTTGATACAACAATGTTTGTTCCCAAACTGAACATGAATGGCATTTTCCCCACTGCTTACAATTCTACATTGTACTGAATAAAAAAGAAAACATGGTAGGTATCTTGTCAAATTGTTATCTTTTTATACGTTATTATATTTCTGGTTTGAATTTAGTGAAGAATTCAGGTATTTCCTTAGGGGGAAAAATGCTTTCTTGGTGCTTTCCCTGTTTAGGAGGATATTGCTACCAAAAAATGGTTTGAGATCCTAACATGGGAAGTGCTTCGAGTTTCAGACTATCGTGGCAGCAGCTGCCTCAGATAGAATCCCAGTGAAAGTCTGAATACCAATATGCAGAAAGAATGACCTTTTGCCACGCTCCAGTGAAACTATTACTGCTGCAAGGCAATGTAGATGTCATTGCCAGACACTTGGTAGTAATTAATTTTTTTCAATTAGATATAATGCAACTGTTCCTATCAGCTCCTGTTTTGTTGCAGAGTATCACCAAATAAGGCAATGTATATTTTCTTAGAGTGATTCCTTCATGTTTGTTCACAAAATAGGAAAAGTTTCAATTTTTCCAATCTGTCCAAAATCATTTACACTAGAAAATGAGCAGTTCCATGAGGAAATGAACACAGAACCAGCTAAATGTTAGCTTTTGTATAAGCTGTTTAGAAAACTGTTTCTGTAGCTTCAGAAACAGGTACTGCTTTAAATTCAGGTACTTCCTTGAATGGGAATGAGATGCAAAAGATTTCATATCCAAATTCAATGGTGATTTTACAACACTTGTGTGTCAGCAGTTATAGTCTCTTTGCTGATAATTTATAAGAAACAGCACCCTGTAGGAGCCTGGGACAACCCCTCTCTGCCACAAAGTTGTGATGTCCTGGAACCTGGCATTTAGGAAAGAAAACTACGTGGTCCACATAAACAACATAGTCCATAATTTTCACTTAATGTCTAAAACAAAGTTAACAGCAGAAGTTAGAAAGATAAAGTACACCTATCTGTGTGTCTGTTTTACTGTTCTACTTATTTTTAGTGGTTACTGTCTGTGTGAAATTACGTATTTATGTTCCTTTATGTTCACTGTAAAGTTAATAGAAGCAGACAGTGTGATAAATTGTTTGTCACCTTGTGGTTATTTTTCTGTAAAACAGTCTCTCAGAATAGTAAAAATAATCTTTGAATAAAATAATATTTTGGAACATTTCTAGTTTCAAACTTATCTGAAATAATGTCCTATGATCTTTCCTTTTATTTTCAAAGAAAAAAGTGACTTAGCAGCAATTCCATCAAATTTACTCTGTTATCCCATACTCGTTCAATTTAAATTTTTCTTTCTTTGCTTTTGATTTTAGCATTATCTTCTGCATTGAATATTGTTATAAAAGTGTTACCCCTTGCTGGAATAATAATTGAATTTTAGAATCAAATTTGCTCATTCCTTTTTAGGTCACATTCAGTCATGTTTTTTCTGCATGTTTTAGTGGTATCTTTTTCTCTAGGCTCCATCAAACTATCTACTAAAATGCTTTAATGCTCCATCCGTCTATGTTCCCAGCTTTCACTTATCCATTCATATCACTGCTAAAACTTCCATCGTCACACAAATGTACTTCATTTACCATTTCCAAAATGCCAAGTGCTGAATGCTCTTTGAAAATCAGATGGGTAATTGGAGACAACTAAATTTTAAACTTAGTCTCAGAAGGATTAAGCTGTGCTCAGTAACTTCAACACAAATCAAAATGATTCAGCCAGTTGGTTGAGTTACTCTATATTTATTTATGCAACACAAAGACACAGATTCACTCTTTGAGGTGTTTTCCTACCTCCTCCATTAACTTGGAACACTTGTTCCAGTGTATGGAAGCACATATAAACATTAAGGCACTCTGAAGACACCTGCAGTTGTAAAACAGTGTCTCTCCACCATGTACCACTTTGTCATATCTCTCATGTCAGCCCCCATTGTCAGTGAGCAAGAGCAGACAAAAACAACAAAAAAGGACTAATAAATTTACCAGCTCTATTAGCTGATTAAATCAAGTTTGAGATGCTGTTCCAGTGGAATCACTTCCAAAATTCCCCTATTAGATTGTGTAGCATCAGGCTTTTGATGCTGACACAATGCTTTCAAGACTTTTTTTAAACAGCCAGAAAATAGAAGAATAGATCACTGTGATTTTGCCACTTCTGCAAAGTTGATCAACACCATGACTGATGGCAGAATAGCAGCTTCCGTTTTTGTGTGGTGGATTTCAAGTCAAGGGAAAGTATAAAATATAAAATTCTTGGTATCAGCAGTTCATATATAAATCAGAAATTATTACTTATATTTTGATATATTTTTCTACACTTCTGCTGTGTCAGCAGTCAGAAATTTTAATATTGAGGTTACACTAACTGTGAGTATAAAGAAGTCTCACATTAGCTAATTTTGAGATAGAAAATGTTCTTTCATTCTACAAGACCCTGCTCCTGATGGAGCTTCGAGAGACCTAGTACTCAGTTAATGTGATCATTTAGATACAAGGAAATAAACATAAATATCTTATTTGCTAATAAAAATGGTCACAGATGAATAGAAGCCAAAGAATAAAAATCTCTGTAGAGCAGCTGAAAGAAGTGTTTCCTTTTAACTAGTTTTTGTCATACAACAGATTATTAAATACATTCCATTAAACGTTTACTTGCAGAAGATAAGGACTGTGAACTAATGGTCATATTTATTCAGTAGTCATTTCATTTTGTCCTAGAAGCCTGAGATACAAGGGGTACCGGACTGATAATTACCCTTTTCTCATAACTGGCATATATTGGTTTTGTACTCTTTCCATTTACAGCACATTCAATTGTGCTTTCATTTTGATACTTCTGAAATGTTTGTTTGGTTTGATTTGTTTGTGTCTCATGTTAACATTTTATCTGAAAAATTATAGACTGCCCAGGAGAAACCCCAGCAATCCCTCTGCAAAAATAACACCTTTTGCTGTTTTAGTTTTTCAAATGTTTAAAGAAAACAAGTCAAATAGAGTAGTCGTTCAACAATGTGATTATCATACATCATCATGTAGGGTGCATAACATCAAATGTTTTATGTTGATTGATCTTAATTGCTTTTTTTCTGGCCAGAGAGAATATTCTGGCCAGAAGAGTACCTCTTCAAGCCAAGCACAATGATGACATCATTGACAAAAAGAGTTGAACGCACAGTTTTTACTTTGATGAAATATGGAGAATGATTTGCAGTCAAATTACTTAGCCTTGCATTCATTTACTTGTCAACACAGTATGTTAAAACATCTGACACGAATTCATCACTACTGTACTTTCATTGAAAATCAACATCATTGTCTGCTTATGCCATTGGATGATGCAGGTGCTGAGAACTCTTTTACTTATTTGCTGTGAATAAGAAATCATCTTTGTAAGGTAACACATTAATCCCTCATGTGTAGGTCTACCTTTTACAACTGAAATTCTCCTCCCAAAGGATTTTTAAAAAGAATTTTGATGAATCATTAAAAAGGAATGAGTAAAATATTAAGGCTCAGTAGTTAAATTCTATTAACAGACTTTCAATTAGCCTTCACTGGATAAGCAAACACAAAACAATATGATCAGTACTTACAAAAAGGCAACTATATTTTAGATGTGGTTTCATCATAGTTACTACATTTGTCCTTGAGAAAATATAAACAAATTATAACTTTAAAGTCAAAATTGAAGAGTAATTTCAGAGTTAAAATTTGATTCTGGAATCCAAAATCTAAAATCTAAAAAAAACCCCAAAAATAACTCTTTAAGAAGGTGGGTTAATATTTTTCCAACATTGTTCTTGTTCAACTGTCCTTTTAATTTTGAAATGTTCTCCAGATAATTTTCTGATACTGTTCAAAAGACATGTTATATTTACAGTACATATGTATTTAATCTTAAATATGTTTAGTGTTTTCTAGCTGGTTTTTTGTTTGGCTTTTTTTTTTTTTAATTAGGCTTTTAAGACACTAAGATTTTTTGCATATTTTTATCAGAAATGGCATCTCTGAGGTTTCTAGTGAACAAAAATTCAAATGGATGTAGAAAACTCTTGTAAAGATAGTCTTCAACTTATTCTGGTTTTCTCATGATCATGATTACAGTATTTCAGGTCTAATGCCAGTTTCATGCTTTTTTCTCACACTTTTAATTCAGATAAATTAAATTCAGATATACCTCAGTATGCTGTACAAGATTAAACATTTTAAGACACCTGAATAGCAATTGTTTATAGTGATTTAATACCTGATGATGGTCAACTTTTAGTGTGACTAAAAGTAAAATCCAACATAATGGTAACACCTTTGTCATTTATTATGCTGTAATATAGGAAAAAATAGTTGTTTATTCCTTGCATTTTAATTTAATATTCTAACATGGAAATTACAAAGTATAAATATAGGGTTCTGGTTTTAAATGTTGCATGTCTTGATTTAATAATGCTGAATGCATATATGGTGCACATTTTAATTGCAGACATGGTCATCAGAGAAATGGCATCTTCCTCAGGTCAGATATGTGATTGACCTTTATTTCATTGTGGCTTTTTTTGTATTTACTGTGGATTACATCTCTAACAAACAGAACCACTCAGCAGCTTTCATATAAACTCATGATTTAATAATAGATCCCTCTCCACATCTCATTTTTCTTTTACTTGCTTGAAACATTAAGGTTTACCATTTCAGCTACTGAATTACGCAAAGCTTTCTTCATCAGTTTGAAGCTTCCATTGTGAATGCTCCTGACTATTATGATTTCTTTCCTTTTCTTTTGCAGGTTTTACATTTTCACGTAGTTGTTAGAAAGCAGATGATCCTCTGTGCTTTCAGGTTCTTTATGTACCTTTTTATTTGTATTTCTTTTCACAGATGAAGATGATACTTCAGTTAGTACTCCACCAGCAGGTTAGGACTGTGGTAGTACTTTGTGTGTGTATGTATGTATGTATTTTTCTCTTGACTATTAATGAAGAAAGAGTTCAAACCGTTAGACTGAACTCAGACTAATTAGAGAAAAAGTTTCTTGAAGTGCCCTACATGAAATTGAACTCTGTTCAGAAGTACAAGACCTTCATAGGAGATAAGTTCCTTTCTGGTCCTGAGTTGAGGTCTATGGAAGGACTGCAAAGTAAAGGTAAAACATTGGTTTGCAACTCTGAAAGCAACTCCCCTTATCTTTTCCTATCAACAGACATAGAATGCATTTTTCAGGTTAGTCTTGAGAGAAAATTCCAGAATTAAAATTAAACAGATGACTTATGAGTTCGGAAAAGGTTTATCCACATAATTGTTTCTCACCTCACGTTAGGCCATAAGACCTACAAGGTAGTTTGAAGATACTACTCCAAGCCATTGCTGCTAAGCTGGAAGATAAAATGCCTCTGGTTGCTGTCAGTAAAAGAAAAGAAACAGCACAGAGGTCCATCATGATTGATGTGACATAGGCAGAATTTCTCCACTGCTTGCTTAGTAAGATTTTAAAAAATAAACTGAATGAAACAGAATTTTAAACACTAGAAAACACTTTGAAGTGTTTCAAGTGAAAAATATGCTTTCATGCTTTTAATTACTTTTACTGCCCTAAATGATCACATTTTTCATGCTTTCTCCCAAAAGAATTTGCATTATTAACTTCGGGCTGAACGCTATCTGTAAAGTCAGGGGCAGTATATTACTTCATGGCACTAGAATACCTGATTGGTAAACACTAAATATATAAATAATATTGCAATCACAATCCCCTAAAATGTCATTTTAACTATCATTATTTTGCTCAACCTAGACAAATACATAGGCTATTTGAATAATTCAAAGTACTATCCTCTCACATGAACATTGAACAATATAAATTTGTCTATTCCCTGGAACTACACAGTTCATGAAAAAAATGTTAGCCTCATGGAATCCTTCTAAATATGAACTACTAACATGGAAAACTTGAATGGGAATTTAACTAAACTAATTTACATTTTCTAGAGAAAGAGCAAAAGATTTCTGAATTTTTTTCTTAGCTCTTCACTTCCTTTTTCTGGTATTCAAGTAGTTCCTCGTGAGTATGTTCTTAAATATCTAGTCTAATATTCTTGCATAAAGAATTAATGTTCTTAAAATCTCAGTGAGTTTAGTTGGGCTATGATCTCTGAGCTGGTGTCATCTAAATTGCTCTTCCCTTTCAGATGGGATGTCTAAGCCAGCAGAAAGAAAAGATTCAGGTGAGACCTCCTGAAAAACATGATGAAGCTCTTCAAAATTAACTAATACTATTATTCTTAATCCTTTAAATCTTAAAGACAATATTTATTTTTTTTTTCTTTGTTTATACATCCTTAAACTATAGCTGTGGAAATGCTTTTAAGTATCAAATCAAATAGGTTTCTAGCAGCTAAACAAGGAGTGAGAGACAGCTCTGCTGTACAAGACAGAACATGTATCAGTATTTTACACATACATACATACCTATCTATCTATACCTACTTCTATATAGATAGATATGCAGCTATTCCCTTCCTCCTCAGCCTACAGGGTGACAGTGGCTTACCTGAATCCCACACACAGGCCCCAGGAGACTGTAGGAGAATGGCTTCTTCTTACAGCTCAAAGGATGGTGGGAAAAACTTAGGAAAGTCATAACCTCTTTCTTCCTACCCTGGCAGGTAACGCATACTACACCCACTTTTGTGGTTTCAGGATTTGCAGCCTCTGGAACAAAATGAGCAGCAGGTACTTCAACCATGGTTATTGACCTGGCATAGCTGCCTATGCCAGCCCCCTGAGCCAACGTCAAACCCACGTTTTGTTCTGTTTGTTTAATAAACAGGAAAATGTTAATATCTAAAGGTGATGATAATATTTAGGTGTTATTTTATGTGGTACTGAATTAATGACTCTATGTAAGCTTCTTCCTTTTATTAATATCCTTTTCCCATTTCACCCTGTGATGTGTTAGGTTACTGCATGTGACCAGGTCCTGTACTGAGCATTGTCACTTCATTCTGTTCATACCAGTAACTATCATTTGTTCTTATGTTGTTTCCATATACTACCATGTTATACTGGCATAATCTAAACATACAGATTACAGAGAGAGTATATATAGATGTGTATCTATATATATATTTGTGTTCATGTGTCGGTATATATGTTTTCATATATGTGTATATACATGTGCGTATATACATGAATGTCTTTACCTGTAATATTGTACAAGCAAACATACACAGATGTGTTAGGTACACCACCCATAATTCACTGAAAGATTGAAAGGCAAAGATTTCATAGCAAAGTAATCTAGCATTTCTATATCTTTTAAAAATTCCTAATAGACTTTGGGATAATCAAACCAGTTTGGTTGCATTTCCCATTGTTGTCACAAGTTGCCTTGCACCCATGAGCGATGGAAATCTTCATGAGTTATAAAGGTTCCTGTAGCAGTAACCTCTACAATTCTGACTTCAGGAAAATTATTTTCTACAGAAAATACTGGGCAGGGAAAGGAACTTTTAATTTCAAGACCGGGGATTGACTAAGGGAGAAGTATTGTGTGGCTGGTTCCTCATTTATGCTAGTTATGAAACCAAAATGAAAAGAGCACTGGGTATGCTATATAAAATCTACCTTCACTTCTGAAACAAGAAGCTCAAGGGGAAGAAGGGAGATGTAGTTCTGAGTTGAAAGAGACCAATATCTTTGTTAATTATAGCTGTTAATTATAATTTGTTAATTATAGCTGTGCACTTCCACATTTGCTCTGCTCTTCAGTACTACCATGGCAACAATGGCTTTACTCGGATTCCCTTATGCACTGGCAATAACTCCTCAAAAAAAGGAGATGTGACATTTGGATTCCGCAAGTTCTCATTTGGAAAATGAGACAAATGCTTTGCATTTCTGCAGAAAAGGAGCAGGTAGCAGACAGAAGTGTGCTGCCTTGCTTTCCCTGTCTTTTCTATTCAGGAATCAGCTTTGGCCATGGTTTTGGGTGTATTTTGCCTGAGATATAACTGCATAGTACAAAGCCAGGACTGCTCAGATGAGCAGAAAGACCAGAAATGAACAGCTGTGCTCAGACTGTTTTCCACTCTGGGGAAACTGCTGACTTATTGCTTCCCTCAGTACAATTGCTCCTTCTCAGTTCCAAAATTCCTATGTCCAGAAGACAAGATGCTGTGTCTGAACACGACACAATCATTTCCCACCTTACAATCTTTTTCTGTAGAACGTCAGAGAATGCACATGGCAGGAAACAGCATTGACTGATCCCCAACTTTCTGTTTCTATCATGGTAGAAAAGAACAAGGTTAAACAGTAAGCTTCATCCCTGCCTTATTTTAAGGACAGAAATAGCTTGTACAATTGACTGAGTTTGGGTTTGAGAGAGACCCACTGACGCTACGCATCATATGTGGTTTTTTGTGCTTATAGCTGTTTGTGTTTTCAGAACCTCCATCTCTTCTGAAAAACAAAGAGCTGACCATTGTGCATTTCCTCCATAAAGCACTCATGGTTGAATGCTGGTGCCATTTGAGTTGCTCAGCACCCATCTTGGTTGATCAGGTTCCCCTCTCTTCCTCTCTGATAGTTTCATTTTCTGTCACCACAGAGGTAGCATTCTTGCAGGAACCGTACACAATGTGACAGCCAAGCAGTGGATGTCATTGTGAACAAAAACTTACATATCTTTCAGGACATCTGAAGAGAAAGGTAGTAGGGTTAGAGAGTTCAATAAGTTCAGGTAAGTGCACTTTAGAGGGAGGAAAACCCACTCAGATGATTAATATTTCCCTCTCTCTCTGCATCTTAGTATGGTCTATTGGAGAAGGAACACCAGAAGAATCAGAAAAACGTGATGATTCCCAAATGTCCACTCTATTCGTTGAAAAACCTCAGAGCGGTTCAGTGACCGTTGGTAAGTGTTTAGAAATGAAATCAAAAGCAACTGCCATCGAGACAGGGACTGAGGCAGAGGTGGGAAAGGTATGCACAGCTCTTGTAACTCCCAACTTCTGCCCTCAGCTGAAACAGATTGCAGTCAGATGTGAACTCTACTTCTCAAAGACAAAAAGAACTGTACAAAAAGAAGCAAAAAACAATTGTTTAATTCAAGAGAAGCTCAAAATCTAATAGTTTCCTAAGCACAATGAGTGAAAGGTATAATTTCTGGAGAAGAGAGCGGGTTACTTTAATGACGTTGGCTGTACTGTCATTGATATGTCAGGAGGATCTACCCAAAGGCCTGCAGTACAGTTTCCAGATTGCCAGGTCAACCTCTGTACCCTACAGCTGTGTGTAAATTAGCAAGTAGACTAATAGGAGCAGCTCTGCAAGGAAGCTTATAGGGTCACCCCCACTGTAACCATTCTGTGGGATTTGCTCTGAACTAGCATTGGTTTAGTCCAGTGGCCTATATACCTATGACCAGCTGCAGCACAGCTGGCAAACACTCAGAGCACATCTGTGATTTTAATTTCACCCTAGAAGAATCAAGTTCAAGCACCATGAGGACTTTCTGTATTGTGAACCAGAGCACAGTAAATGGGGATGGTTAGGAGGCTCTCCTCCAAGCTGCACTCTTTAGCCATACTATCATGGTAAGGTAGCTGCATTCTAAGCAGGGTAGGAGCAATGGTGAGAAGTTCAGTACAGGATATCTATGTCTGTTCTGTATTTGGATACACTAAGAAGTGGTCAGATGGAGGATGGAGTGGGGTGGTTTTATGCATGCCTATTATTTTTATCAGTTTCTGAGTAGAAAATTATCATTTTGGGAGAATATAATTAGAAAATAAAGAATTATTCTTCTCTGGAGCCCATGAGTATTAGAATGGAAACTCAGCAGGGACTGGGCAGTGATGTTCTGAAAATTGGGCTAACTTCTACTATTCCCAAGTTATTGTTCAGAGAAGGCTCTTTCCCTCTCTTCTCAGCTTAAAGAATCAATAATAGAAATGTATGAAGAGCTCCAGGCTTTCTTTTCCAGACTGGAGTTTGTTCATGTTACAACTGTCTAGTAGCCTAGAAATACCTGTTCTTGTTTTAGGCAAGGAAATTCAAATATTTGGAACAATTTACCCATGAGAACATGGAGTTTTACTGCAACTAATTTATCCTGCTTCTCAGTGTCTCAAGGTCCACGTCAACATGGGCAGAAGGATTCCAGAGCCCAAATCATTAATCTCTATAAGACTACAGTACTTTCATAGCCTGTGTGACTCCATCTGATTCTTACTGTCATGGTAGAGCAAGCACATGGAGACTGGATGGAGCAGTAGTAAAAGAAACTTGTACTGATGTGACTACATGTTCCTCAGTGACGGCATTATTTTTTTCTTTCAAAAGGTGGGAATATTACATTTATAGCCAGAGTAGAAGCCAAAGATCTTCTCCGAAAGCCAAATGTTAAGTGGTTCAAAGGAAAATGGATGGACCTGGCCAGTAAAGCGGGGAAGCACCTGCAGCTGAAAGAGTCCTTTGAGCGTCACACTAAGGTGTGTCCTTGCTTTTCTTTCTTAGTGGGGCAAAGCTTCAAAGAGAGCTTAAAGGTCAGCTTAAGACAACAGGTACAAATTCAAGAGCAGTGGCTTCTAACTCTGCCTTTCCCATGCAGTTTTCAGTGATGATCTCTGACCCTGCTTAGAAGTAGAATTTTCTGCTTTCCCCACTCAGGACAAGTAATGGTGGAGAAGACAGCTTTCCATTGCCATTTCTGGGTTGCAGTTTCTTTCCAGAGCCCTTTATTCAAGTTATTCCTTGCTTCTTGTTTAGGTCTGAAAAACTAATCCTTTAACTTCTGCTTTGTGCAAATGTTACCCTCACATTAATGAACAATGATGTTTGATTTTTAGATTCACACATTTGAGATGCATATCATTAAAGCTAAAGAAAACTACGCAGGGAACTATCGCTGTGAAGTGTCTTATAAGGACAAGTTTGATAGTTGCTCTTTTGACCTTGAAGTTACTGGTAAGACTCATTTTGTGTCTGTAAAGCTTTATAAAGACATTTTTTTTTTAACCTGAAATACCACCTAATTTTGTTCAGAACCTTTAAATGAAGCAATGCCTACAATGAACTTTTTTAGCATAGTGCTTGGAGAATTTTCTTAAGTGTCTGCAAGTTAGTGTTTAAATGAACATAGATAGCATGTGAGACATTTACACAAAAATTAGAAAAGCTGGCAGATAAAGCTAGTACTGAATTCAAGTCAGGCTCTGCACACAAGACAAAGAGCTAGGCTTAGGCTATTCAGAAAGGCTCCATCTGGCAGCATCTGAACAGAGGGACATGGAGTGCTCGTGGCTTGCCAGTGCTTTGCACTTTGATCAGTCATGGTATGATCATACTACAGAAAGCTATTTCTTCCACTCTTCGTCAAAGCAAAGACTAATACAATGTGGATAGCACTGAAGATCAGTGCCTTTGTCTACTTCTGTGTTGTAAAAGGTCTTAAATCTGGCAAACCTCAACACACAGGCTTATCTTTTCCTTCGAGAGCAGTTTTGCCAGAACAACAGTGCACACATATCTGCACGATCAGACTGAGAAAGATGGATGTCTTCCAAAATTCCAAGACCAGCAGCCAGAGGACAAACTAGTTGTTCACCCTCACAAAGCATGCCTACCGAATGGCCCAAACCAAACTGTTCACCAATCAGGGGAATACTGTCACAGTTAAGGGGACATTTGGCAGCTGACTGACAGCCTGAGGGGCATAGGTATGTGTGTGTTTTCAGAGGTCAGCAAGGCAGACGCCAACCTGGCTGCATCCTTTCACTGGCTATGGATCAGAACCATTTAATCTGATTCAGTCTGGCACAAATAGATAATTCACATGAGAGGGATTCATCCTTGCACTGAAGAGCAAAGTTAGTCAGCAGCTGAAACAGAGGACTGTTTCTTTCTTCTGATGCTGAGCATACTGAGAAAGTGCAAGATGCCAGCAGGAGAGAAAGCATAGGGAATGGGAAAAAAAAAGGCCAGAGCCTGCGTATAGGCAGGAAGGGGATCAGAGAGAAACACCACTGAGAGAGATCTATGCAGAACTGCAAAAAGTAGTTTAGAGAAATGCACTAATTAAACTTAGCTTATCATTGAACAGCTTTGCATTTATCAGGACTTACTGCCAAAGGAGCAGCACAAACGGTGGTCACTTAGCAGGACACTGAACAAATTCCATATGACAAGTTGCACTGACTACATAAATTGCATTAATTTCAAATTAAGTTTTTAATTCCTGTATTACTGTTATTTCATAGAGTCTTCCCAGGCTGCCCAATCCATTGACATCAGATCTGCTTTCAAAAGAAGGTAACTTCGTACAGTGGTTCTATGAAGCTCCTCAGTAATGGATGCTGGTAGTATGCATAGAACTCACATCAGTTTTGGCAGGAAATTGTATCAAACACTTGAAGAAATTTTGTTTATAAATAAACATTAAGGAAGTGGGGTTTAGGGTAGTTGGTTTTAGAAGAATGAATTTGATAACAACACATGTACAGTATATATGTTATTATAGACTCTACTGTGAAATTACAGAATCGTTGTTTTAGGGGAATATGCACTATTTAAGGCAATTTAATGGTTCTTTTTCAAGAGGTTTTTAAAATTTTATTTTCAGTCACTAAAATATTCTATTACGTTTCCTGAAAGCTGTCCACGACAATATGGAAGTTCCTGGCCTCAGTCCTGTACTGATTGAAAACAGAAAGGAAATTCACACTGATTTCAAGGAGATGGGATCTGGCTTTATGTTATCGTACAGTAAAAAACTGTTTCATAGGGCCATCATTATGGGAAAACTACAAATAATGTATTGCAGAGGATGTAAGATAAAGCATTGTGTCTCAAGTTTTGTTACCTATTCAAAATAGTATAGATGTTCTTATACAGTATTGAAAAATTATTCTACAAGGACAGAAATATTTGGAATGAAAATGTTTTACAAACATTCAGAGCATAAATGCAGTTTGTTAATTTACGCATACAAGCAAAGCTGTGATTCAGAAGTAGCTGCTTTTGTTTAGAGGAGTTTGATTTAAAGAGTAAATGCAAAAGTTATTACATTCAAGGTGCACTCCTTTCTTTAGCATATTTGAAAAAAACCCTGCAACACCCATTCTGCACAAGCGGATGAGGATATCTAAGTACTTTCTGATTATCAATGGTTACCTTGCATGCAAAATCTGGGATGAAATACTGGCATCATTTGACCTAACATTTGCAGGATTTTGCCCTTTTTACAAATATTAAAGGCATTTATTTTGTCTATATGTGCTTTATAATAAGGTATTACTTCTTAAGGTCACATTATAGAAAGAAATGCACCTTCACAGGACTGTGATTCTACCTGTAAAAAATGTATGACATACTATTTCTTTGGTGTATAACTGATTTCTACTTTCAGTTAGAGAAAGGCTAAATCTTAAGTGTAAGGAATCAGTATTTGTCACAGCTATACGTTGTTAAAAAAACCAGCTAGCAATGCAAATCTTTGTTTTACTTTCAAAGAAAAAGATCAGCACAATCCCTTTGTTTTTATACACATACACTATGGAAATGAGAAACAAAGCCCATTGTGTTGACTAGCTTACATTTATTTGTTACTGAAATCTAACAAGAATCATGGCAAATTTATGTATGCTGTTACAAAAATTTGTCATCAAAGTATAATAACAAGCAATACAAACCTTTGTGTTATTTTTCACAAGTGCCAAGGAAACATAATTTGTGTGAAAAAGGATACAAGTTTGTGTTGATTTATACAATTTGTGTGTCTGGGCAGAGCCTTGGATGACATGGTCTAGTGTGATATGTCACTGCCCATGGCAGGGGGGTTGGAACCTGATGATCTTAAGGTGCTTTCCAACCCTAGTCATTCTATGATTCTATGATTCTATATGAGACATATAGAGCATTTGCAATGTGTGTTGTCTAGAGTGTTTGCAATGTGTGTTGTCTAGAGTGTTTGCAATGTGTGTTGTCTAAGTCTTATTGTATTAAACAAAGATTTGATCTTTTTCTATTAATAACAGTGGTGAAGGACAAGAAGATGCAGGAGAACTTGACTTTAGTGGTCTCCTGAAACGTAGGTGAGAACCAAGTGATGCAGTGAGCAGGTGTGGATTGCAAACCATTAGGTTCGCATACAGAAAGAGTCAGGTGTAGCATTAATAACTTCTTAAGAATTTTCTTACCTTTCATCTTTTTTCAATGTTTCTAACTATCAGTCTCATAGTATGATCTGCTGTACCTTTAAGTGTGCAGAAAACAAACCTCAGATTTGAATGCACTGGATAAAAAGTGAGCCACAACCTAAAGAGACCAATAACATTTCATTTACTTGCTATTTCTTTTGTGTTTGCATGAAGGGTAGAGGGGGGACAATTTCCTACACTGGGATGAGCAGTTCAGAAAATTGAGTCTGGTGCAAGAGTAAAACATGCAAGAGTTAAATCTACCTCTTTGTATACCTTTTAATTATGTTTTATAAGCATCCTGATATGTAAAAGCATATATCATGATTTCAAACCATAGATACTGATATTACTTCTTTGAAGCTTTCAATATGTGTACACAAATGTTCAGTGGTGTTTTATTCAACTTAAATGTTGGGACAGAGAAAAACTTGGGTGTGTTTTTCTCTGGTTTACCTTGAAAATATGGTGTTATGCTAGTTATGCCTCTAGCTACCTCAGATCTTAAACACAATTTTGTCTTTTAACAGGTTAAGACAAGATTGTTAATTTGTTATTTTTAAAAATTTATCACAGAAATTCTATATGCCACAGAAATTGATGGCAGCTGACCACAGAAAATTCAAAAAGGACCTAGAGCCTTTATCTCATCTACCACTAGTTACATAAAAAGTTAACAATGGGCCCATGGGCTATCATAGTGAGGATACTATTTAGGTAAATAAAGCAAAAAGGAAAGGCTGAAGGAATAAGTAGGCAATGAAAAGATTACCTGAACCAATTCACATTCACCAGGTCTTTGGTTTTTAATCTTCTCATCCCTAATTAGGATCTTCAGTTTGACTTTTTATCATACTAATACAACTTACCATGAGAGTTCTCCTGACTGCCTCTGGGGTGTAACAGAATATTGCATGTAACAGGTCTTGGTGTTTTTGTGGAAAGGAAATTTAAGAGTCATTATCACTTCACTAACAAGTAACTCACATGTTTTGTAAGAAAAATACTGTACAGCCCTATGAACATAGTATACCTATTGTGTGGTGAATGGGCAAAGCAAATTTCTAGGTTTTAAACACCATTATTTGATACTAGCCAAATTGGTTCATTACCTCCTTACTCCAGGGACTGACATGCAACCTCATAGTTCTGAGCTTAATTGAATAAGATTGCTAATCATATTAGGTAGTAATATCCATTTTTATAAAGCCAAATATACATTTTCATTTCATTTCTTCAAAAAGGCAATGTTGCAGGTATATTCCTTCTCTTTTTTATGCCTGTATCACCAAGAAAATAGATAGAACTTTTCACCTATGGTGCATAATACTTGAAACATGTTTTTTTTTAAAAGACCTAAATGCATAGAATCTATATACTGCCTATTTTTAAATTTTGTGCTGGTCTTGCAGGAAGACAAACCAGTTCTTATCCTAGTAAGCTACTCTGTAACTGGTTATGCTTCGTCAATGCAATGGGTCAGTAACAGCATGAAATTCCAAAAGGCATAAGATCTCAAAAACACTCAAACATTTAGGTCCTTTTTTAAAAAAAGTACATTTTTCAATGAAATGCACATTTTTGGGGAAAAGATCTAAAAGTGATTTTGTGGAGAGGTAGGTCTGATAGGTCTGCTTAGGAAATATCAAGCATTATTTGCCCATTACACACAACAGAAACAGCATTGTGGTCTCAAAACAAAGTTGGTTTGCTCTATTTGTTCTCCAGTTACACAAGAGGAAAAAAGAATCTGGAATTACTTATTTCAAGATGGTTGAAAATCAGGATATTCTAACTGATCCTTATTCTCAGCTACTGCCCTATTTAAAGGCATATGTGATCCTGATGGAGTGTACTCCTCCTTAGCACGGACAGGCGTTGCATGGCAAACAGCCAGACATGGGAGAAGAGAATGACACCCCATGGGGCATGTCAGATTTTATATATGTTTGCAAGCTGATCTTGACTTGCCCCCATGCAGAAGGAATCTCACTGAAACACCAGTGTTTGCTACACAGCCACCCTCCAGAAAGCCTAAGCACACATAAAAGTAAAAGGAAAGAAACATAAAATTACATACCTGTAATTGTCTAATAGCAATTCTAAGATAACAATGTAAGTATTTCAAAGATTCCTCAGTGAAAAGCTTTTTCTTGTTTTAAATAACATTGGCATATTAATAAAACCTATGGATTATACAGCAAAGTGTTTTTCATAGTTTCTCATCCAGCAATGCAGAGATTCTCAGGGATCTTTTGTGCTGGTTTTGTATACATTAAAGAAAATTCTCCGTCTGGCTTGATAGAGCTCTGTTCTAGCAGCATCTTATCCCAAAGCTCAGTCATTTCTTATTTCTCAAATATTTATTTCCTTGCTCTGTTCTCAAAAATGATGCCAAAATAGATCAAATCAGAATGATCCTGGTCTGATCCTAATGAATTTACAGGAAAATGAAGTCTAGGTTTCTGCTCCAATTCCTGGATTGTTCTAGCAGTTCACTTTTTTTTGAGCTAAGCTGTCAATCTCAGAAATTATCATTTTGCTTAGGATGCCTCCATTGTTCTCTCATTTAATGGCTGTCATTGTGAAAATAATTCTACTTCTCTTTATTGGTTGTCTTAACTTGGAGTTCCAGGTAGTAAAATTGATATTGAATCTTCTGTATAAAGGTGATGCCTCACACCGGCCTCTGAAAACACTTCCTGCTCTTAAGACTGAGATAAACATGGAAGTCAACAGATCCATCTTGCAAGTCCAAGCTGGTGTGGATTTCTCCAGTTCTTATCTATATGCCAACCTCAAGTAACTGAGAAGCGCTGGTGTAACTACAGGCCCAAATTCCCTAATAATACCCAAATTTTTTTTTAGTTACCTCTAGTAGCAGCTACAAGGACTTAGGATTTGAAAGCACATTTATATAATTATGAAATGTACAGATTAGACTCAGATATCAGTATTACTGATTCAACAGATAAAAGCTATTTAAGTGGGATTTACCCACATGTTATTATAGTGCTATATTTTCACTGCTGTGTTTTGTCATTTTTTTTTAATAATAATGAAGCAATATAAAAACTTGTAACTGATTACACCAGAAAAGGCCAAATTCTACCTTGAAGAATTATAAAGAAATGTGTGAATGTCATTCTAAGCTATTCAACTCACACCAAATGAAATAAAAAAATATGATGGCAGCCTTCAAATTTTGATCAAAACGCTTCTAACCTTACTGTAAATCCAGCTTCACCTTTTTTATGGTGTGGTAAAGCCTCACTAACTCTTCTCCCATACTTTTATCTTGCTACTGTTAGGGAGGTTAAACAGCAAGAGGAAGAACCTGAGATAGATGTGTGGGAGCTCCTGAAGAATGCTAATCCCAGTGAATATGAGAAGATTGCTTTTCAGTATGGTATCACTGACCTGAGAGGCATGTTAAAGCGTCTGAAGCGCATGCGCAGGGAAGTGAAGAAGAGCGCAGGTATGGATAAGGCAGAATACTCTGATGTTCAATAGTTAAAGGAGCATCCACCTTAAAAAGCCAAACTTGCTTCATTCCTACATAAGGGGGCTTGCTCACTACAACTTAAGCTTTATTACTGAAAGGAGTTAAGCAGAGCTACTAGCTTGAAACTGGTCAGGATAGTCAGATCTGCACAGCTTTACACTTATTCTAATGTTTCCAGAAAATAAATTGATTCATGTGGACTAGTTTAAGAATATGGAGACATAGTACTGTGTGTATGTATTCTGACAGCTTTTACGGGATTTATGCAGTGTCATTTCAGCATTCCTATTCTTGTTAGCTGATTTTCTTTTATAATAACACTTGTCTTCCACAACAGCTTTTGCCAAAGGTCTTGATCCTGCATATCAGGTGGACAAAGGAGGCAAAGTAAGGTTCATGGTAGAGCTCGCAGATCCAACAGTAGAACTCAAATGGTATAAAAATGGCCAAGAAATACGACCAAGTGCAAAGTAAGTGGCTATACTGTATGGAAGAAATAAAACAGGTACACATGTTTTTCCTTGACAGGTCTCTTTTCCCAGGTTGTATCAATTTTATTTCTGAATTTCATTATATGTGTAAAGTATGGTATACTGCTCATGACCCAGAGAAGTCTACTAAGTGTTAATGTTAACGCCAAATGTTAATGCAGATTGTCTCCTTTGCCTCAAGTGAAAGGAATTAAAGATCCTCAACAATAAAAAAAAAAAATAAAATAAAATGAAGCCATCTCCTACTTGGTAGTTTTAAAAAACTGGGAAGCACTGTGAGTAATTAAATCACTTGTCCTCACACCGATGTCTGAAAGGTCAGAATCTCTCTACAGTACTTGGGTTCTAAGGGGAGAGATGTTTAATACAAGCTGCTTCATCATCTGTATCACCTTTATACTGGTTTATGCTCTTGCTTTATCTACAAGAAGTGTTTTTTTCAGGTGCACACACTTGAGTACAGGTAGAACAATGGCTGGAAGATGAGCTCAGTCCCTAGTATGGGCGCAACCAGCTTTTACAGTCTGGTGCAGAAAATCCCATTCCACAGTCAGACACAGCTAGGAATGATGGCATGCAACCAGTAATGCACAACAACATAATGTTCAAATGTTTCTCAGCAGCACAAAATCCTAGCACCTTTTTCCTCTCATCCTGTGAAAAAATAGTAATTAGCAAAAGCCCTCTTACAAAGAAGGGGCAGATTTCCTTCATTCAATTGCTGCAAAAGTCAGTGAAGGATTTTGATTAATATTCATAGTTGACAAAAAATGTATAACGATCAGGATACTTTTTATTTAGCCCCTATATCTGCCATGAGCAGTTCAGAAGTGTCTTGCAAGCAGTTATATGGATAACTCTCCAGTAGAATGGACCTGGGTTGAATGTTCTGGCGTATTTCAACCAGGCTGCTGAAGCAGCTGTCAGACGCTAATGAGCTTTGGTCATTACAAAACCTGGAGCAGATCAAAATTGGTGACAGAAAAGTGAAAGGCTCCATATCCCATTACCAAAACCCCATATCCCATTACTGATCTCTTGTGCCACCTGGCCTACCCATAATACTAACTTCTTAACTTTGGCTATTATTATACTTCACAAAAATGTTAAGAGTGTTGGAATGAGGATGGTGTCCTGTTACCGGTTATTTTCATCTTCACTCATCTAGAGTTTTAGACTCCTTTTTTTTTTTTTTTTTTT
>NDXB01012957.1:161951-189793 GCA_002631895.1 Agapornis roseicollis | reverse complement strand
CCATGGCTTTTTAAACAAAAAAAAAAAAAAAAAAAAAAAAGTTGGAAAAAATAAGCAGTTCTGTAACTGAAAATACTGTTAAAAAGCATCAGTGTCACTTGGCCTGAACTCACAGGCCCAAACACATGACTATGTAGCTTCCTTAGTATTTGTGCAATATCTTTTCAAAATGCCTGTGTTTTTTTAGCTAAATGTATGTGCCCACCCTCTAAAGTTATTATGTGTAAACATACACTGTTTTGTGGTACTCTGTTTTGACTTCCTTTTTTGTAATACTGTTTTGATTTTTGTACAAATTAGCATCCTAGTCACAACCAGTTCATGCTGTTCTGTTATCAAGTTATTATCAATTAGTGTATGTGAAGTTAAGCTTACCAGCCAGTCAGCTTTTCTTCTAGCCTGACAAAACAGATTGATAACTACAGTCCCCACTTGCCATGAAAGACTTCAGTAAGTCTCCAGAGTATCTCAGATCAGCTGGGAGAACTATGAGAGCAGCTAGGAAGCTTTTAGATGACAGGAAATGTGGGTTGTAATCCTTCTAGTGCATAGGTCTGGGGACACAGGTCTTCCAGTTCCTGAAAGTTTCTTACTGGACTCTGGGCGATAAAAACACTCTACTTCCAGGAACTAAACACTAGAGAGGGGACAGCATTAAAGTTATGCTCCTGGGCTTAGTTCTTAGACTGGAAATACTCATGGAGTTTCCCCAGTAAGGGCATGGGTATTTTGGATCACTGTACGACATCAGGTTATATGAAAAGAGGTTAATTTATGTAGCTTACATGTACATATTACTGATATTTTGACTTGAGAACTTTATTATTGGAGGCATTTTTCTGATTTGAACACTATTGTGATGGCTAGTAGCTGCTCTGTGACAGAACCATGAGCTATTGTTTGATATTCGCACTAATATCTCTGCTTCTGTTTTCTTAAGTGAGACCACTGAAGATATCACTTGCACTGGAAGACCAGACTGTGAGGCTTGGACAGGAAATCCACCTGAAGTGCGAGATATCTGAGAACGTGGAAGGAAAATGGTACAAAAATGGGCAACTGGTTGAAGCTAGTGACCGTGTAAAGCTTTATCACAAAGGAAGGTAAGCCCATTGTGTACTGACTTGACTTTGATGCAATGATACTGTAGAAATGTGTCAATATGTGGGCTAATTCACTGAAAATTATCTGTTAACCAAGCCTCTCCTCTGTCACTCAAACATATTTGGTTTTATCATCATGAAAGCTATGTCTCCTTGCCTCCTTTCATTATGTGTATTTTGTCTGTGCAGGACAATCATCAAATCCTTGATCCTAAGATAAAGCTATTAATTTTTCTTGATATTGTCATTGCTGTTAGTACATAGCTTTTAAATGATTCTCTGATAGATTATGTTTGTGTCAATTCAGAACATGTATCTCTGTAAAGTATTTGGAGATATCAGATCCCTTTGCATTTCTAATCCGTCCTTTTTCATGGAAAAAACTTTTTCATGGAAAGTCTGACAGTTTAAGGAAAAATAAATAAACAAGAAACAAAAAAACAACCAAAACCAATCAATCGAAAAACAATAACTAAAACAAAACCAAAAAAACCACCCCAAACTGAACAAAAAGCTCCTACCTTTAATGATATCTCCTTCACTTCAGTTTAGCAGACCACGCATACGACTGGGAAATGCCCATCTCCCTTCTATCAATTTAATGCCATTTCCCCTCATATGATCACCATATGCCCTTGTAAAAAGTCACTCTTAGATTTCTTGTAGGTCCCCTTTAGGTACTGGAAGCTGCATTAAGGTCTCCCAGAGCTTTCTCCAGGCTGAACAATCCCAATTCTCTAAACCTGTCTTAATAGGAGAGGTTCTTCAGCACTCCTTTTCTCAACAGGCTGTAAAATGTTTGCATAGACTCCCTAATGCTCTCTCAGTTGTAGTAAGGGATGTAAGCTGAATATTCTCCCCATAACCCATATAGGCCCATAAGGCAAGGTGCTCCAAAAGGGAGCAAGAAGGGAACAGAGCTTAGCACAGCAAGTCATAGGAGAGCAAAAATATCATCATATTGGAAATCACTGTTAAGTAGTAAGAGCAGTATATGCTTTGCTCACCCATTTCTTTATTCTGGCAAACAAATAGAGTATTGGACCCTATCACAAAGACTGTCTAACAGGTCAGAATATTCCCACAATGGAATCACTTAAAGATTTCTTCTTGAATAACCAACTTACAATTTAATGGCAGAAACATAAAATCCCTGTGTCAGACATTGCACTCCTGTATTTTTTGAGATCTGCTTTCAAACAAAAAATATTAAATTTGCTTACATTATTTGGTGGTTGTCTCAATAATGTTTTGTACAAATCACACTGTATTTAATCAGCTAAAATACCACTAAGCAGCCAGAAAATCCTTTTCAGACAGTAATTTTAAACACTTGCACAGATCTCCTAAACTTTTCACAAATTTTATCTCATAGCTTCAAAGTCTTCAAAAATAATTTAGATCATTTTTTTTTTCATCTTTTTACAGAATCCACAGATTTGTTATAGCAAGTGCTGCTGTTGATGATGAGGGTGAATACATGTTTGTACCAGATGCCTATAATATTAATATTCCATGCAAAGTACATGTTGTGGGTAAGTACTTGGCACAATGACTTACATGCAACATCTCTTTATCTGACCTTTAGAAATTGAAGGCAGTTTGAAATATCCTTGATTACAATCAGTTTCCTCTGAGCAGGCATCTACCAGAGAAAACCAACCTGCTGCTTTTGCAAAGTTCAAGTGAGTTAGTCAAAGTGCTATGCCTGTGCTCAAGGCCTTTTCATAGTTTACAAGCCTAGGGGAGCTAATGAGGAAGGCTTATTGATGCTGAATTCCTAAACCTAAACCACTATTGAAAGTTTGTGTAAAACACCTGTTGCTATCCTCTTTTCAGATATACAGTTTTGTCTTTGAAGAATTGGCTTCCTGACATTGTAAAATGCAATTTAGTTTGGTAAAATAGGAGCAGAATAGGTACATATTTACCTATTCCCTAAATACATTAACTAATATCTAGAGGTCACAATGCTTCTGGCCAGCTTTTCTTCACTCAGCAAAACAGAAGGCTTATTAATGATCCCAGTCTTTCGAACAAAAAATAAACAAAGCATTGACACTTCCCAAGACAACATCTCACTGGCTTTTAACTGCAATCGGCAAGTTGGAAGTCAAAAAGGAGAGCAATATAAATGACCAAAGTTTTAGCAAATATGTTCTGTAATTGAAGCTGAAATAAATGGGATATCTGTGCTAAAAAAAGAAAAAAGAAAAAAAAAAAACAACAAAAAAACCCCTAAACCAACAATCATTGGCAAGGTTTAGAGAGATAAAGAAGGAAGGGGTACAAGAGGGGTATGTCCACTTCCAATGAAACAAAAGAAGTTGTAAGAGGGTATTCATCAGTTGTTCCCCATACCCATGGGGTACAAAAATTTGACCACTTAATTTTCAGAAAAAGGATTTAAACTGTAAGAACAGTGACATCAGAAACATGGTAAAAGTGCTGTAGAAAGCCTACAATGGAAATTCTCAAGAACCACTTAGAGGAAATGTCTCTCAGAAGTTACCTTAATATACGTAATTCTGCCCAAGGAAGATAGATTTATTGTTTTCAATGGTCTTACTATTCCAAAATGTCTATGGTAGCATGGTTTATTTTTCATCCAACAACTACTTTGTTAAAAGAAATTTTCTTCACAAATTTTCTTCCACACAAAAAATCAGTTGGCTAAAAATACCAGGAAAATACATAGAGCATGTTTCTCTATGTTGCAGACCTTTGCCAAGTCAGTGAGCTCTCAGACTGGCAGTCACACAGCAAATTTGGACAATCTCTCCTTTTTCAGATCCTCCTAAACTCCACCTGGATGGTCTTGGGGAAAATAACACTGTGACAGTAGTGGCAGGAAGCAAATTAAGACTTGAGATCCCCATCACTGGCGAGCCAACTCCAAAAGTCGTGTGGAGTAGAGGAGACAAGGTACATTGTCATTATAGCTGTTTCTTTAGCTTAACAAGGGGCCTTTTCCTTCAAAAAAAAAAAAAAAATAACCCTTGTCCTTGTGAAGGCATTGCATTAATGGCAGAAAACAAGGAGGACGTGCAAAAACCCTTCTCACTCAAAAATGAAGGATAAGATGGATAAATATTCAGTATCTGGGGGGTCTTCTTGAGGAAAGGTTGACATTAATAAAGGAAAAAATATGGATTTGCTATAAATAAATTGTAAAGGAGAGGGACGTATGAGATGAAGGAGAAAACTAGTGAAAATCTACCAAACGACTACTTCTACTGTACAAACTTCCCAGTTCCCATATTTTAAAGTTAATTATTTGTCCCTCAGTTATTATTTTAATTTTTGTTATCATTAGGTGTCTGAACCTTGGAGCTTTTAGAGCATTTTTTCTTACAAATGTTTTAGATTTTTCATGAAGTGTCCTGTGCTGCATTTGGATTTGGATTTTTGAGTGTTTTGATTCTTCAATCCAGAAAATGTAATTTTTCCCTCTGCTTCTTTTGATTCCTAGGGGATCACAGACAGTGGAAGAATACGGGCAGAAACATACCCAGATAGCAGCTGTCTGGTCATTGATGCAGCTGAGAGGGAAGATTCAGGTCCTTTCAGAATAACGTTAAAGAATGAGGCTGGAGAAGACACAGCTCTAATCAACATTAAAGTGGTTGGTAAGTCATGTGAAACAGTGCACATGAGCCATGTCTTTTATTACAATCCTTTTCAATATATGTGCCTTGGAGAACGCTATTTTTCCACACCTCAACCAGAGACAGATTCTTCTTCCTCAGTTTGATGGGATTCTGTAAATGCTGTCCTCCCTAGCTACAGAATTGTTGTAGATTCTCAGGAGACTTCAATTTCCCTTTTTTCCCCATTTTCAGATGTGGAATTGAGGTGAAAGGATATTTTACTGAAGGACACAGGAGCTTAGCACGGGATTTAAGCAGGAGTTAATTATCACCCCCTTGACATCTCATGTTGCTGGGGCAGGCTGCCTCAGGCTGTCCTTTACACTCTCCATTCTTCATGTGGCTGTGGGTTCTGTCTTATCACACATCCTCAAGTGCTTCTTCAGAGTCCTGAGTGTGCTGAAGAGCTTTTCATTTATCTGTTCCTAACTACCTGACAGGATCTACAAAGGCCTTCTTCCTCTCCTCATTAGGAACTCCTGCTGAATTCGAAAACTAGTCATTTTTTATTCAACCTATGCAAAATAATAATAAAAAATTTCATTAATTAATTAATATTTACTTTGTTTACAACAGATGTACCTGATCCTCCTCAGGCACCAAACGTGACTGAGGTGGGTGAAGACTGGTGTGTTATGACCTGGGAACCTCCAGCAAATGATGGTGGATCACCTATCTTAGGTACACACTTTTTTCTTTTTGTGGTGGTGTTCTAATATAGAAGAAACATACCCCAGATAATGGACACAATAAGATCAGCACTTAGCTCAGTCCCTGGAGAGTTGCAATTCGATTATCCAGTTGCAAGAATGTTCTACCCAATCTTCAACTTTATCATATACTTGTTTTTCTAATGGTTTGAGGTTTGTCATTTTTCATGTTGTCACATTATCAATCCCACTCATTGAAAGACAACCTTTTATACTACTAAATTTTGAACAGTTAGTCTGTTTGAATGGTAGCAGGAATTTCAGAAACAATTTACCAAGTAAATTGTAGTATATACTAATACACTGAACTGAGAGGAAAGTCAAAGGGACCCTGAGGCTAGCAGAATCAGGCCTGTGAGCTACATGCAGTGGTGCTGTAAAGGAAGTCCAAAATAAGCTCGTGCATGTCTGTAAAAGCCAAGCAAACAGGTGAGTAACAGACAACTTGCAATGGGTAAAACTTAACAATAAACCATTCTAAGGCTAGAAGGGCACGTTGAGGTGTATCTGGAAAATATGGCACTGGGCAGTCAAAAAATGGACCACTCACTACTGAGCTTTATGACACCACTCACTAGAATAAAATTTTGTTTGGTCAATAGGATATTTCATTGAAAGGAAAAAGAAACAAAGCTCCAGGTGGATGAGGTTGAATTTTGAATTGATAAAAGAAACAACTTTTGAGCCAAAGAAGATGATTGAAGGTGTTGCTTATGAGGTCCGTGTATTTGCTGTTAATGCAATAGGCACTTCCAAACCAAGTATGCCTTCAAAGTCCTTTGTTCCTTTGGGTAAGTAGTCAAAAACATAGAAATAAACATGCATTTAGAAAGTTACCATTAAAACATTGTTACAGTCATCCAATTACATAACAGTAGTTCTTGTTGCACTTGTGTTGCTCAGGTCTTTATCAGGTTGCACCTGTCTTTATCAGGTGGTGCCAAAACTATATGTCTATCCCTGAAGGATTTATAGTCTTTTATAAACAAGAAACAAAGATGTATAGACAGAAAACAGGTGAACTAAAATAAAACATTGACTTGCTGTAGGTGAGCCTGATATGATCAATACTATGGCCAATGTGTTTTAAGGACCAGAATTAATAGTTCCATGTTTTTGCGTTTCTATCTTAGGTACCTCTTGAGACAATAGCATTAAGCTATTGCCAGTAAAACTGACAGTTCGGAGAATTGATAAAGATGGTGGAGTATAGTCTTTGTTTTGTGTTTCTTTCTCCTCTGTAAGTTCAGTCAGGCATTACCTTTTGCTGTATGATGCTTAATTAGAGAAATACACACCGTAAGCGTAAACTGTTAACTGTAACACGTTTTTCTGCCTTCTCCCCTCTGCCTGCTTGCTTCAGCTGTTACTAGCCCACCAACTCTCCTGGCAGTGGATGGAGTGACTGATACCTCAGTTACAATGAAATGGAGGCCACCAGACCACATAGGAGCAGCAGGGTTAGATGGCTATGTTGTAGAGTACTGCTTTGAAGGAAGTAAGTGACAATGACTGTGGTATGTTATTCACTGTGTAAGTAGGTGAGACTTTCTCCTTTTTTTTCTGTACAGGTGTTAGATGCTTTCACTTTAAGGCAGAGACTAATCAGTCAGAAAACTTCAAGCAGCAGGGGTTTGCACAGGCTTTGTTTGGTTTGTATTCCAGATCCCACCTGTTGATTGCAGTTCAACACATATTACATTCGACCTGAAATACAAATCAAAAGCCATATAATCTATTGTGGTGTACCAAGTACTGTGTGTATAACTTTCCTCTTTTTTGAGCTGAATAAAGTCAATGCAGTAAAGAGTGGATGCATGAATGGATAGGAAATGTGTGGTCTAAAATATGTGCAGCTTGGCTGGGGTTTAGGGACAGCTGATCCTCAGTGTGGTAATCCCTATCCTGACATTACTACTAATTAGCTACTTCAAGTGCCAGTTCCCAATACAGGACAGACAAGCCTCTCTGATAGCTGGCTGTAGAAGTTTCCTAGGCATGCGAAGTTCATGTATTGATTTTGAATTTCTCCAATGTTTCAGTGTAGTTAGATTCAAGATCTTTAACTATGTCCATCTAAGACATAAATCTATACAAAACTGAAGGAGTAAGAGAAAGATGTAAGAGAATAAATTTATGAAGGAATAGAGAAACCTTACACAAGGAATAGAGAAATACAATTTATATGTTACAACTAAAGGTCTTTGGTGATCAAGCAGCAGAAACTCAGTGTTTTCCAGCAGATTTTCTTCTAAACTGGCATCAAATGAAGTCTATTTACAAAAACTAAAATCCATCAACACTTGGGTAAGTATCAAAGAGCTTGAAGTGGTATGCACAATACCCAGCATCTGTAGGCAAATGATCATCAGTGGGACTCCAGTATTGTTGTATTTGGATGAATGCAACACTTACCTTCAGCTCCACTCACTGTTCCTCTTAACTGCACAGTAAATCAAGTGATGAATTGGACACCTTTCTTCATAAAGGCATTTATTTCAACAAAAGCTTTCATGACTGCAATCCGCAGCCTGGGGACATGAGGTAGACAACAGAACTTGTCGTTCACACTGTGGCGTGTTTCAAATTCAGACAATCCAAGAAAACAGTAGTTCACAAAAGTGGTCAGATCTGACAAGAGCAGAGTTCCCTTGGCTCTCTCAGATGAGTGGGAGAGGGAGGGAAGAAGAACCGCTGGCTTTTCTCAGGAGCACTCAGCATCTTGTAATATTGAGCTGAATATCTGTAAGGAGCAGGAACAGACTGCAAGAAGCTCAGAGGTCTGGAGAAGATTACCTGAAGGCAGACAACAGCTGGAATGGTAGGAAAGGTTTTCCTTGTATACTGGGAGGGAGCTGTGGGAACAGCTCAGAATGAGCAGTCCTACAGCAAGATGCAGCATTTCAATAATGCCTCCATTGGACAGGCAAGATGTATAGGAATATAAGGGGGGATGTCAATGTGAGGACCTCAGTGTATGCTGTATGTTATGCTCTCTTTAGCATTGGTAGGGTGGTGGGGGAAAAGCTAAAAGTGCTATCTATCTATATATATATACACACCAGTGAAAACCAGGATTTTAGAGGAGTCCTCCAACTCTGTCCTTTTAAGACTGTTACTCAGAAGATGATTGTATACTTTCTGAATGGAACAAATTCTTTACTCTCTTTTTTTTTTTTTTCAGATAGGTTTTAAACCTATGAAGATACAACAAAATGGCAGTGAAGTCTGTCATTTTATTGTTACCCACCTCAGTTAAAATACAATGGGTACAATGTATTTTACATAGCTTTCTGAGTGTTTATGTATATCTATATATGTCTCCTATATATGCATATACATCTATATATACAAAATTGACACTATTTATGTATATATGTTATGAAAATGGTTAGGAAGAAGCAAGCTTAGAAAATGCCAATTAAGATGCTTTATTGGAATATACATTCTTTTCTTTGTGTTCAGTCCTATTTTTCTTTCTTGCGATATCATAGTGCCTCCTTTTCTCAGTTCTTTCAGTGCCTGTTCTACCTCAAACTAATTTCTTCTATAATTTTTCATAACTCTCCTTAATTTCAAGGTACTTTTAATGGCTGTCTATATTCATTCTGTTGTTCTTTTCTTTTAGTTATCTGTTTGTAAACTCATTTGGTTTTATCTTCTCCATTCCTTTATCATTGTCACTGGAGTAGTTTTAAAGAAGGCTTTTTTGAGGCTTCCTTATCACAGCAATCATTAGGAGAAATCACAAGCTGAAAATAGGAATATATATATACATATAACTATAACTTAGAAGAATCATGTACTATGAGCATTGGTTTGGCTTCACAATAATTGGTGTTACCCTTTAGTCTGAACCTCATAACTTGATCAACATGGTGTACTCTTGGACTTCCAAAGGTAGCACCTTTGACA
This sequence comes from Agapornis roseicollis, assembly GCA_002631895.1. Classification (NCBI taxonomy): domain Eukaryota; kingdom Metazoa; phylum Chordata; class Aves; order Psittaciformes; family Psittacidae; genus Agapornis; species Agapornis roseicollis. Next base: position 180,415 of record NDXB01012957.1, on the reverse strand, counting down.
GAGCTCTGTATGTACTACTGAACTGGACTTTCATCATGAGTGTCTGGATTTTGCACTGTATAGGTGTGCATAATGCGAACAGAGAACTCCCAAGGGCTAGTTTGCAACATCTGACTTGATCTTCCTGTGGTGATGTGTAGTAGACCAAATCTTGTTGACACTGGAGAAGTCAGTTCCAAGTAAAGTATGTTTTCAATTGGTTCTTATGTGAAGTTTCAAAGGTAGCCTGAGTAGCTTGGCCATAGTTTTCCCTAAGGCACTATGTTTATCTGCCTTTAAAGGGCCATTGTATCTGCAGATGATCTGTTTTCATAGTTAGTAAATAAGCACTGGGAGGCAGTTGGCCAAGATCTTTGCCAGTGTTCCCACCCAGGACCATGCATAGATACTAGGGTTTATTAGGGTATTATCCTGAAAATAGTCAAGGGCAAGATTCCAGGAAATCCAGGGCAGTAAGAGCTTTGTCCAGGAAATAAAGCCTTACTGGTTATATCGTATCTGTCATCATCCATGGTTTTAGCCTTCTTTACTTTTCTTTCTATGTTGCCTTAGTTAAATGTGTTCTCTTCCTCTGTTTCCCCAAGATTTTTTCCAAGACTTCCCTTCTTTCTATCTCTCTTACTCAGAACTCTTCTCTGAATTTTTTCGCTCTTCTGTGATGTGTTTTCTTCTCCTTCTACTTTTTGTCCCATCATCATTTTGTTTCATTTCTCTCTTCCAAGTGTTCCTTTTGTCTTTTCCTTTTCATCTTTCCAGGGCTGTGATCAGGCCCAAAGGAGAAAAACTCAATCCAAACAACTTTGTCTCCTCCTCTTCCTTTATCCTTTAGCTTTCCTGTGAGCATCACTCATAACTGTTCTTTGATCTAGATTCCTTCCTCCCATCTCTTTCCTCCCTGCAGTCTCCCTAAATACAGGACCTCTATATCTTAAAAGCCCAGCATCTATCTTTGCATACTTACTAACAGGAATTGCTAACCACTGACAAAATGCTCCATCTGTGTGAAAGTGGGTGTCTCTGATTAATTTTAAAGATGGATTCTCACAAGGTATATCGACAGATCTGTCTGAGGAATTGTTGGAGCCACCTTTTAATGTGGAAGGTAAAGTATTCAACAAGGGATATAAGTCTTCTTTAATGAAAGAAAAATATCTCTGTAGAAGTAGAGATAAATTTATGAGAGAGAATATTTGGGGCAACAGCTTATAAAGAATATGCTACAGTGCATTTTGTAAGGGGGGCGGGTGAGGTGCTTAGGAAACAGACATTGATTTCAATCCTCTTCTGTTACAAGCTGAAAGAAGCAGCTTGAAGGAGAGCTTAATTCCTAAAAGTAAGACATAGAGTTAAGAAAATGTACCACAGTATTGTGCTCTAAGTCTGAGGGGCCCTCTAGTTTATAATAGTTCTCCTGTCTTCTGTGCCAATTTTATAATGCTGTCTTTACATAATTGTTATGTATTGATGCTGACTTGCTACTGACTCCAAATATCAAGGTACCAGCAGTGATAAAGCAATCTGTGCTTGGAGGACAGGCTGGAAAAGAAAGTGTTGCTTGTAACTGGAGCTTTTCTGAAAGACTAAATTGCTATGATCACTCTATGTGATCTGCCTAGGGGTAGGATAAAAATAATCCAAGAATGCTGTGATAAAGTGAATAATTTGGACAAAGTACTCATTATTTAAATGCATTTTAAATGCCTTTAAATGAGGACAGATGAAATTTCATTGCAATTTGTAAATATTCTGTGTTTTTCTCGTCCCTGCACTCTCAGTAGTACTTTCAAGGGTATTCAGTACTGGTTGAACTTAATTGTGGAATTCGTTTCTCTCTGAGGAAACTGTTACAGGAATGATGAGTGCTTTTGGAAATATGCTTATGTCCCCCTTGTTTCTATCAGCTGAATTTAAAAACTAATCAGTTTTCTCTCTGGTATAATTAATTGATAAATACATTCTAAAAACTTTTATTTATCTAAATATATCATCAGCAGAAACCCTTTAAGGTTTGAAACATTCTTCTTACATATGAAAGTGCATCGGTATCATGTTATAGCATAATAATAAACACAAAATAAGAGTATTCATTAAAATATAATGCATAAATCATTTAAAATACAATAGATATCATAATAATATATATATGTTTATATGTATGTGTTACTTTTCTGTAATTTTCCTCATCTGTGCAGTGGATGCATTTGTAATTCCCTATTCTTTCAATTTGTCCTCCTGTCCTCTTTTCCCTAAACCAGCTGATGAATGGATCGTGGCTAACCCGGAGCTGACAGACAAAACAAAATTTACTATCAATGGCCTGCCAACTGGCTCGAAAATCCTTGTGAGAGTAAAAGCTGTGAATGCTGCTGGTGAAAGTGAGCCTAGGTACCACCCACAGCCTATTTTAGTCAAGGAAGTGATAGGTAAGATCCTCCTGCCTACGCTCATCCAGAAATACACTCTGCTTCCATACTTAGCTCTGTCTTTTTAAAGCTAATACTTGTTGGAAACTGATGATATGGCTTTACAGAGCCATTGTGTGCAGGCTAGAAGTCATGAAACCATCTTTAAAGAGAAAACAGTTCTGTCTGTTTATTTCTAATATTTTATTGCTCAGGCTTCCAAGGATTTTTTTTTTCCCTGAAAAACTGGAGCTTGATGCTGCTTTTTTTAAGTTGCACTAAGCTTCTCACCTATTCCGACCACCACAGTATTTGTTGTTACAAAAACCAACAGTGTGTAACATTATGGGACCAAGAGATCTAAGATACCTCACTCATTAGTCTCTTCTGAGAGTTGTAGGCCACAGACTCTTCTATTTGTACTGATGCCCACCAGTTAGAGCAAAAGATAAATGTCAATCACAAGCTCTTGGCTTTTTTCAGAACCTCCAAAGATTCGTCTACCAAGACACTTAAAGCAAACCTATACTCGAAGAGTTGGAGAAACTGTGAATCTTGTTATTCCTTTCCAGGTAAGAACTCAAAACACTCATGAGAAAATACTCTCTTTTTCTTACGCTGTTGCTTTTTAATTTATTTCAAGTTAACTTTGATAGGCCAGTGAATTAAGCTCTGCAGATGTGGAAGCACACTGAAATACATCAGTGCTTGAAAGCTTTTATGCTGACATCCCAAAGAAATTATGTTAAGCCAATTAATTAATTGGGTAACTAGCTTAGACAGACTGCTTTGTCATCTGTCATCCAAAGGACACTCACAGCAGATATTACATGTAAGCTAATTGCAAGTACATCACAAAATGTTTACCCTGGCAGTAGTTAGATACAACATCAAGGGTGGGACTGTAGTATTTAATCATTTTCTGGTCATGAGAGAGGTAAAGGGAGAGGAAGAGTGGTCAGAGTTTCATTTCCTATAGAAACTGCAACTTTCAAATTCTTGAAAACACAGCTATAATATATATATATTATATATAGGATATAGCACATTTCTCCACAGCATTGTGTTAACCCTCATCCCCATATGTTTTACAACAGTGACTGCCTATCTACCTGCAGGGTCCTTATTCTTGTGAGTACAAGAATTACAGAATTCTATACTTCTATTTCATTTCTGCACACCTAAAGATACTGGGTGAGCATAATCTGGCTTCTACAAGGCTGTTAAAAGCCTAATAAAAGCTGTTAAAAGCTAATAAAAGCAATACACTGCAAGGTACACTGCTCTTGAGAAATTAAAGGAATATTGTAGGGTTACTCTCTAAGATAAGGCATTCAAAAAGGTGTGGGATTACCCTTTTTGAAGGCAAAAATCGTTTGCCTCTGGAAGGCAAATTCCACAGTAAAGCAGGTGGAATTCACGCTGATGTAAGTATCTAAATTGGGCACAACTAGGCCCACAAAAATGTCACACAAGTGATGTCAATCCAGCCTACCTAACAACTATTCCAACTGCTCTTTGTAATGAAAGAAAAGAGTTTGGGATGGCTGGACTTTTGGCCCACTTCTTTTATCTTTCACTGGCAGTGTAGAGAATGTAGGCACATCCAGTGTGTGAAATGCTTTGGTTTGAAGTTTCTGCATTTTTTTCCTTTTTCTTTTAGAAAATTGGAAATTCATTGTCAAATTTATCCATGAAGTTAATTGTCCAATTTAGCTATAATATGAAAATGTTTTCAGTCTCCTGAGGGGAAAAAAGCAGGAAGGAAAAAAAGCTACAGTTTAGGTGAATTAATATAATAGCAACTCATATGTCACATGATTTAAAAAAGAATTCTCTGTTCCTTTCAGGATGTTTTTTATTTCCTGTGTGGAAAAAATGGGAAATAAACCCATTTTTTCTCCACCCCATTTCTCTCCCAAAATCATATACAAAATTTTTCCTGGCTTCTTACAGGGAAGACCAAGGGCAAAAGTATCATGGGAGAAAAATGGTTCTCCAATCGACAAGAACCAAATCAACATCCGCAACACTGAAAATGACACCATCATCTTTATCCGAAAGGCAGAAAGGTGCCACTCTGGAGAATATGACATGAAAGTGGAAGTAGAGAACTTGGTGGACAAAGCTACAATAGATATTCAGATAGTTGGTAAGTTTTGAGAAACAGAAATAAGTGCATGCCAGAGAAGCAGACTGCAGCCATTCCAAGGCCATAGGAAAACAGAGGAATCCCAAAGAACATCTTTCTCTACGAGTCCAATTACTTGAATATTGATTCATGGTCTCTAACTAAACCTCCCTACACCATGGCTGGTGTTTGTTTGAACATGTCAGTCTTTCCCCCCCCCCCCACCACTGTTATGCTTTTCATGTTCTTGTCTATTCAGGATGGAGGATTTTTCCCATTGCATGGTATCCATAGACAGAAATGGTAGTATGTTCATAGTAACTTTGTCACACATGTAACATGGAAGAAACCCTAAGTGTTGGAAGTACATGGAAGTAGGAAATACAGACAAGAAAACACATCTGCTTTCCATTTTTACCAATCTATTTCCTTACATAATAGGCAAAACTGGTAGCACAGCCTTTATAATAACTGTCCAACTTTGCCTTTTAGGAATATGTCTTCCACTGGTTTTAATTTTTCCAAAATATCATGTTCCTAAACAATAAAAGAGCAGATGCCCATTATAAACTGTGCTCTTAAAGTGGTCAACCTAAGTTTTCCATAATCCTGACATATCCTACCTTTGAAAAGTTTTCTTTTGCAGCCTAAGCTTTCTTTTGACATTGGTTTTGGCATATCTGTGTTTTAAGAGATAGAGAAATCAAACTAAGTGGAATACACATAGGAAAGAGACAGATGGGGAAAGCAAAGAGTGGGAAATGTCAACTGCTGTATTTTCCTTACAGATCGACCAGGCCCACCAGAGATTGTAACTATTGATGATGTCTGGGGAGAGAATGTGAATTTGTCATGGAAGCCACCAAAAGACGATGGCAATGCTGCCATTACTGGCTACACAATTCAAAAAGCAGACAAAAAGAGTATGGTAAGTAATAAGGAGTTGTTTAAAAGGCTGATGCACTCATAAATTCTCCCTTGCATGCCTAAAATGATGTAGGTTGACAAAGCATTGATTAGTCAATGTTCAGAAAATCTGCAAGGCATCTCTAAAAATCCTAAAACACTCTTGTTCACTGTACCTAAACCCTAGAAATGGGAGTGTTCAGGTGATGCCAAAAAGGAGGATTAAAAAGGAAAGAAGAGGTGGATTCAAGGGAAATAATTCTGATTTGTTTTTTTTCTTTTTCTCAGTAGAGAAAATGAAAGCCCAAGATATTAATTCTGAAGTCAACAGGTTGCTGCTAGAATCAAAACATAGTTCTGGGGTTTTTTTAAACTTGTAATGTCACGTTGTGTAATTCATTGTCACTCCTTACTACCCATGGCAAATTGGTACATATAAAATTCATAAACTGCTTTGAAATTTACAGATGAAAAGTGCAATATAGAGAATGTTATTATTTTCATTAAACTAACCTTAATTTTACAGTTCCTTAACACAGTAGTTAGATTCCTTCATTTAATACTTACTGCAAATTTAAACATGGGATATTTTGGAAGCTGCCTTACCTAAAGGAATCTTTTTACCACATGCCCATCCCTTTAATACACTGATCTGCTTCATGGTCTGATCAATTTATTCTTTTTATGTCACTATTTCCCTTCCCACCCTTCATTTTTTTCTCTTCAGACTGTAAGAAGACGTGTTCTCTGTACAGTGTCCAGAACAATGACATCCCTTGTCTCTAAATTACTGTGTTAAGGAGAAAGCCACAACAGCAGTGTTAAGGGTCCAGTGTGTCATGGATCATTCTGGTCATAGTTTCTCCACATTCTTTGTGGTGGTGAATTTTGCAATTCTGGCAGAGTCAGTCTTCCACAGAAAACTGTTTTCCCAAAGGGCACTTTGGCTCTTAAAGATGACTAAATATCAATGCAAATTGTGGCATGGAGAACTAAGCACAGGTTCATCTTTAGGAAAGCAAGAAAACTGTATCAGACGTAGTAAAGCGAAGCAAAAAACACTGCTGTGGTCATATTGCACTTTATATGAATTCCATTTTCAGCATTAACTTCTTTAATCTCTCTTTGTTATTTAGGTATTGTGTACTAGCATAGAATTCACATGTCCTGTTTACTGCTTCAAGACTAAAGTGCTAAAACCCACCTCCCCATCTGAGCCTTTAGATAACAGAGGATCACATGCATAAAATTACATTTCTCATGAATATGCAACCTGTGGAACAGGGGGCAGATTGATGCATTGGTCTCTTGTGAGTACCTGTTACAGCAGATGAGAACATGCTACTATTTTCTGCTCCAGCCTGCAGTTTTCTTATCTGCAGCTGTACCTTCTGCCAGCAGCACAGGCTATGAAGAATGAAGGAGCCTGCCTTGTCTCATGTAGTACAACCTTTGTATTACTGGATTTCCTAAAACAGGCCCTCCCAGCGAACAGCATGCAACAGTTCAGTAGATGGTACTTGTCATTTAGCCTTCACTGCTCAGCAGTGAATGTCATATTGTCATTATCTCTCATTTCATTAATTATTGTTAGCTTCACTATTCTAGTATTCGTTAACATTCCCAAAGAAAAATCTTACTTGATGATTCTACCAGACAGCAGTTAATGGCTTAGAGATGCAGAGCACTGGGGAAAGCTTACTCTCTGGTTTTGTGTCCTTCAGGAATGGTTCACAGTAATGGAGCACTACCACCGCACCAGTGCCACCATTAATGAGCTCATCATAGGAAATGAGTACTACTTCCGTGTCTTCGCTGAGAACATGTGTGGCCTCAGTGAGGATGCAACAATGACCAAAGAGAGCGCTTTGATTGCAAAGGATGGTTAGCTAATTATCCATTCCTTGTCAAAAGGGAAGGGGTGTGTTTAGAGGCTGGAAGGTGATTAGAGGTAAAGCTCATATCCCTAAATCATTCTGATGCATTCCTAGCCCCAAGCCCATGTACAAGTAACAGTCTGGCATTTCATACTAGGACTTCTTGCTTTGTCACATAGCTCATAGTTGGAGTTTCTTTTAATCAAGAGTGGGACATTTTTCCCATTTTCTGACATTTTCTATAATCCTGGATCTCAGAGTTGTGTCACCTCTGGCAGATCTAAGTCAACAAGAGCTGGAAGAGGAGTAAAGCAGCTGTTCTGTCAGAACTGGTGTGTCACTGCCTCCCAGTGAAGACTTGGCATCAGCCATTGCAAGTGCTCCTGTCCATTTCAGTCAGGATCCAACAGATAAGCATAACCCCTGCTTCACATCTCTTACAGGTGGAGCTGGAGAAATTCTGAGTCTGCTGTCAGAAATCCTGACATTTCAGAAACTGTCAGTTTGATATAGTACTGTAAACTTTAAATAAATAAACCAGAAAATAGCTGCCCCTATATGGAAAGGGAATTCTACAAACAGTTGGTTTAAAGGAAGAAAATCAAACCAGATCACCTGAACTTGTCTGAAAGGAAGAACACATGACTGCCATGATGCAGAAGACAAACAACTTGTACAACCCACCCTAAGCTGCACTGAAGTCAGTATGAGAGCTTGGATTAGGTTTCAGTGAACAAAGATATTTAACGATACCTATGCACAGGAATAGATCTCAGTCTGTCCAGCTGTTTTAAATGCCAGCTTCGTTTGTGGGTGAAAGTGATTTATTGATGATAACCTCAATTGTAGAGCGGGGATAAAGTTGTGGTAAGAAACTAGATTTTACTACCATGCCTTCCTTGTACAAAAACTACATCCATTCAGGTATCTGTATTGTTAGTGCACTGTAAAAAGCAGAAAGAAAATGGATTTTCAGATACAGTGCTAGTTCGCAATCAGAGCAAACTGTGAAAAGTAATTGGCAATAGAGTGAACAAGGCTTGACAAGACAGGCATCCTGCAGTATGTCAGTCAGGATTCATCCTGTTTTGTAACATGCAGGGCACACAGGCAAGTGCACAGGATAAAAATGCATTATTTTATATACCACCTACTCAGGAAGCAAAAGAGAAGCTCTCAGACATCTATAGTACAGCATGACCAAGGGCTATAGTCACTTCATAGGCCTACTTCCAGCCTCCCTACAAGTACAGTTATAAGAGTCACATCAGTACCTAAAGCAATGAAGATCAGAATTGACTCTACAGCTGTTTAAGATGGATGGGTATTTAGCTACATGGTGACACTCTTTTTATAAATGTTTTATATTCATTTCATAGGTAAAGTCTACAAATACCCAGTTTACGATGATTTTGACTTCACTGAACGACCGATGTTTACTCAGCCTCTAGTGAACACATTTGCTGTAGCTGGTTACAATGCTACTTTGAACTGCAGTGTTCGGGGCAACCCCAAGGTACAGCATCACTCATAACAGTATCAGTTAAAACATGAGAGAATTTAACCTGATAATAAATCCTGTAACACCATTTTTACTATTTGTCTCACTCAAAAGCCAGGCTGAAGACAAAAAGAGAGTTATGGGCTCTAAAGAATACAAAAAAAAAAGGTTCTACTTCCCTGTGTTACAGGCATTATAAGAGTTACTAAATCCACAGACAATTCAGTGAAAGTGTAGCACCTCAGCAAAGGCTGGGCTATACTGGGACCAGCACTGACAACAGATGTACAGTTAATGTATCAGTAAAGGTTGTTCCAAAATAAAGCCATAATTATTCTAAAAAAGCTAATTAAGAAAGCACATCACAAGGATACTCTGGGGACTGTGCTGGCTCTCAGATGCACTGCTCAATGCATCTTCCATATTCTTTTGAGTTGTGTCTTTTTGTGATCTATTTTCTGTTGTGAGAAACTGAACTCAAGAGTGTTTAAGAACACTGCTGCTCACTCTTCACCTACACAGTTTCTGACCGCAAATTACTGTGAAAAAAAGAAAACATTTTTCTTATTGACTAAGAGTAACTGGAGACAAAAAGCTGTTGCTCAGATGTTTGCTACCATTGTACAGTACCTCTTATATTGAGGCTTACATTTATGAATTTATGGAATGGGAGCTACACTTGAAAAACCATGCTTAAAAACAGATGCATGATGCAGCCCATGTTAAGACTTACAGGTTTTTTTCTATCACTACTTCCATCTAATTTTTTATCCTTTCTGAATTACTCAACTTTAAATGAACTTCACAAAAAGTGGTAAAATATTCCAGTTCATAAGTTTGTGCATGTGGGCTTTCCTGTGTTTTTACCACAGCCCAAAATAACCTGGCTGAAAAACAAAGTCATTATAATGAATGACCCAAGGTACCGAATGTTCAGCAACCAAGGTGTCTGTACCTTGGAGATCCGCAAACCCAGTCCCTATGATGGAGGTACTTACAGCTGCCGAGCAGTCAATACACTTGGAGAAGCAGAAGTTGATTGCAAACTGGAAGTAAAAGGTAAGGGGTTTAAAACATTGCAAATGCCCTCTTTATCTGAATGTCTGAACACTATTTACATAGGAGTGTAAAGTATGCAAGACAAATGCAAAAGGGAGTTCAAACAACTTTTTTAACTTTACTGGTTGAAAATAATAGCATGGTTAGGACAAAATAAACTAGATTGGTTGTTCTATTCTCTTTTGGTGGACCAACATGCCGTGCTTATACTATATGATCTCTCCCCTCCTTCCGTCCATGCTAATTCACATCTTCAGTGACGGCAAGGACTTTTTCACAGGTGACAAAGTGGTCACTCTCAGAGTTATGCCACGTACCTGAGAACCTCTAATAAGACTCAGCCATAGGGTTCTTTAGGAAAACATTAAGAAAATGATCTTGGATAACAGACAGATCTCTGAAGGAAATAGCAAGGGGAAAAGGAGAGAAGGAAGAAAGATTAGCTCAGGGTAGGCATTCTCTACTTTAAAACTATTTATTGAACAAACCAAACATTTGCTTCAAAGGAACTTTGCTAGCAAAATCATGTAGTAAACCCCATTGTTGTTCTCAAGGACACAAGCTAGTTGCTATAATTGCTGCACTTGCTTTAAGAACAAGGTATTCAAAACTACAGATTTTGCAAAATAAGTTAGCGTTCTACAACTGAAGACATATCTTTATTCTTATTAATAGATAAATTTTATGAGTTCCAGATAGTTTAGCATTGACTGGGATATCATGAATGGCAACAGGATTTGGATTGGACTACTAATGAATAATCTCAGGACCATATATTTCTATTTCCTAGGAAAAAATGAGGTCATATTTAGCTGGACTAACTCTCACCAAAGGCTTTAGTTTAAACTGCAGAATAAGCTAAGTATTTCTGGAAAAAAAAAATAGTACAAAGTTATAAGTAAGGAAAACTGCCTAAAGCCTACTGATGTAAAATGAAAATATTCATATTTCTTAATTTTCATGATTTATTTTTAAGATACTGTGTTTAAAAGGTGATATCCTCATCCTGAATATATGACTGTTTTCCTTAATCACAAGCAAGATTTCTATTTCACAGAATAACAGAAGACCTCATCACGTGAGAAGGTTGCTTCATCTTTTTTATACTCAAAGGCCAAATTAGTTTGCTATTTCTTATGCGCATTTACACTCAGTTGTAGCTTTTGATCTTCAGCACTTTGCTTGTAGTACAACCAAATACTACATTTTAAATACAAGAAGCTGTTTATTTCTGTCCTTTGTTTTACAAAGATTTTTTTTTTTTATGTAATGTGCAGAGTAGTGTGAAATATTTTTAAGATAAGAAATAATTTAACTAATATCTCTCCATTTTAGGAAATGCAATCTCCAAGTGTTGTCATGGATTACATATTATTTTTCAGCAATTCTTTTTCCAGCTGTTGTGAAATACAGATGCTCTGTTGATATTGGAACTTTTTCTCACTGAATATCAGGACTGGTTTTGAAGCATAATATACAAACACGGTGTCTTCATTCAGGCTCTCTCTCAATATGCAATAATTTCCAATAAATTGTTCACCAGCAGTGGAAGCTGCTCTATATTAGAGTTTTAAGAGAGAAGTATGGAGAGATTTTATTGCCTTTGACCACTGCTGGTGGGGAATCTTATTTCTTAAGTTATAGACATTTATGGATTGGTATCTGAAATAGGTTGGGAATGCTTAGATCCTTTTCTGGTTAATCAGAATCAATATATATAGGAAAAAAAAAAAGCTACAGTTCTGTTCAGTGAAGTGTACAACTGAGATTACGCCCTCAATAATTTTTGCTCACAAATGTTTATTTAACTTTCATAGGTCCAGTTTTCTGAGTAGAGTTTTGAAATAGAGAGTAAATAATGCACTGTGCTCACAGGCTGTCAGACTCAGTTCACAGGTGATTCTTTCCATAATGACTGCATTAAAGATTAAAACAAAAAAGTTATGTCTAGCAACACATCAGCAAACATTTCATGTAGACAACAGTCAGCAGAGTGAAGCACTAGAGCAGATTTCCTGCAGAGGTTGCTGCAGAGCTTTTGGTACCAAAAGGCTTTAAAAGGAGTTTAGAAGAATGATAGCAGTGCAATTTGTTAGGGTTATGATATGCACTAAATGGCATCTCCAGATTGCTTCCAGATCTGTGAGTCTGAGAGGCTGACTTAGTTCTTAATATTGTTGACTTGCTAGTACCTTAGTGAGTTTCAAATATACCCCTGATCATTCATCACACAGGAAACCTTGGATTGATGCATGGGCTTTGCATCATGTCCTGAATACTGTATTAATCATCCTATCAACTGGTTGCATCATGTCCTACAATCTCAGTTCCTCTGGTGCCTTGGGGTTGCAGTTGAACATATCTTTGTACAGTAAGAATGAGGCTGTAAGAATTATTTCCTTCTGACAAGATTTAGTTCATCCTTCCTCACTTTTGAGTAAAATCTCTCACACCCACTGACTGCTTGTAACATAGATATTTATAGACTCAAAAAGCCTTTCTTCTCAAAGAAAATAATATTTACTATGAGAAATCAACTGGGGAAAACCAAACAAATACGATGTCATAGACATTTTGCTCAGAGCAGTGCTTTTGTTTTGCATCCCATCTGGAAGAAGTCCTGAAAAATGCAGGCTGTTAGAATCCCACCTAGGCTATGTATTAGACTACTTCATTAACCTAAACCCCACCTCCCCTAGTTAATGGTTGGTTTATGAACCTGATTTCCTATCTACCATCACCTGGTGCAGTCCTACCCCATCCCACCTGGGTATGGTATTGTGGTTCTCTCCCAGTGGTTTGGGCTGTGAGTGGTCACCCTTTCAGAGATTCTTCTCTCCATCCTGGTGAGTTTAGCTATTATTTTAGGCTCCTTTTTGAAGACTGCTTAGACCAGTTATTTGTAAGGCTTAGACATAGGACAGGTGTTGTAAGGGTTCAGTGCTGACACTCTTAAGATGACTGGCAGTTCAACTGATGAATTCAAAGGCAATAGGATTAGGTGAATACAGCAGCTGTAGCTTGGCAAACCAGGGTAGGCTCAGGGTTTGCTATATGATACAGACAAATGCAAATGAGTATTAAACAGCCAGATCATAAAACCATAATTACATCTTATTTCACTTTCTATTGACTTAAGTGTTGAATTACCATTTTCTTAAATTTGCCAGCCTGTTTGTTCATTTAGGAGGGCTCCTCGGATGACTGCTCATCACACTGACACAGAGTAAAGACTTATGGATTTCTGACTCACTGGAAATGGATTGCAGTGTGTTTGTGTGTGTGTTTATAGCACATATATAACTTTGACCTGATTCAGCTTTATTCCAGCAAGTAACAATCAAGGTCTGGATTCATAAAATTCTGTGATACAGTTGAATGTTGCCTGAATAAGAACAACAGACTCAAGGCTATGCTACCTATCTGGTGAACATACTAGCTACAGTGCTATTTATACAGAACTCTGAATATTAAATCACCCTATTATTACAGATCTTTGAATAGTAAGCCATGCTAAAGAGCTTTATGTCATGCAACAGTATATATTGCAGTGACTTCTAGTTATGTTGGCTGGAATTTCTTTTACCCCTCTATTATTTCTGAAGTACTGGAGATCTAAAATTTACATATATGTATATATGTTCAATCCTAGGAATGTCATAGAACTCGCAGAACAGTCTAGTATTTCTGATTTTGTGTAGTATTTAAACAACCAACTAGCTACGAATACTCTGGCTATGAATACTATCAGTATGCTACAGTTTTCTACTTTTTAAGCTATTAGCTTACCTTACTTTAGGTGTAAAATTAAAGCCCCTAGTTGTTACTACATTTAATATTTGCTTCCTGAAGAAGTTTTAATGATAATTATGAGCACAATAGTAAAGACTATAAAATTTCATTTTGTCCTCAAAAAAGGTTTTGCTTGTACTGATGTTATGTCAGACAGGCAGTACTTTGTTTTTCTAAGTTTTGCTGAGTGAACTTAAAGGTGGCAGTTCTATAAGCTGCTCCATACAATTGCATATACAATGGCTTTTATTGTAAATACAAGTTGCTGTAAGAAGTCAATAGATCTTACAGAAAATAATAACTCTACCTCAAATATCTTGGAAGATGATGCATACACAGAATCTCATTATAAATGTTTTGTATTCATCTTACTACAGGAAATATTGTATACATCTTTTAAATTTGTTGAGATGGATTGTGAAATATGGCTGTAAATCTCCTATTGCAAGCAGTAAGGAACTGATTCCTTGTCAGCTTCACTGAGGTTAATGAAAAGGTTCAGAGAGAGCACCATACTTCTTTTATCATGAAACAAATGGGTTTAAAGAATGTTTATCTTATGAGCAAAATGAAGGTCATTCTAATAGGTTGATGGTAGCAAATATGCTGTATGAGAAATATGTTTTAAAAAGGTGTAAAAATCAATTTGGAAAATTTTCAAATGCGAATAAATACCACTGTAAATATTCTAATTCTGCAGTGATATATCAAGGAGTAATTAACCCAGGAGATCCGTTCTTCTTGGCGGGGAATAATCAGGTTTATAATAAGCATACTCCTCTGGGTATTCCATTTCATTCCCTTCCTCTTTTTCCACATGCAAACGCATTTTCTGCATGCGAAGAGTGTATTTATTTGCTTTTTTAGATTAAACTAGCTAGTGTCTCATGGCATACAATGTATGTCACATGAGCAAAGAAGGCCAAATTAATCAAGAATATGGGGTTTTAACATCAGAGTTACAAACAATTTAAATATAATTCTATTTATTTCATTACTGTGATGACCTTTGACCAAAACCTTTAGCTCTTTCCAGGAGATAGGAATTTGCATTTAAAAAACCCAGCTCTCAGATAGTTTGTAGAATTATTGAAAGAGCAGAAGTATCATAGTAATATTTTGTGCTTAAAAGGCATTCCTTATTACAGATTAGTCTTTAGTTACAAGTTATTTCTCAGAATTACAACCCATGACTAAGCTTAACCTACAGAATCTAAGGGTGAAATTTTGATACAAATGAAACCAGTGAAAACTTTATAGTTACAAAGATATAATTTTACTTCATTTCCTCTAGAACTTATTTTAAATTCAGATTCTCCAGTGTTCAGAGAATTTGGCTCTTTCTATAGAAAGGTGTCTGCTTGTAACCTTGCCCAAATCTAGAATAGTGACAGTGCAATTTTAAAATGATGGAAGTGCCCAGAAGCTAGTCTGCAGTATATTATGCTTCCAAATTTACTATTTCAAACCAAAAACATATTAAGAAGTCAGACAACCTGTAGTTTTTGAAGTATTAAGGGTTTTTTTCTTAAAAGACTACAATAGCTACAAAGTTCAGTGATTTTACATACATACACAAAAAGAAATGTATATATTTATGGGTGTTTTATGGAGTCAAAATGTTTAATTAAAGATAAGGCCTTCTATAGAGTAAAAAGCATGCTTTAAGTAATGTATATGTGGCTATATGGCAAAGTACATACTATAGTACACAGGTATGTAATTAGTCTGTACTTGATTATTTTGCCTTATGGAGTTTCAACATATATATATATGCTTCGGTGTTATGTGTGTGCTTTTTTCCCCTGGTGGAAAATACTATATATATATATGTGTTAGCTTCTTTGAAGCTACGTTTGGAAACATTTATCTTAAATGTTAGTTGCATAATTTGGTTCCAATACATACTTTAGACTAATTACAAGATTCATAGTTACTTGTAGATATTAATATAGCCTTTACATATTAATGATCATTTTGAAGTGGAACTGGTTCCCTACCTTTTACTCTTCATGTGTTTCTATTCCTACATACTTTACATGACTAAGGATTAAAACATCATCTTGACATAATCGTAAGCATAATTTCACTCAACATTTTCTCTCTACTTTTGTGTTTGCTATTATATTGTTACTTCTCTTTCTCTCTTTCTCTTAGTTACACAATAAGGATTTTTGAATGTATATTGGCATCTAAGGTAAGCTTTCATATGGTTCTTGCATATGAAGCTTATGACTATGTGTCATACAATGTCTGCCTAGTATGGCGTGATTTTCATTATTTCACTTAATGAAAATTTTTTTCATATGAGTAGCATGACAGTTTTAATGCACGAAATCCAGATTTTTATGAAAATTGCTTGCTATGGTAATTCCTAATTAGTACATCCCACTACCTTCTAATAGTGCACATTTCAAGGGAATTTAACAGTGCATGAGTTAGCATGATTAATTAGCATGAATAAAATGCAAGTAATAAAACAGCATTTTTCATTTACAGTTATTCTCATATAGGAATATACCTCTACATAGCTGAAATATTTATTCCACAGTTAATTTCATTTAAAAATGAATGATTCTCATCATGACTGCACTACATGAGTTGAAAAGAATGCCAAAAAGCATGTTTTCTTTTTTTATTTTGTCTGTATTGTGCATCTACCTACCGTTGGGAGTGAACAGTCTGCAACAATGATGGTGTTACATGAGATAGCACAGTCTCATAATCAGTAGTAACTAATAGCACTTTAATTGGATAATCCTTATGTTAATAAAGGTTATAAATTCCTAAAATCTGTACTCAGGATAAACACTGTATGTAAGTATCAGCTCAGTTACATTGAGCTGAAGCATTCAGAGACAGTGATATCTTCATCCTTCCAATGTATTTTTGCTTTAAAGCTTTTGGTGTGTTCCAGAAAAGGCTCAGAAGGTAAGTGCAGTTATTAGCAGGTGGTTTTGCAATTTGCAGAACAGAGTATTCATGCAGATTTGTAAGAGGAACAGTAATGGTATGTAGCTTTCGTACAACAAATGCCATCCTTTGCCTTGAAGTAGGGTAGAATCTAATGTTTTTTAGCAAAATATTTATCTTTTTCCCACTGTTCCTTCCAAATGACATTTTATTTCAGTGAAATTTTTCAATTACATGAAATTTCACTCCTGATTTGGATTCTTTTCACTAAATTAATGCTTCTTTGTCACTGGGATCTGGGGTGCCCTGGCTGGTCTATTAGACACTACATACATGTTTTTTCCTGGGCATTGAAAGAAATATTTTGCCTTGGACAAAAATATTAAATGCCCTTCAAAAATCTTTTGCCTTGTCCTTTTTTTTTCCAGAAGACCAAAGAAAACATTGAGCATTCCAATGGCTTTCTTATAAGCCCAGATTTCTATTATAGCAGTAATTTAAAATAGGTTTAGTTCAGTTTTCTATTCATTGTGGCTGAGCCATGGCTATAAAGTTCATAAACCTAAAAAGCTGGGAACGGTACTCCTGATACTTGATCAGTGAATACTGGCTCCAACCACCACTGAACTGAAACGTGGAAGGAAAAAGATGTTTAGTTTCACATAGAAAGGAAAAGAAGTTTTGGCAGGGCTGAAGGAAACACTGAGTACAAAATGAACCTATCTGACATCAGGGCTTGTGAGCCAGGACATGCACTCCCACTAAGGAAGATAGTAGCCACAAGCATGGAATTAGTAAGTCTCCCCTATGGATCAGTGCAGAACTTCCCACAGCTTTGAGATCACATACCAATAGCTTCAAGCCCTGGGAAAAGTCAGGAAGAAATTGCTTTCAGGGAGTAAGCACCTGGATCCAAGGTGATGAGATGTGGTCTATTTTTTATTCAAAAGTGAATCCAAAATCTTTCTTCAGAATTCCTCAGCAGATGAAAGTTTCAACTTGCATCACCTCCCTCTGGAGTCCAAAGGTACCAATATCCAGAATCTTGGCTTTATTTCATATAATTCTTTCACATATGTCATCCCACCTGTTATTTTCAAGCAGCACGGTGAATATTTTGCTAAATACTTATACACCATTATAATACCCAACACTAAAATAATTTGAATGTCTGCATGTTTTCCACAACTCATCATAGTCAGGTGTTTTTTCTATATTGTTCCCTCTGGGCTGACTTCCATCTCTCACTATACTCCACCCAACCTGATGGAAGTCCAGGAGGATTATTCGAGGTAAACCTTATCACAGATTATTGCATGGGGGAGAGATAAATGACTGAATATATGACATCCTAGAAATGAAATTCATTATGTGCTAGAATATAGGACAGTTTTGTATAGTACAGGGATTAAATAATGGTTAATTCTTGTACTGAACTTTTGAACAGGGATTAATTTTATCACATCACACAATGAAGTATGCAGTAGGGACTGACTAAATCTTTGTAGCTTACAGCAGAAAATGAAGGTACAAAGTGTCGCTCCGGGGAGCTTCAACCTGAAGAGTGTCTTATTCCTTGTTTGTAGGTGGGCTTTCGTTCTTCAGACTACTGATGGATGGTGTGCCTCCCCATATCATTGATTCATACATGCGTGAAGTACAGGCAGACAAAACTGAGGGGAAGTGAGAGTCCGTCCACAGTGTTTCCCCCTACTGCACTGGAAATTGGTAGCAGAATTACAGCATTTTAGTTCTTGCAATGACAGAACAAATGTGTGGTTGGGGAATTTCTCCTTTTTTTCCTTTTTCTTTTTTTTTTTTTTTTTGTTTTTTTTTTTTTTTTTTTTTTTTTTTTTTTTTTTTTTTTTTTTTTTTTTTTTTTT